>CM037631.1:26228684-26309611 GCA_015227895.2 Colaptes auratus
ATTGTATTGTACTGTACTGTATTGCATTGTGTTGTAATACACATGCAAATGCTGGCAGCATATGATCTATATACAGAATATCTATATGTGTGAGTGTATAGGTACCCTTCATCAAGGCATGTCATTTCAGTCTTGCTTTGCGAAAAAAATGCGGACACATGCATGGTGTAATTAATGCACAACACACTGAAGTTGAAATTGCTGAAATGACTTACAGAATACAGAGTTAACCAGGTTGGAAAAGACCTTGCTGATCATCGAGTCCAACCTATTACCCAACACCATCTAATCAACTAAACCATGGCACCAAGTGTCCCATCCTGTCTCTTTTTAAACACTCCCAGCAATGGTGACTCCACCACCTCCCTGGGCAGCACATTCCAATGGCCAATCTCTCTTTCTGGGAAAAAATTAATCCTAACATCCAGCCTAAACCTCTCCTGGGCACAGCCTGAGACTGTGTCCTCTTGTTCTGATGCTGGTTGCCTTGGAGAAGATATCAACCCCCACCTGGCTACAACCTCCCTTCAGGTAGTTGTAGACGGCAATGAGGTCTTCCCTGAGCCTCCTCTTCTCCAGGCTAAGCAACCCCAGCTGCCTCAGCCTCTCCTCATAGGGCTGTGCTCCAAACCCTTCCCCAGCTTTGTTGCCCTTCTCTGGACACATTCCAGCAACTCACCATCTTTCCTAAACTGAGGGGCTCAGAACTGGACACAGGACTCAAGGTGTGGCCTAAGCAGTGCTGAGTACAGGGGCAGAATGACTTCCCTGCTCCTGCTGGCCACACTGTTCCTGATAGTGGCCTTCCGTGAATCTCAGTCTAGATACGCTGACGTCTTATGAGTGGTTGTGAAGAAAACCTTAGATTTCAACTTCAGGCATTTAAGCTACCTGAAGTGAGGTAAGATGAATGCCAGTGCTTTGTGTACTGAGATTGTTATAGGTTTCTTTCATTTTTCCTCCTTCTCACCTCTGTCAATATCTGCCTTTCATCCTTTGTTTTATTAGATGTCATCTCTTTGTTAATAAGAGGAGTCTTAAAACCAAAGTAGTCAGTAAAGTTTGAAGATGCCTATTGCTAGCATAGAGAGCTAGAATCTGGACAATCTTTACATTATCTTCTAACAAATTCTTAATACAGAAGAGTGACATTTCATTATGCTATGTAAGGCACCCAGGACAATGGAGCATTCATACATGATGAAAGCCTCTGGCTTTTATCACAAGAAAAGTAATAAATCATCTCTGAATCTCGATCAAATTATACCTTTGCTTTTTGCCTATTTAAATGTCACTTGCAGATTAAATTAGATTATAGGTGTTTTTATTTGTTGTTTGGCTTTCATCTTTCTCTTTCTTCTTCCTCTTAATTTTTTTTAATGTTAGTTTACAGCAATAACAAGCTGTTGAATAATATGCAACATTTGGATTTCCCTCACAGAGTATGAAGCCTGCCTACAGGAATATTCAAAGGGAAAATGGACACAGAAAGTTTAGAGTAGAGATAAATAAATTAGTGTTATTTAATTGGAATCCTCTAACTATATTTCTAGTCATGAGGTCTGTGGTGACAGGTTGGACTCGATGATCTTTGAGGTCTCCCTCCAACCTTGGTGATACTGTGATACTGTGACATATAGGAAGAGCTGAGAAAAATCACAGAATCATGATTGTTTATAGGTTAAAAAGCTTCTTCACCAACACATGGATCACACTGTGTTTTGGGTTTGGGTTTGGTTTTTATCTTCCCAAGGAGATTGCCATAGCAATACATACAAGATATGACAAGGTAATATGGGTCCAGTCAATTATGGGATTATAGGTTAGGTAACCACACACCATGATTCTAGTAATGAGATTACAAGTTCATCCCTTCATTCAGTTCAAAAGGATGAAAATAAACAGTTGGTCTGAAGACTCTGATTTCAGGAACATCACAGAAACATTCAGGTTGGAAAAGACCCTCAGGATCACCAAGTCCAACCAATAACCCTACTCTACAAAGTTCACCCCTAAACCATATCCCCAAGCACCACATCCCAATGACCTTTAAACACAGCCAGGGTTGGTGACTCAATCACCTCCCTGGGCAGCTCATTCCAATCCCTGACCACTCTTGCTGTGAAAATTTTTTTCTTAATGTCCAGTCTAAACCTACTCTGTCACAGCTTGAGGCCATGCCCTCTGGATCTATCACTAGTTACCTGTGAGAAGGGACCAGCATCAGCCTTTTTGCAACATCCTTTCAGGTAGTTGTAGAGAGCAATGAGGTCTCCTCTGTGTCTCCTCTTTTTCAAACTAAACAGCCTCAGCTCCCTCAGTTGCTCTTCATCAGATTTATTCTCCAGGCCCTTCACCAGCTTTGTTGTCCTCCTCTGCACTTGCTCCAGCACCTCCACATCTCTCTAGTATTGAGGTGCCCAAAACTGGGCACAATACTCAATGTGTGGCCTCACCAGAGCTGAGTAAAAGGGGACAATCACCTCCCTACTCCTGCTGGACACAGCATTTCTGATGCAAGCCAGGATGCCATTGGCTTTCTTGTGCACCTGGGCCACTGCTTGCTCATATTCAGTTGCTTGTTGATAAGAGTCCCCTAGGTCCCTTTCTTCCAGACAGCTTTCCAGCCAAAGGCAAATAATTACAATTGTATTGTTTGGATTGTCCAAGAAGCAGCTTGGTTGAGGAAAAGATCAGGGGAAACCTTATCACACCATACAACTGCATGAAGGGAAGTTGCAGTAAGGTGGGGATCAGGCTCTTCTCCCAGGCAACTTGTGACAAGACGAGAAGGCATGGCATGTCCTGAAGCTGCACCTGGGGAGGCTTAGTTTGGATGTTAGGAAGCACTTCCTCACAGAAAGGGTAATAAGACACTGGAATGGACTGCCCGGGGAGGTGCTGGAGTCTCCCTCCCTGGAGGTGTTTAAAGAAAGATTGGATGTAGCACTTAACCACATGGTCTAGTTAGTATGGTGGTGTTGGGTTGCAGGCTGGACTTGGTGATCCTGAAGGTCTGTTCCAGCCTCAACAATTCTGTGATTCTGTGGAAAGTAAATAGTATTTCTTTAAGATTCTCAACTCAGTCATAAAAGTCACAGTGGCATGTGACAGTTAGGTTTGCTAAATTATGAGCTCAAACACATGTTTTATCAAGGAGAGAGCAGATGATTTTGAGAGAAGCAGAGTCAATAATGTGATTTTTAAATAGATTTGTCCCCTCTGTATCAATCCCACCCACAAGCTGTCACAAAACTTGCTAACAGTTTGTGCTTCTTAGATATCCATTTTTGTTTCAAATTTGGCTGACAAATAGGGGTGCAAATATGAAGAGGTCTTCTGGAGAAACACAAGATTTGTTTATAGACTCTGAATTTGTAAAAATGTAAAACCTGTTAATCCCATTCAGATGAATGAATAGGAAGTGTTTTAGGAATAGAATGGAATAGAATAGAATAGAATAGAATAGAATAGAATAGAATAGAATAGAATTAACTAGGTTGGAAAATACCTCAGAGATCATCAAGTCCAACCTATCACCCAACACCATCTAATCAACTAAACCATGGCACCAAGCACCCCATCCAGTCTCTTCTAAACCAACTCCAGTGGCAGGGACTGCACCACCACCCTGGGCAGCACATTCCAATGGCCAATCTCTCTTTCTGAGAAGAATTTCTTCCTTACATCCAGCCTAAAGCTCCCCTGGCACAGCTTGAGACTGTGTCCTCTTGTTCTGGTGCTGGTTGCTTGGGAGAAGAGACCAACCCCCACCTGGCTACAACCTCCCTTCAGGTAGTTGTAGAGAGCAAGAAGGTCTCCCCTGAGCCTCCTGTTCCAGCAACTCAACATCTTTCCTAAATTGAGGGGCCCCAGAACTGGAACAGGATCAAGGTGTGGCCTAACCAGTGCTGAGTACAGGGCACAATGACTTCCCTGCTCCTGCTGGCCACACTAGTCCTGATATAGGCCATTTGCCTTCTTGGCCACCTGGGCACACTGCTGGCTCATGTTCATCCTATATCAACCAGTACCCCCAGGTCCCTTTCTGCCTGGCTGTTCTCCAGCCACTCTGACTCCACCCTGTAGCACTGCATGGTGGTGTTGTGGCCAATGTGTAGAACCTAGCACTTAGATGTGTTCAATCTCATGCCCTTGGACTCTGCCCATCAGCCCAGCCTGTCAAGGTCCCTTTGGAGAGGGACCTCCTACACAATATTCTTAATCTGTAAAAATGTAAAACCTGTAAATCCCGTTCAGATGAATAAATGAGAAGTATTTTAGGAAGAAATCATATGAAATTAATTTAATAGATATCTGTAATATGTTTATACATTTTCAAGGCAGAGAAAATACATCTAATTCTAGATGCACTTTCAGGAAGTGTTTGCTGTAGTGACTGACAGGAAATGAGTTTAGCTAGAAGAATCCCAGAACACATGGCTGCTAACTAGAGTAAATGAAAAGCATCAAGTCTAACTGAAGATACTTAAATACTCATGAGGAAGGACTGAGCAAATGTAGGTAATATAGAAGTTTTTAATATTAAGCTCAATTACTGTGAAAAAGAGTCAGACAAACTGCAACAACATTTTTCAATGAGAAACAATCAAAGGAAGATACTCTACTGAACATGTGTTCAGGCAGAAGACAGCATACAACACATCCATGTGTTGTGGTAAGAGAAGAAAATTAAAACAAGACAGAGCTTGCAAGAGGAATTCTTAACATGTGGGACTATAGGATTTGCACTTGTGACACTAGTATAAACGTCATAAACACATTTATCCTTCCAAAGAATTCACAGAATCATTAGGGTTAGAAGGGACCTCAAGGATCATCCAGTTCCAACCCCCCTACCATGGGCAGGGGCACCTCACACTAGATGCAATACAATACAATACAATACAATACAACACAATACAATACAATACAATACAATATAATACAATACAATACAATACAATAATACAATACAATAAACCAGGTGGAAGAGACCTTCAAGATTCGGTCCAACCTATCAACCAATCCAACCCACCTAAACAACTCAACCCATGCAGCCAAGCACCCCATCAAGTCTCCTCCTGACACCTCCAATGATGGTGATCCACCACCTCCTGGGCAGCCCATTCCAATGGGCAATCACTCTCTCTGTATAGAACTTCTCCTAACATCCAGCCTAAACCTCCCCTGGCACAACGTGAGACTGTGTCCTCTTGTTCTGGTGCTAGCTGCCTAGGAGAAGAGACCAACCTCTGCCTGTCTACAACCTCCCTTCAGATAGCTGTAGAGAGCAATAGGGTCACCCCTGATTCTCCTCCTCTCCAGGCTAAGCAACCCCAGCTCCCTCAGCAGATCAGGTTGCCCAGAGCCACATCCAGCCTGGCCTTAAAAACCCCCAGGGATGAGGCTTCCACCACCTCCCTGGGCAACCTGGGCAACCTGTGCCAGTGTCTCACCACCCTCATGGGCAAGAACATCTTCCTAACACCCAGTCTGAATCTACCCATTTCTAGTTTTGTCCCATTCCCCCTAGTCCTATCACTACCCTCCCCAGCTTGCTTGTAGGCCCATATCAGATAGTGGAAGGCCACCATAAGGTCTCCTCGGAGCCTTCTCTTCTCCAGACTGAATAGTCTCAGCTCCCTCAGTCTGTCCTCATAGGAGAAGTGTTCCAGCCTTCTAATAAACAATAACAAGAACAAGCAAATCTAATCAACATGAACAAGCAAATGCCTGAGCAGGTAGATAACTTGAAAGCTCTACAAATACAATACAATACAATACAATACAACAGGTTGGAAGAGACCTTCAAGATCATCACGTCCAACCCATCAACCAATCCAACCTACCTCAATACAATACAGTACCATACAGTACAATACAGTACAAAAGAGTACAATACAGTACAATACAGTACAATACAGTACAATACAACCCACCTAAACAACTAAAAAACTAAACCCTGGCACCAAGCACCCCCATCAAGCCTCTTCTTGAACACCTCCAATGAAGGTGACTCCACTACTTCCCAGGCAGCTGATTCCAGTGGCAATCACTCTCTCTGTATAGAACTCTTCCTAACATCCAGTCTAAACTGCCCTGGTGCAGCCTGAGACTGTGTCCTCTTGTTCTGGTACTGGCTGCCTGGAGAAGAGACCAACCTCCGCCTGGCTACAACCTCCCTTCAGGTAGTTGTAGAGAGCAATAAGGTCACCCCTCAGTCTCCTCTTCTCCAGGCTAAGCAACCCCAGCTCCTCAGCCTCTCCCATAGGGCTTGTCTTCCAAACCCCTCACCACTTTGTTGCCCTTTCTGGACACACTCCAGTAAGACAACATCTTCCTAAACTGAGGGGCCCAGAACTGGACACAGTACTCAAGGTGTGCCTAACCAGTGCAGTGTACAGGGCAGAATGACCTCCCTGCTCCTGCTGGCCACACTGTTTCTGATGCAGGCCAGGATGCCATTGGCCCTCTTGGCCACTGGGGCACACTGCAGGCTCATGTTCAGCCTACCATCTACCAGTGCCCCCAGGTCCCTCTCTGCCTGGCCACCCTCCAGCCACTCTGACCCCAGCCTGTAGCACTGCATGGGGTTGCTGTGGCCAATGTGCAGAACCCAGCACTTGGATGTGTTCAATCTCCTGCCCTTGCACTCTGCCCATCTGTCCAGCCTGTCGAGGTCCCTCTGCGAAGCCTCTCTGCCCTCCAGCAGATCAACTCCTGCCCCAGCTTGGTGTGTCCGCAAATTTACTGATGATGGACTCGATGCCCTCATCCAGATCATCAAGAAGAAATATACTTTTCCCCCCCCTCAATTATTATTTTTTGTACAGCCAAATATTTCTGCATTGGTTTAGAGTACTTAGTTGACCATATCATTAATCCTGACACTTCAGTAACCTCACATGGGTGAGTTGTAGATAAAATTCCCATCTGGAACATCAAGAAACTCTGAAGGATGAGTCTCATTCCACATTTTATTGGGGGGAGAAAGGAAAAAGTCAATACTTATTGTTTGCACAGACAATATCATTAGGAACATTCTGCTCCTTATTCTGGAGATAGCCAAAGTCTTAGGCGAGCTGTTATCTCATGCCTCAGGAAAACAAAATGTCAAGAGTCTGTTAGAAATTAAAGATAAAAGGACTTGAGTCTTGACTCTAAAGAATTTTGCAGCACTTGTTGTCAAGGGCAAATTTTCCTCTGATTGTTAAAAAGTAAAAACAATATTAAAAAATTGAAACAAAAAAATCAACATTTTTTTTTTCTAGGAATAATTTCTGTGCTTTAACAAATTACTGAACTAGCAATGTCAGCTACGCTGGCTGCAGGGGAAAAGCTCATCTTGAATATGCTCAGTTAAGAAAACACTGAGATCCCTTCATTCATTCAGAAGCTCATTGCCCATCCAGGCTGGCCGTCTGCCCCAGGGCTCATCTCCAGCACATTGGCACAGCCTGTTCCTGAGCCTTCAAGATATCTTTCTTGAAGTAGGTCCATCCCTCCTGAACCCCTCTGGTTTTAGGGGCTCTTTCTCCAGGTACCTTCTGAGCTAGTTCCTTAATCAATCTGAAGTCCGCCCTCCGGAATTCCGGAGTGGAGGTTTTGTTGCTGCCCCTCTTTAGCTTGAGTGCATATTGAACACTCAAGTATTCCATGGTCACTGGACCCCAGACAGCCTCCAACCACCACATCTCCCACCAGCCCTTCTCTGTAAAAAGAAGGTCAAGCAAAGCCTTACCCCTAGTAGGCTCACACAGCAGCTTTGACAAGAAGCTATCCTCTGTACACTCTTAAGAACCTTCTAGACTGCCTCCTCTCTGCTGTGTTAAGTTCCCAGCAGACATCTGGCAGGTTAAAATCACCCACAAGAACAAGGTCGAGTGATCCTGAGACAGCCTCTAGATGCCAATAAAATAATTCATCAACCTCTTCATCCTGACTGGGTGGTCTGTAACAGATTCCAAACAGGATGTCAGCCTTGCTGGCCTTCCCTCTAATTCTCACCCACAACTTGATTATCATTAATCTCTAGTTCCATGGCATCTAGAGCCTTCCTAATGTACAGGACCACCCCTCCAGCCCTTCTCCCTTGCCTGTTCCTCCTGCAGAGCCTTTAGCCATCAATTACAGTGCTCAGAAAGAGTGATGAGCCATTGGAATGTGCTGCCCAGGGAGGTGGCGGAGTCACCATCACTGGAGGTGTTTAAGAAGAGACTGGATGAGGCACTTGGTGCCATGGTTTAGTTGGTTAGATGGTGCTGGGGGATAAGTTGGACTTGATGATCTCCAAGGTCTTTTCCAACCTAGTCAATTCAATTCAATTCAATTCAATTCAATTCAATTCAATTCAATTCAATTCAATTCAATTCAATTCAATTCAATTCTATTCTACTCTACTCTACTCTACTCTACTCTACTCTACTCTATTCTACAGAAAACCACTGAACAATGCTTTATGTGGACTACTCATGAAAAGTTCTGTATATCTATGGCTCTATAATTTTGTAAGACAATAATTTCAAATTCAAATACTTGGATTAGCACAGGAAACCTCTCTGCCTAAAGGGCAATATTTATATATTGTTTAGCCTGGAGAAGAAGAGGCTCAGGGGAGACCTTATTGCTCTCTACAACTACCTGAAAGAAGGTTGTAGCCAGGTGGGGGCTGGTCTCTCCTCCCAGGCAACCAGCACCAGAACAAGAGGACACAGTCTCAAGCTGCACCAGGGGAGGTTTAGTCTCAAGGTGGAGGAAATGTGGTCTAGATTATTGTGAAGGCTGCTAATGCACTTATGAAAAGTCAAGAATTGACTGCCTTTATGTAGAATAAATATCTTTATGATGATGCCTGGAACAGAGTGAGTGGTGAGAGGGCTGGGATTCGCTGCAATTTCACATTATGTTCCAAATATGTTTCTATAATGATGTGTTGTATCCTGTTATTGTTTTACATGCTGCTTAGCTATGCTGTTATATCCTGTAACAGGCACAGTATTTGTGAAGTAGTAAAAAATTGTTTGGTTTTCTTCCTTTTTAAAGAAATTATTTTTATTGTTGTTGTTCCTGGGTTTGTTTTTGTTGTTCCACTCCTAAAAGTCTTCGGATGAATATTACCTTAATGTTTTGTTGGTTTGTTTGTTTCTGCTGGAGACTCACGTACGTTTCCTTGTGGCTGCTGCATCCCCAAAACAAAGCAAGCACTGCTACTATCCTTTGACTTAGTGCTGAGGACCCTATATGGCTTTTAATGTATAAATGATTGAAGCCATAAAAAATTATTGCAACATTTAAAGCAATAATGTTGGCCCAGATGCAGTTTCCAGATCAGTGAATTCCTAAACTGCTGAAAGATGTGAATTTATATCCATGGAAACAGTCACTCTGTACCTGTCACTTTCTTGGACTCTTCTCTGTGTACCTTATGCCATTGCCCCTGCTTGATTTCTGGCAGAAAAGCCTTTACTGGAGTGAAAGCAAGTTGTGTGGGAGAAGGAGGAGGAAGAGTACAAAGAAAAGAAGATCTCTCAGGGTCATTATTGAATGGCTGTCCTCCTTGGTAGCTATGAATCCACCAGACTGGTTCTGGGGTTCTGTGTCCAGTTCTGGGCTCCTCATTTAGGAAAGATGTTGAGTTGCTGGAACATATCCAGAGGAGGACAACAAAGCTGGGGAGGGGTCTGGAGCACAGCCCTGTGAGGAGAGGCTGAGGGAGCTGGGGTTGCTTAGCCTGGAGAAGAGGAGGCTCAGGGGAGACCTTCTTGCTCTCTACAACTCCCTGAAGGGAGGTTGTATCCAGGTGGGGGTTGGTCTCTTCTCCCAGGCAACCAGCACCAGAACAAGAGGACACAGTCTCAAGCTGTGCCAGGGAAGGTTTAGGCTCAAGGTGAGGAGAAAGTTCTTCCGAGAAAGAGAGATTGGCCATTGGAATGTGCTGCCCAGGGCAGTGGTGGTGGAGTAACCATCACTAGTGGTGTTTAGGAAGAGACTGGATGGGGTGCTTGGTGCCATGGTTTAGTTGATTAGATGGTGTTGGGTGATAGGATGGACTTGGTGATCTCGGAGGTCTTTTCCAACCAGGTTAATCTATTCTATTCTATTCTATTCTATTCTATTCTATTCTATTCTATTCTATTCTATTCTATTCTAATATGAAGCCGAAATGGAATGACTCATACCATGTTACACATCTCCCTCTCCCATTTTCTTTTGGGCTTCCTGCACACACAGAGATCACTGACGGAGAAACCAACAGTGCAATAGTCCTGACCTACCATTTGGAAGGTCTGAGCTGCTTCAAGTTAAGTCTCTGCCCCAAGGTTCCTTTGTTGGAAGAGGCCAGACTTGTGACCTATTTCTGCTTTTTCTTGCACTCCTTTCAGATTTCATTTGGTCTTTGATTTGATCAGAAATTATTCTTCTTTTCCTTTCTGCCCTGAGCACCTTTTTTTTTTTTCAATCTGTTCAAGCTGACTAGAAGCAGAGCACAGCAAGAATCCCTGCCTCATTTCTAACAGTAAATGAAATTCTAGAGATTGCTATAATAATTAAAGGATGATAATTAACAGAGCATAAACATATGAATATTTCAAGGTTTTGACAATAACTAACAAATGCAAGAGCATTCAGTGGGAAGGACTCTGTGTCTGGGTCCTCCATGACCCCCAAAGTCTCTCACGGATTAAACTTTTCATATTTGATCCACTTTTTTTCCCAAGATTTTTCCAAGACCCATAAAGGTCCTGAAAAATGAAACCATTCTGCTGAAACACCTAAGCCAAAATCTAAGCATATGGATAATTTTGTCCACATGTGAAAGACTCATTTAGGCATCAGCTGAAATATACGGAATGAAGAACACAGAATTAACCAGGTTGGAAAAGACCTTGGAGATCATCGAGTCCAACCTATCACCCAACAGCATCTAATCAACTAAACCATGGCACCAAGCACCCCATCCAGTCTCTTCCTAAACACCTCCAGTGATGGTTACTCCACCACCTCCCTGGGCAGCACATTCCAATGGCCAATTACTCTTTCATGGAAGAATTAATTCCTAACATCCAGCCTAAACCTCCCCTGGCACAGCTTGAGACTGTGTCCTCTTGTTCTGGGGCTGGTTGCCTGGGAGAAGAGACCAATCCCCACCTGGCTACAGCCTCCTTTCAGGTAGTTGTAGAGAGCAACAGGGTCTCCCCTGAGCCTCCTCTTCTCCAGGCTAAGCAACCCCAGCTCCCTCAGCCTCTCCTCATAGGTCTTGTGCTCTAGACCTCTCCCCAGCCTCGTTGCCCTTCTCTGGACATGTTCAAGTGTCTCAATGTCCTTCTTGAATGCGGGGCCCAGAACTGGACATAGGACTCAAGGTGTGGCCTCAGCAGTGCTGAGTGCAGGGGCAGAATGCCTTCCCTGCTCCTGCTGGCCACACTATTCTGATCCAGGCCACGATGCCATTGGTCTCCTTGGCCACCTGGGCACACTGCTGGCTCATGTTCAGCCTAGTATCGACCAGTACCCCCAGGTCCCTCTCTGCCTGCCTGCCACTCTGACCCCAGCCTGTAGCACTGCAGGGGGTTGTTTTGGCCAATGTGGAACCCAGCACTTAGGTGTTTTAAATCTCATGGCCTTGCACTCTACCCATCTGTCCAGCCTGTCAAGGTCCCTCTGGAGAGCTCACCTACCCTCTAACAGCTCAACACCTGCCCCCCAGCTCGGTGTCATCTGCAAATTGAGTGATGATGGACTTCATCCCCTGATCCAGATATTTTCAGGTTAGGTGCCCTATTTATAAATAAATCAGTTAGAATTTTGTATTCTCCATATTCCTTACTTTATAAAAACCAACAAATAATTATTTTCTCTGTTTGCTGATAGCTGAAATTTAATTTAGGTGGATAGAGATCATATTTACTGACAGCACATCTCTCTGCTGTGATAATGACTATTTACTGGATTTTATCTATATCAAGGTGCTTTTGGACAGTCACCTTCTAGAGGCACTGCAAGATCTGACTCCTCTCTAACCCAGAAAAGTTTGGCCACATGCAAAACTTCCTCCTCATATTTAGCACTTAAAGTGAATTATCTCAGCTTTAGAAAGATAACTTCTACTGGACCAGGATACTGCACTTCTTTCCAATCATATCTTTTTCATTGCTTGCACAATATTCTCTCCACTTCCCATGTATAGAAGGCTACATGCAGGAAGTAGTCTACCCTTGCATATGTGATTCTGATTTGTGTGCAGGGAAAGAGAAGAACCAGTTCAGAGCAGAAACTGTGAATGACCCAAGCTGTATTCACAAAGTGGCTTCACAGAGGTTTTAGAGCTGCTTTCCCTGTTTCCCATGGGCTGCTGGAGATGCAGTGGCAATGCATCTCTGCAAAAGCAAGCATGCAGATTTCTCAATACTGGATAGAAATGCAAAACATACTAAGGAATAGTGAGCATAAAGGAAGGCTCATCTTATTTTGAGATACAAGTGGCTGAATCTACAATTTGAGCAATTCCATAGAGAAGGTACTGTGTGAGAGGTTGGTCCTGGATTACTCATTGGTTGAGAACTAATTTTCATTACAGATCTTACTGACTGAATAAATTACTTTGCACAGAGTTACAGAACCCTTAAGTAAGCTTTGAATGATAGGGGAGGGAGAAGATAGCCCATAAGCAAGGGACAGCCCAGGTTAGCAAGCAAAGTGTCCAGATGATTTGAACAGAAGGGACTTTGAAAAAACAAAACAGGGTCAAAGAAATCCTTGCCCAAGTGTGGATACACAAAGAAAAGGTTGTCTGCAGGAAAGGATCATTAGGCAAACTCTCAAGGATCACCTCCTCCAAGTTCAAAAATGGAACAATCCGATGTAGAGGGAAGGTTGCAAGAGTACTCACACTTGAAGATGGGAGGAATAGAATAGAATAGAATAGAATAGAATAGAATAGAATGGAATAGAATACAATACAATACAATACAATACAATACAATACAATACAATACAATACACCAGGTTGGAGGAGACCTTCAAGATCACTGCATCCAACCATCAACCAATCCAACCCACCTAAACGACTAAACCATGGCACCAAGCACCCCATCAAGTCTCCTCCTGAACACCTCCAATGATGGTGACTCCACCACCTCCACGGGCAGCCCATTCCAATGGGCAATCACTCTCTCTGTATAGAACTTCTTCCTAACATCCAGCCTAAACCTCCCCTGGCACAGCCTGAGTCTGTGTCTTCTTGTTCTGGTACTGGCTGCCTGGGAGAAGAAGACAGAACCAGATTGGATTATTTATCTCTGTGTTATTTAATATTGTAGGGAACCAGGAGCAGGTTACCTAGAAAGGTTTCAGACTCTTCATCCTTGAAGTGTTCAAAGACCAAATAAATGGACTTGACCCTCAGCAACCTGATTTCTCTGAGTTTCTGGGTGTTTTTTTGAGCAAGGGGTTTGACTTGATGATCTCAGGAGGTCCTTTCCCACCTTCACCAATCTATAATTACGTGATTCTGTTCCTGTTCAGGCAGGCACTCTGCCCAGCTGCATCTGCTCTGTTACAGTTATTAGAGCTTCCAACTGTTTCATCTAAACCCCACACTTCCAGCAATAGCACCTGTTCTGTGGTTATTTCTCATCTTTAACAGCAGTTCATGTAACATATGGGATCACTTAAGAACCCTGTTGCTCAAAGGAGAGTTTTTAGTTCTTACTTTCCCCAATGACCTTATACCCCAGCACTGCAAGCCTCGTTGCATTACAGAGAACATATTTAGACATAATTAATGCTCCCAATTTTAATATATATAAAAGCTATTAAATTCCTCGATTTTTTATGCTTCTCCTTTTGAAATGTGATGCCACCAATATTATCAAATAAAAATTTCGAGCTGAACAGATTTTTGTGCCTGGGTTCTTCCCCTCTGGTATTCAGATGCCAATAAAGAAAATCCTGACTTTTTTTCTTTTCCTTCCTGCTGCTTTTCCCTGTTATGCTCAGCCATTAGCTTTACACAGTTACAGTTCTTGGCCCTGCACATGTTTATGGGACCAGGGTTTTTTTAATTGCTTACACAGTCTAACTCATACTAAGTTCAATATGTGTTTGACTCCTAAATGTCTGTAGGCTGTTCCCCAAAGTGTTGCTGCATCAGGAGAGAAGGGAATTTTTTTAAATTATGAGCATATAGTCAGATATTTTTTTCCCTTAAACTATTACAGTGCTCCCTGTGGAGAGGGACACCGGGTCGTGCAATGTTAAAACAGCTGTGCCTTTCTAGGATCCCAGTGTGAGGGGCTGTGCCGAGAGGGGGATGTTAATAGGATAGATCATATGTGCTGCAATCAGATGAGCATAATCAGTTCTGCCTGGGGGTTACTCTGTCTTACAGTGGAGGTAAAATACGCCCTAGATGCCAGGAGTGCAAAGGTGGTTAAACATTTCCCTCTGTGCTTTCTCCAGCTTGAGAGCAGCAATATGGTTTCATGTTATAAGCTGAGTGGATCCCACTGTGCTACTGGTAAAGGAGTCCTGCCCAGTCCTGATTTTCTTACCTCTTCCTCTCCTTCCCAAGCAGAATTATGGTCCCAATGCTATCCTGCTTCACTTTGTGGATTCTGCAGCCAAGGGTGAGGCAAACTGCTCATTGATCTAGTGAAAAATAATCCCTCTGGTAATCACACCTTGCACTCAGCATGCAGCTAAACCAAAGAAAGCCCAAGGGAGAAATCAGGATCGTGTGACTAGGATGACTGACAAACAACATCAATCTGCCTTAGATCAGTTTAGGAACAGCAAACCAAACAAGAACAGCAAGATCTAGTTTACAGAACTAGATCTTTTCCTTGACTTATGTCCTGAGGTCCTACCTGACTTGAGAAGTGCTCTAAGCTGAGCAAAGCCAGGAGATGTTCTATCACTAAGTTTGGAGAGGGCAGAAGTGGAACAATGCAATAAGAATTTTTATAAGACAAAGGGAACATTTCTGCTGTTTATACATCACTGAACATCACAACATTCCCATGTGGGAAATGGCTCAGGTACTGGTGCTTGCAAGGGTGGATGTGGGAGAGATGTGAGCTGTGCAACACCAGCCAAATATCTTGCTGCAGCTGCATTCTTTATATTCATGAAGATCTCTCCTTCACAAGTTTTGTTGACTTGACCTGCCATTCATGAGAGATGTTTTCACCTGGTCCCCATGGGATAATATTGTTCAGGAATGATCTTGTGTCATTTACACTATGTTGAAGTAGCCTAAACTTTCCCTGGCCAGCAAACCAGTCTGTCTGCTGACCCAGTGAGAGAGGATTACCCTTTCCACTGTGTTTCTTGGAAGCCTGTGAGCTCTGAATGTGAAAAAAAAACAAACAGTATGCCCTATCTAAATATTACTATGATCTTTGATATCCTTTCTGTTTTGAATAGAAACATGACATGGGGTCTAAAGACCAGTGACTCCTGCTATTCCTTCTATGATGACAACAGTCGTAGGAGACACAAGGGGAAGACTGCTATTGCATCAATCTGTTCACTGAAGACTGTAAAAGAAAGAATCCACCTCCCATATTATCAGTCTTAAAGTAGCAGATAATTAAATATGTCTCATATCTGAACTGGTCTACAGTATATGTTTAAGAGGTTTACTGAATTGAATAGAATACAGAATTAAACAGGTTGGAAAAGACCTTCAAGAACATCAAGTACAACCTATCACCCAACACCATGGCACCAAGCGCTCCACCCAGCCTCTTCTTAAACACCTCCAGTGATGGTGACTCTACCACCTCCCTGGGAAGCTCATTCCAATGGGCAATTTCTCTTTCTATGAAGAACTTCTTCCTAACATCTAGTGAAACCTCCCCTGGTGCAGCTTGAGACTGTGTCCTCTTGTTCTGGTGCTGGTTGCCTGGGAGAAGAGACCAAGCCCCACCTGGCTGCAGCCTCCCTTCCGGTAGTTGTAAAGAGCAATAAGGTCTCCCCTGAGTCTCCTCTTCTCCAGGCTAAGCATCCCCAGCTCTCCAAGCCTCTCATAGAAGAGAGAAGGAGAATCTCTAGCGCTGAGTAATGGGAGTAATTTGAATCTCCTTGTCCTTCTTTTCTTTTCTTTCCCCCTCTCCTTCATTTGTGGTCAAAGACATTAATCTTTTTTGAAGATTCTTGAGAGCAACTGAGGTCATATGAGACACTGAATTGGGACACAGCAAATTTAGAATTGCTTTGCAACTCAGCTGAAGGCACCCTGAATTTTCCTTACCTGGACTCTTTGCTTATAAAGAGGAAACAGAATAATGAGGCTTTTTTACTATTTTTTTCTTTTAGTTTGTTGATTTTTATTTCTTAATGAAAATAAAAAAATAGTAACCAGGCCTTTTTCTAGGCAGCAAGGCAGCTGAATGCACATCTCTCATCTGAAGGTAAAACAGGAACCATTGATTTCTGGTGCCCGCTATAGATTATTTTGTGCTGTGAAACTTGAAGATGAATCTTCCCTTGTAACCCAGCAAAGAATGTGATGGAAACTCATGTAAGGTAGAAATGCCAGCTGGGGAAAGCTGTTGAGTGTTTCTAGAAAAGTCCTGTAAACCAGCAGCATAGTTGGGAGCACCATTTTGCCCTTTTGTTACATGACCTTTCTTTTTCAAACCTCTTTCTTTCTTTACCTGCAGAAGATTCTCATATCAAGCATCACTTGACAAGTGTGTTCTTCATGATTTCTTTTGATTGCTATTTAATTCCCCATTAAACACTTTTCAGGCTATCAGGGAGTGATAGGACTAGGGGGAATGGGATGAAGCTGGAGGTGGGGAGATTCAGGCTAGATGTGAGGAGGAAGTTCTTCACCGTGAGGGTGGTGAAGCCCTGGAATGGGTTGTCCAGGGAGGTGGTTGAAGCCCCGTCCCTTGAGGTGTTTAAGCCCAGGCTGGATGAGGCTCTGTCCAGCCTGATCTAGTGTGGGGTGTCCCTGCCCATGGCAGGGGGGTTGGAACTAGATGATCCTTGTGGTCCCTTCCAACCCTGACTGAAACTATGAAACTATAAACTATGAAACTAAATATTGTCATCACCTCTCTCTTACCTTTTGGGACATCTTAAGAGGCTGGTATCAAATGTTGGTCAAATTCCATCTTATATCCGCACCTCCAGTTCTGGGCCCCTCAGTTTAGGAAGGAGGTTGACTTGCTGGAACGTGTCCAGAGAAAGGCAATGAAAGTTGGTGAGGGGTTTGGAACACAAGCCCTATGACGAAAGGCTGAGGGAGCTGGGGCTGCTTAGCCTGGAGAAGAGGAGACTCAGGGGTGACCTTATTGCTCTCCACACCTACCTGAAGGGAGGTTGTAGCCAGGTGGGGGTTGGTCTCTTCTCCCAGGCAGCCAGTACCAGAACAAGAGGACACAGTCTCAGGCTACGCCAGGGCAGGTTTAGGCTGGATGTTAGGAAGAAGTTCTATACAGAGAGAGAGATTGTCCATTGGAATGGGCTGCCCGTGGAGGTGGTGGAGTCACCTTCATTGGAGGTGTTCAGGAGGAGACTTGATGGGGTGCTTGGTGCCATGGTCTAGTTGTTTAGGTGGGTTGGATTGGTTGATGGGATGGACACGATGATCTCAAAGGTCTTTTTCAACCTGGTGTATCATATTATTTTATTATTATTATATTGTAATATTGAAAATATTTCTGAGAGATTTGATGAAGGTGGAGCTTGCCATACCTCATACAATAAAGAAAGATGACTCTTTAGGAACGAGGCCAATCTTTATCAAAGGAACCAGATTTTGCACCGCAAAACCCACTACTCATTGCTTAAGCAACAGTTAAACTTTCACAGTGAATGTGAAATTCAGATGCCTGGGAGAAATAGATAACCAGACTCTGAGAACTCTTGTCTGACAGAAGGACAGAAAGGCTAAAACAATATGGATATGGTCTTAGAGAAGATTATAATTTAACATTGATTGCCAGGAATTTTTCATTTTTCAAATCAAATTTGATTCATGGGAGGGAAAAAATATTATGCTGAGTTTTGGATTGGAGATTATTTTGAAAACAAAAGAAATATGTGGAGAAAATACTTTTCAGAAGTACAAAAAAAAAGCTTCTATTAAAATAAAAGTGGATTTAATGGGATAAGTCAATAATCTTTAAATAGAATAGAATAGAATAGAATAGAATAGAATAGAATAGAATAGAATGGAACAGAACTAACTAGGGTGGAACAGACCTTTGAGATCATCAAGTACAACCCATCACCCAACACCATCTAATCAACTTAACCATAGCACTAAGTGCCTCATCCAGGTTCTTCTTCAACACTCCCAGTGATGGTGACCTCCACCACCTCCCTGGGTAGCACATTCCAATGGCCAATCTCTCTTTCTATGAAGAAATTCTTCCTAACACCCAGCCTAAACCTCCCCTGGTGCAGCTTGAGACTTTGTCCTCCTGTTCTGGTGCTGGTTGCCTGGGAGAAGAGACCAAGCCCCACCTGGCTACAACCTCCCTTCAGGTACTTGTGGAGAGCAATAATGTCTCCTCTGAGTCTCCTCTTCTCCAGGCTAAGCAACCCCAGCTCCCTCAGCCTCTCCTTATAGGACTTGTGCTCTAAACCCCTCCCCAGCTTTGTTGCTCTTCTCTGGACACATTCTAGCAACTCAACATCTTTCCTAAACTGAGGAGCCCAGAACTGGATGCAGGACTCAAGGTGTGGCCTCAGCAGTGCTTAGTACAGGTGCACAATACTTCCCTGCTCCTGCTGGCCACACTAGTCCTGATACAGGCCAGGATGCCATTGGCCTTCTTGGCCACCTGGGCACACTTCTGGCTCATGTTCAGCTTAGTATCAACCCCTCTCTGCCTGGCTGCTCTCCAGCCACTCTGACCCCAGCCTGTAGCACTGCCTGGGGTTGTTGTGGTCAATCTGTAGAAACCAGCACTTAGATGTGTAAAAGCAGTTAGATGTGTAGAAGCTATTGAAACTTGTAGTTGCCTGAGTTCAGTGTTGTTATATATGTTTGCTGATAGGGATGAGGATATTATTTAGTTTTCCAAACTGCATTTTAAGACTCACTCTTGATAGGCCATGCTGTTCAGAATCATTGTTACGGTCCTGAAGCTTACCTAAGGCTTTCATGCTGTTCTTTTGTCCTCCTGCCATTGCTGGTAGCAGTTTCAGCTTTGACTATGTTTCAGATCCATTGCTGAACAAAGATACTGAAGATGGGAACGAGACTGTAATTGCTATTGATGAGACTGTGCTACTTCACATAAAGAGTCTTACGCAGCACACTTGAGTGCGATTGAAGGCAGATAAGCAATAGGAGCTAATTAAGTATCTTTATATCAGGATCAAAAAATACTATTATGCAAAGACTTTTGAAATGAGGATGTACTGTCTGTCATCTGAATTTCCTGCAGTTTTGGTGAGGATTGCAGTATGCCTCTGTTTGGCATGTCTAGCCCTTGTCTTAACCAAACTGAAGCTTAACTCTTTAAATAAGTAAAGGCTGGTTCAGTTCAAGTGAAATGTAGATTTGTTACAGAGAGCTAGCACCACGTTGAGTCTGTTTGTGTGGGCATTCAAGTGACAAGCGACAACAGCAAAAAGATCACGATCTGAAAGGAAAAAGAAGTTTTTCAACTGAACGAAAAAGGAGATAAAAAGGACAACAAATGAGCACAGTGTGAAAAACACTCTCTGAAGCAAAGTGTTAGGAAAGAGGATCTAAACCCTACTTTTTTATCTTCTTTTCTGCCTAACACATATGAAATGGATGATATTGACAGCTTTGAAAAATTAAAGCTTTCTGTTTATGATAGCAATTTTACAATGGAATCTCTTCATGCCACAGGACTTTCTTCCCAAATTGTTGTGAAGTGATTAAATTGGGTAAAGGCAGGCACTGCAACTGGGGAAACCCGGAGAGGAACAGTACCAGGTAACTCAGAATGGTCCATCAAAGTATTTATCTTTATACTAGAAAAGATCACTTCAAGGTCAGTTGCCATTTCCCCAGTCTCCTGGGGTTTGCTAATGTTGGACTGATACTCCTACAACAGAGGGACAGATTTCAGTGGTCCATATATTTCATGGCAGAAGAGCAAAGAGATGAGTCTGGGATTGAAGACTGACTATCCAGTCTTGTGTTCCTCATTTTTCCTCTGTGAGAGGCTAAGTGTGGTTGAGCACACAGGAATAATAATTCTCATTTCTGTTCAGATATGCAAGAAAGCCCTCCTGCTTCTGTTCTCAGCGGAACCTATGGTTCCAAGGTCAGAGGGGAGGAATAAGGAGGCCTACTTATGGTATCTGCTAGAGAGCTGCAGGAGCCTTGGCTCGAGCCAGCCTTTCCCATTTGGGACTGTAAGAGAGAGAAGAGAGAGAGCGAGCTGACACATCTTAAACAAATCATTCTCTGTTCCAAAATTGCAGGAAATAAGTCTCTCCATCACAATTTGTCCTCTGAGCTGCTCCCAGGATAACACAGTATTAGAAGCCTCTTATGCACGAAGGTGAAACAGAAGGAAAGTGAATCCTCAGCCAAGCCAGCTAAGGTTTTTTGGAAGGAAAGAGTTAGGATTTCAGACACAATACTATTTCAATTCTAAGGAACGTTTCCACAATTCACATAAACCACAAGTGACATGTGAATCAGTTCCCTCAGTCTTGTGAATGTGCAAGCAGGGTCTGAAACAGTTCTCCCTTCCAGCCTGCTGAGTACAAACACTGTGTGTGCAGAATAGCTGGCTGTGTCTCCAAAGCAAGCATCAAAACGTCCAGTGGTTGTTGAATCAAGCCAGATTCACAGGAACACACACTTCTTTTGGCAAGAGGTCCTAATGAGCTTAGGGTGGACTAGAGGGGCTACGTGGAGGCTAAACACGGTGTCCAAGTGAGCCTGGCACCATCACAGTGTTTAAGATATGTCATGCCCATTCCTGTTTCTACTCTGAGGCTGTTCTGCATGACCTTGGAGAAGCAGTTGTGTCTCTTTTGTCTATCTTGTTCCTTCAGACAGGGAAATCTCAGTGAGTTTGTGAAAGCCTCTCATGCAATGAGAGCTAACCCCTGTTGCTGTCTGCTTTCAGAGAGACAATATTCCTGTCACTGGTTAAAGGCTCAGGTCAGATTGCTCTCTGTTCAAAAGACAAATGTCTGTGCCCCACTTAAACAGAGGCCTTGTGCTGGCTCTGTGCTCTCTGTATTCCACTGGGTACCCTTTATCCTTCAGGAAGAAAGAAAACAATCCATACATGCCAGAAAGACAAATGCAAAACTCAAAGCTGTTCTATTTGCTGGGGTTAAATGCATAGATCTTGAGTTGTTGTGATCCCTTTAAACATTCCCATACCAAACCCAGTAATCAGCTCTTCTGGATAATTTTAGAAACTGTCTGTTCACTACAGAGCAGTAGTAGAGTCGGGTGAGAGTAATGAGCAGTGACAAATTATTTGTGCTACTTCCAGGGGAAACTGTTGGCATTAACCTGATGCTGAGTCTTTGTTACTTTATGAATAAGAAGTGCAGTTAATATATTATACATCCATGTGTCTTCCAACCCTACCCACAACCTAATTACACTTTATGGAAAGTTAAGTAGGCAGGAAACTAAGTGGTACGGAAAGTGCATACAGTAAAACTCCGCTGGCTGCAAACACTGAGCAGTTGTTTTGTCCTTCTACTTTGGAGAACTTCATAATTATACATTTAGTGCTACTGAGAGATCCACTGTGTAATTACACAGCTCAGCAATAATGGCACCAGTTACTGTGCAAATACAAGGAGCCACAGGAGTCTAAAACAAATGCAACAACAGTAACCTGTAGAAACAAGACAAGAACCAGTAGTGGGTCCAGGTGTCATTCTGTTAGAGAGTTTTACAAAGGCTTTTCAGTTCAGAGGAAAGTGTGGGCAGTGGCTTTGTCCCTGAAGAGACATGGCATTGGCCCAAAGCCTCTAAGGAGAGTTGATCAGGTTTGGTAGAAGCCATATGTAAACAGCTGATGAGGAGGGGCAATGCAAGGGCTATTCAACTGTAAAGTCCATTTCCTGACTCACACTGCATTAGGAAGCAGGCTGCAGGAGGTGTGGGTCCTAAAGGGACTGAAACAGGGTTTGTACTTTAGAACACCTAGGAACTTTCTGCTTCTAAATTACCTAAGTATCTCACAGTCATTACTACATCTACTGTCTAAGTGCCATTGTCAGACAAAGTGACTTAAATATTTCACCCAAACTTTAGGTGCCCTAATCCTTGAGCAGAAACTCCTGCCCTGCATTAGAGGGAGAAACTAGCCCTGCTGAATAGGGTACTCAGATTTTAGGAGAGCTATGTGAGGAGCAGCTGAAGCTACATTATGGGAAACAAGGAAGAAAGTAGAACTGTAGAGAACAATGGAAGGTGTTTTGGTACTGGGTCACAAGAAAGTTCCTGACCAATGTTTGTAGACTGTAGGTTAGTGAAAAAAGGTACATCAATGGTGACTCTGATCTTTGCAGCAAAACAGATGCCAAACTCTGCTGGTCTAGAGCTGGATAGCTCCTTAGGGGGTGTACTGCCTCATGCAGACTACATGCCCTCAGTAGTGCCTTTCAAGCCTGGAAGAAATAATTTGTTTTGTTTTATTTGATAATACAGTGGCTGTTTCCTCTCCTTATCACAGAATCACAGACTCACCAAGGTTTCAAAGAGACCTCAAAGATCATCAAGTCCAACCTGTCACCCAACACCTCATGACTACTGAGCCATGGCACCAAGTGCCATGCCCAATTCCCTCTTGAACACCTCCAGGGATGGTCACTCCACCACCTCCCTGGGCAGCACATTCCAATGGCCAATGACTCTCTCAGTGAAGAACTTTCTCCTCACCTTGAGCCTAAACTTCCCCTGGTGCAGCTTGAGACTGTGTCAATGCAGCTTCTCCAGACTTCAAAACTAAATCAACAGTCTAAGCAGTCTGATGACAGGAAAACCAAGCCCTAGGCTCTTATCCAGCATCCCAGTATCTTTTCTCTACCAGAGTGAACCACCATTACCAAGCCTGGAGCTGCTTTGCAGTCAGCAGAGGTTCCAGCTGCCCTGCTGAAATCGTGCTGAATTTGGAAAATAAAAAGGCTGTTTTGGCAGGTTGGAAGCTGGGAAGAAGAAGGTGGCATGGCTCAGTAGCTTTGGAATTACTTCATGGACTTAGGGAGTGGAAAGCTGGGGGTTTTTAGAGCAAATAGCTTTATACTTGACTGCAAATCTCACATCACTCTCACTTCCTCTGTCTTTCTTTGCCCTAAATTACTTCCTTACCAAGCAGGAAAAGTATTCCTCCCTTTCAGAGGTGCTCCCATCCTTCTAGATGAAGAAGCCTCTTGCATTTGTGACCTGGACCTTGTGGTGGGTTGAATTTACCCCCCTCAACATTAACTTTGCCAGACTAACTCAGTTGGAAGCAAATGGAAGCTGTATTTACAGGTAAAACTGCACTCTACAATGGAATGCAATGAATATGTAGAAAAGAAACAGGATTTTACAATATTTACAGATACTTACAATTAACAAACAACACAAATACCCCCCTGGTCAAAGACCAGGAGAGAGCTGTCCCTCTGCCCCCCTGCAGCCCCTGTCCAAAAGGGATAAAGGAGCAGAGAAAATTAAAGTAGCTGTGAGAACTTCACCAAAACAATGCAGCCAAGATCAGGCAGAAGCAGATTAATATTTCTGTCCTGAGCTAAGAGAGGAGAGGAGACTCGAGGAGAGGAGAGGAGACTCGAGGAGAGGAGACTCGAGGAGAGGAGACTCGAGGAGAGGAGAGGAGACTCGAGGAGAGGAGACTCGAGGAGAGGAGACTCGAGGAGAGGAGAGGAGAGGAGACTCGAGGAGAGGAGACTCGAGGAGAGGAGAGGAGACTCGAGGAGACTCGAGGAGAGGAGAGGAGAGGAGAGGAGAGGAGAGGAGAGGAGAGGAGAGGAGACTCGAGGAGAGGAGACTCGAGGAGAGGAGACTCGAGGAGAGGAGAGGAGAGGAGAGGAGAGGAGAGGAGAGGAGAGGAGAGGAGAGGGAGGAGGAGAGGAGAGGAGAGGAGAGGAGAGGAAGGAGAGAGGAGAGGAGAGGAAGGGGAGAGGAGAGGAGAGGAGAGGAAGGAGAGAGGAGAGGAGAGGAAGGAGAGGAGAGGGAGAGGGAGAGGAGAGGAGAGGAGAGGAGAGGAGAGGGAGAGGAGAGGAGAGGAGAGGAGAGGAGAGGAGAGGAGAGGAGAGGAGAGGAGAGGAGAGGAGAGGAGAGGAGAGGAGAGGAGAGAATGTTTTGGTACAAGCAGTTTTATAGCAGATATTTCTTCAGTGGAATCATTTAGAGTTTTCTCTGCTTTTCCTTTTTACACCCAATAGTGATTTATTTATATTTTTCTACTTTTCTTCTCAAAATCTGTAACAAATTTTGAAGGCATAGCCTAAAACTACCACAGACTTATCTTAGGCTAAGAAAGGCTTACCTTGTAAAGCACTTTCTGACTTTTCTACTGTCTTCTTTTTGCAGACTTCTACCTCAGCCCAGCCTGTCATCTCATCTATCATATTTTTTTCTGTTACATTGGCTAGCAATGAACCCTTTCTGCCTGGTCTCCTAGAGCATCCTCCATTTACAATCCAGATTTACCTCTTGATCACGTGGAATATCATTTCCAAAGAGTCAAATTAATCACACTATCCAAACTGTTCATCCCATCAAAACTCTGCCTTGATTAAAATTTAGACAAAGAGCATTCATGTAAGTACAGCCTTAATGGAGGGCAAATTAAATGCAAGCCTGACTAATTGCCTGTCTGAAAACTTCTGTACCTTCTTTATGGGAAACCTGCATCAGAAATAGTGTGGCCAGCAGGAGCAGGGAAGTCATTCTGCCCCTATACTCAGCACTGGTTAGGCCACACCTTGAGTCCTGTGTCCAGTTCTGAGCCCCTCTGTTTAAGAAGGACATTGAGACTCTTGAACATGTGCAGAGAAGGGCAACGAGGCTGGGGAGAGGTCTGGAGCACAGCCCTGTGAGGAGAGGCTGAGGGAGCTGGGGTTGCTTAGCCTGGAGAAGAGGAGGCTCAGGGGAGACCTTCTTGCTCTCTACAACTACCTGAAGGGAGGTTCTAGCCAGGTGGGGGTTGGTGTCATCTCCCAGGCAACCAGCACCAGAACAAGAGGACACAGTCTCAAGCTGTGCCAGGGGAGGTTTAGGCTTGAGGTGAGGAGAAAGTTCTTCCCAGAAAGAGAGATTGCCCACTGGAATGTGCTGCCCAGGGAGGTGGTGGAGTCACCATCCCTGGAGGTGTTCAAGAGGGGATTGGATGTGACACTTGGTGCCATGGTTTAGTAGCCATGAGGTCTTGGGTGACAGGTTGTACTTGGTCATCTCTGAGGTCTTTTCCAGCCTTATTGATTCTATGATTCTTTCACAATTAGCTTAAATCAAGCCTAGGGAGACACAGGATTCAAGCATTCTGCTGCTTGGTTTGCAAGTCATTTGTACACATTTTTAGTGCAGTCTTTATCACATTTATGTGTCTTACAAAATGTTGTTAAGATCTGGTTTCCTTCACAGGTGGGAGTGTGAACAGCAGTCTCTCAGCAACTGCTTACCAACTCACATTACATTGATTTTATTAACATTACAATGACACTCTCAGCATACCCAGCTAGCTCATTGTAGTAGAACTCTGAAGAGATACCACCTTTTCTCTAAAACCTTGATGTATATTCCATGTCTAGGTCAAATTAGTTCTTCTAATACCCCTGTGAGGGAGGTGAATAAGTGTACTGTCAAGACAGATTGTTTTCTAGGCTTGGGCTTAGTTCCTCAGTTATATTCATAGGCTTGAAAAAAATCCTGATGCCAGTTTTGGTGTGGAATAAATCCCTATGTTAATTTTCCAGAGTTAATTTTGTTGGGGCTGTTCAGTTTGGAGAAGAGAAGGCTCTGAGTTGACCTCATTGTGGCCTTCCAGTATCTGAAGGGGGCTACAAGAAGGCTGGGGAGGGACTTCTCAGGCTATCAGGGAGTGATAGGACTAGGGGGAATGGAATGAAGCTGGAGGTGGGGAGATTCAGGCTAGATGTGAGGAGGAAGTTCTTCCCATGAGAGTGTGAAGCCCTGGAATGGGTTATCCAGGGAGGTGGTTGGGGCCCCGTCCCTGGAGGTGTTTAAGCCCAGGCTGGCTGAGGCTCTGGCCAGCCTGATCTAGTGTGGGGTGTCCCTGCCCATGGCAGGGGGTTTGGAACTAGATGATCCTTGTGGTCCCTTCCAACCCTGACTGAAACTATGAAACTATGTCTAGGTCAAATTAGTTCTTCTAATACCCCTGTGAGGGAGGTGAATAAGTGCACTGTCAAGACAGATTGTTTTCTAGGCTTGGGCTTAGTTCCTCAGTTATATTCATAGGCTTGAAAAAAATCCTGATGCCAGTTTTGGTGTGGAATAAATCCCTGTGTTAATTTTCCAGAGTTAATTTTGCCTTTCAGGTGTTTGAAATTACAGACCTTTGGTGCTTGCCAGCTCTAAAATGAAGGCCACGTAGGTGTGTGGCTGTATTTCAGAGCTGAGATACCGAAGACTGGATGTGCCATCAAGAATATACTCTCTAGATGTACTTTTGCATCTCTGTATTTTTAGCTGACAAAGCAGGGTTTTTATCAACCAATTGTCAAATGCATATTAATTCATTCAACAAATGCTTGACTGTTTATCTTTCTGAGTAAATTCTCCAGCTTGCATTAAATAGAATTTCCCTCTTTTCTTCAATGAGAGTTTGACTAGGAGTGCTTTTGAACCTACAATAATTCCTTTGCCCCTTTCTTTTCCAAAGTTAAACAAGACAAATGTGCCAAATGTAAATGATTTGCAACCATATTTTCCATGTATTATCCTTAAATCAGTCCAATACCATTCCCCATTCTCATGCATGACTCCATCTCAGCTGTAACAACTGCATTATTCCTTCCATTCTCCTCACTCATTCATCTGATTTGGAAACAACGCTGCCTATGTCAAACTATTTATACTCATCAGTGGGAAACAGCGATGTTATTTCATAAACATGTGAGCAAATCCCCGCTGAAATGGGGAGACAAACAGCATTTACGTGTCAAAGAAACAGGATGCCCTAATCTAGCTGTTTATCTCTCTTCATGCTCATTTTCATCGCGCCTCCTGGCACCTGTTTGTGAGTTAATTTAACTCACTAACCTGGAAACAAAGTAACCAAGGAAGAGTGACTGGATCATTTTCTTCCACATTAGTGAGATGAATCAGCTCAAAGAGCAATCTGACAAAAAAAAAATTGCTTCAAATAGTTCAAGTGAACCACGCTCCAAAGGTGCCTGCTTCTCAGGTTGACTTTAAAAGGGAGTGCGTGGGTTGAGTTCAGAAGTAAATAACTGCGCTGTAAACATCTCTAAATTGTGGAAGATAAATCTTGCCCTAAGCAATTCTAACTTAAGCTGAGTAATTCAACCTGGCCACTCTTCTCAGACCATGTCAGACTTGGTGACAAGGCCAAGCTCCTCAAAAAGACACAGCCACAGCTTTCCTTGCAAACACAACACAAATAGGTTTATTGAAGGTATACATCAGTTATGTTACTGGAACTAGGGTGTAGGAGACAGATTCACAGAATCAACCAGGTTGGAAGAGACCTCCAAGATCATCAAGTCCAACTAATCACTCAACTCTAACTAATCGACTAGACAATGGCACTAAGTACCTCATCCAGTCTTTTCTTAAACACCTTCAGGGACATCAACCCCACTACCTCCCTGGGCAGCCCATTCCAATGGCCAATCACTTTCTGTGAAGAATTTCTTTCTGATATCAAACCTATACTTCCCCCTACACAGCTTGAGACTGTGTCCTCTTGTGGTAGGTGCCAAACCTCTTGTACGGTCACAGGTTGTCTGGGAGAAGAGATCAACCCCCACCAGGCTATAACCACCTTTCAGGTAGTTGTAGACATCAAGAAGGTCTCCCCTGAGCCTCCTCTTCTCCAGCTAAACAACCCCAGCTCCCTCAGCCTCTTCTCATAGGGCTTATGCTCCAACCCCCACCCCAGCTTTGTTGCCCTTCTCTGGACACATTCAAGTGTCTCAATATGCTTAAACTGAGGAGCCCAGAACTGGACACAGGGCTCAAGGTGTGGTCTAACGAGTGCAGGGCAGAATGACCTCCCTGCTCCTGATGGCCACACTATTGCTGATGCAGGCCAGGATGCCATTGGCCTTCTTGGCCACTGTGGCACACTGCTGGCTCATGTTCAGCCTACTGTCAACCAGTACTCCCAGGTCCCTTTCTGCCTGGCCACTCTCCACTGACTTACCTTTACTTCATTCCAGAGACTCCTTTTCAGCCCTGCAGCTGTTTACTCCCAAGACAATACACTAATTTTCAGGCTAAATGTTGCAGGCAGGAAAGTAAAAATCTAGAAAGGTAGCAGCCCTGACTCTCTTCTGTTTCTCTGCAGAAATAGTTATTCTCTTTTAACAAGCCAAATGCCATTTAAAACAAATGAGTGCTTCAGATTTCATTACAACAATAAAAGAAGAAAGCTGAAAATCAAACTTTGGACAAGCAAAACCTTTTTCTTAATATCAGCTTACTGTCAGTGATGGAAGCTTCAGTGCCTGGTTTGGGTACTGGTGTTAATGCCTCCCTAGCATCATGTTTCTTCCGCTCCTTCTGTAACAATTATACTAATGAGTGCTAATTTTGATCTGAAACAGAAGATGGAATCTGGGTAATGGCTGAAGGAATAAAGAAATTGACTAATTTATCCACCTGTTTCCTCTGTGGCCTTTGGCAAGTCAATGAACTGTTCTGTGCTCAAGACTTGAAACAAAGGCATTTGTAAACACTTTCAAATACCTTAGAAGAAAGCTGCAGAAACAGGTTTCTAAAAGCCCCAAACTTGTCCTTTCTCCTCATTTCATGAAAGAAATGGAAAGCTGAAAGGAAATTAAAACACATCAGCCAGCATTTTTAAATGAGGAGCTCCTGACACACGCCAAAGCAATGCCACTGTCAGGATGAATGTGTCTGTGGAGGCTGACCTCTCCAGGCTAACATGCACAGTCCTGCAGTAATGCTTCACGTGGATAACCAGGCAGTGGTTGCATAAGTGTTGTGAATATTTTTGGCAGTAGAGATTCTGCTGTTAAGAAGAAAAATACGACTCACTTGACATTTAAGAGGAAAGGTATGTTAGGGAGGAAGGAGAGAAATTCTAAGGTTTCTTTAAGAACTTGTTTATGTAGACAGTTGCACAGAGGACAGTGTGAAAGCTATAAAAAGTAACAATAATATACTTTATATCTTACACATTTTATTGTTTGACACTCTTCTGTGGGAGAAGAAGGAAAAGCAGAAGGGTAGGAATGAAGGTTTTGAGGGTGGGCAGGATTTCAGCTGCAGATGAGGCAAGACTCAGCTTTAGGGCAACTGACCTTCTGGAGGTCTTCTGAACAAGAAAATTGGGAAATAGAAGCCATGAAATCAGGAGACCAGTCAACTGCAGCACTCAGCATGATCCATAGCTGAGGCTGGGATGGAATGACCAGGTCTCAGAACAGCTCAGCTAAGCTGTTGTGGGATTCCCAGTGCTTTGTGCTCATAAACTCCTCAAACAAGAGGAGGTGAAAGCTCTTTTGCTGCCTGGTAGCCTTGTCCCTGACACCTTCTTCAATGAAGGTACCAAATCACACTGTGGTTTTTGTACCTAGAAGGACATGCACTGATCAGATGACACCAGCTAACCTTACTGTTGATCATGAGAGGGTCATGTGCATGTGCTGTTATGCCAATGGCATATTACTTGCTTGATGGGGAAGCTGACAGAACCTACACCTCTTTATATGTCTCCATGAAGTACAATACAGCTTTCCCAGTGGAAAGCTAGACACAGACTGAGGATATAATTCAGTAGCCCTGATATTAGCTTGATCCTGCTGAGCTCCATGGAGCCCAGCAGTTGAAAAATATGACCCTTCATTTTCAACTTTCTACAGTTCCAAACTGGTTACTTTCCAGGCAGAAATGTTCTTTACAACTTGCCAAGAAGCATAGTCACATTTTATCCCTTTAAAGAAGACACTTGGTTAAACAATTCCATTTTGTTACTGCTTTCTCTAAAGTCCTCACTGTGCTCTAAAGAAAGAAAATGCAGTGCAAACAGACAGACATAGATAAATTATTGACTACCCAGCCCTTTGCTGTTTAGCTACAGGCAGGTTGTCAGTGTGCTTGCTCAATTCACTCCTGCCTTTCCCCTGGCAAGACACAAGCTGCAGATCCCCACCACCTCTAGGTGCAGGTAGAGGTGGAAGGTCATGCTACAGGCCTAGAGACAATTAGGTTGACTAGAGCATCTAAAGATCCTGATGCATGCCAGCACTGAAGGGACACAGGCATTAATGTGAGCAAGAAGCAACAATCTACCACTTGTGAGGTTTTCATTTTTGCCTTTTACAGAATACAGAATTAACCAGGTTGGAAAAGACCTTTGAGATCATCAAGTCCAACCTATCACCCAACACCATCTCATCAACTAAACCATGGCTCTGAGTGCCTCATCCAGTCTCTTTTAAAACACTTCCAGGGATGGTGACTCCACCACCTCCCTGGGCAGCACATTCCAATGGCCAATCTCTCTTTCTGGGAAGAATTTCTTCCTAATGTCCAGCCTAAACCTCCCCTGGCACAGCTTGAGACTGTGTCCTCTTGTTCTGGTGCTGATTGCCTGGGAGAAGAGACCAACCCCGACCTGGCTACAACCTCCCTTCAGGGAGTTGTAGAGAGCAAGAAGGTCTCCCCTGAGCCTCCTCTTCTCCAGGCTAAGCAACCCCAGCTCCCTCAGCCTCTCCTCCCAGGGCTGTGCTCCAGACCCCTCCCCAGCTTTGTTGCCCTTCTCTGGACACATCCCGGCAACTCAACATCTTTCCTAAACCGAGGGGCCCAGAACTGGTCACAGGAGTCAAGGTGTGGCCTTTTTTCACTGCTTTGTTTGTGGCCTTTTTTTACTGCTAAAACAATATTAAAAAGGTGAATGAAAAGATCTCTGTCCCTCAAAAAAGTGGCACAGACCAGCTTAGGTCATAAATTCCTAGGGCTATCCCATTTTTGTGGATTTGCCTTGGAGAATGAGAGGGAACAAGAGAGGGAGAACACTGCCACAGCCCAAAACAGGGCCAAGAGAGTTTGGAAAGCTATTAGAAGCACTCAAACCCATTAAATTCTGTGGGTAACTTCTCTCCCAATTTACCAAAAGCTTAAAACGTGAAGCTGAGATTCCCTACAGGAGAATTCTTGCTTTCTGAGAGGGGTCAGCATGCAAATGGTCAGGGAAAAAGCCACAGTGAACAACGAGCATTTTAGAGTGGACCTGTGCAGTTTTGGGAGGATGAAAATATGATAGAGCAGGAGCAAGGACCTTTTTTCTGGCATAGAGGCTATGTGATATGGATCAGATCCATTCCTAGTATTTACCAGTTGTTTCTGACTTTACTATGCCCTATGAGGTAGTACAAAGACAAAATGGGGTTTCTCTTGTGGGTTTTGTCTGTTTGTTTAGATTTGTTTTTTCCTTTTAAATCTTCTAAATTAATATGATTAATACCAGCCCATAAGACTGGAGGCTTCTTTGTAGCACAGTGACAGATACCATTTGTTGCACATTCTGAGTTATCTGAGGGAGCAAAATTTGCTGGGAAAACATTGAAGACTTGGAGATAGCAGAAAGACACAATTTGAAGTGATCTGATTGAGTTTGAGGAGTAAGATGTAGTGAACTACTTGAGAATAGTTTTCAGTCACAGGCCTGGTAGAACTAGTTAGAAAAGTTAAAAGTAACCCCAAAGCCCAGGAGTGAGCTAGTGATTATGCAGTGGAAATGAGCAGAGGTCCAATGCTGACATCCTGTGTACTTGTTAATTAATGTGGGTGTACACTATACAATACAATACAATACACCAGGTTGGAAGAGACCTTCAAGATCATCACGTCCAACCCATCAACCAATCCAACCCACCTCAATACAATACAATACAATACAATACAATACAATACAATACAATACACCAGGTTGGAAGAAACCTTCAAGATCATCGCATCCAACCTATCAACCAATCCAACCCACCTCAATACAATACAATACAATGCAATGCAATACAATACAATACAATACAATACAATACAACCCACCTAAACAACTAAACAACTAAACCGTGGTACCAAGCACCCCATCAAGCCTCTTCTTGAACACCTCCAATGAAGGTGACTCCACCACCTCCACGGGCAGCACATTCCAATGGGCAATCACTCTCTCTGTATAGAACTTCTTCCTAACATCCAGTCTAAACCTGCCCTGGCGCAGCCTGAGACTGTGTCCTCTTGTTCTGGTACTGGCTGCCTGGGAGAAGAGACCAGCCTCTGCCTGGCTACAACCTCCCTTCAGGTAGTTGTAGAGAGCAATAAGGTCACCCCTGAGTCTCCTCTTCTCCAGGCTAAGCAACCCCAGCTCCCTCAGCCTCTCCTCATAGGGCTTGTCTTCCAAACCCCTCACCAACTTTGTTGCCCTTCTCTGGACACGCTCCAGCAAGACAACCTCCTTCCTAAACTGAGGGGCCCAGAACTGGACACAGGACTCTAGGTATGGCCTAACCAGTGCAGTGTACAGGGGCAGAATGACCTCCCTGCTCCTGCTGGCCACACTGTTTCTGATGCAGGCCAGGATGCCATTCGCCTTCTTGGCTGCCTGGGCACACTGCAGGCTCATGTTCAGCCTACAATCAACCAGCACCCCCAGGTCCCTTTCTGCCTGGCCGCTCTCCAACCACTCTGACCCCAGCCTGTAGCACTGCATGGGGTTGCTGTGGCCAATGTGCAGAACCCGGCACTTGGATGTGTTCAATCTCCTGCCCTTGGACTCTGCCCATCTGTCCAGCCTGTCGAGTCCCTCTGCAAAGCCTCTCTGCCCTCCAGCAGATCAACTCCTGCCCCCAGCTTGGTGTCGTCCGCAAATTTACTGATGATGGACTCGATGCCCTCATCCAGATCATCAATAAAGATGTTGAAGAGCATGGGGCCCAGCACTGATCCCTGGGGCACACCACTAGTGACTGGCCGCCAGCCGGATGTGGCACCATTCACCACCACTCTCTGGGCTCGGCCCTCCAGCCAGTTCCTAACCCAATGCAGTGTGCTCCCATCCAAGCCATGGGCTGCCAGCTTGGCCAGGAGTTTGCTGTGGAATCACTTGAGCCACTATGCCTCTTGTGGATTTAGCTATCAAGTGAATTTTTCCCAGCTCTGTAATAGAATCAAGGTGTACAAGGGAGAGCCACACAAATCTTGTATGTTTTCATAACCTTGTTCTAGGCTGACTCCAGATCTTGACACTCTGCTTAGCTGCTTAGTCTCTCCAAGCATTTGCCTTTCTGCTAGAACATTTCCTATTAACCTGAACACCAGGCACTTAGGAGCACATCATCCCTGACAGGCTTAAGCCATCTGGATTCCGTCTTTGTTCCTGCCCATCTTGCCTTGTCAGCCCCATTATTCACCAGAGTTATTCAACAGAGGTCCCATGAAGCCTGGATCAAGTTTCTTCTTTGCTTGTGAGACATTTGCTCCCTCAAAGAGTTTTCAAAAACGGGAAAGGAGCATCCCTGTCCCAGAAAGGTGTTGTGGGGATAAATGATCCATAAAGCAGCAGAAAATAGACACTGGTGATATTAGCAGTTGACAGCAGTTTGGTGAGGCAGAAGTAATTCAGACAGCTGGATTAAGTACAGGAACAGAAGCAGCACACTACACTTGCAGAACTGGAGGCTGCAGGGAAGAAATACATTAAAGAAAGACTTTGGAATTGTTCTCACCTCAGTGTGAGCTTTCAGTGCTTTTTTGTGATCTGAAGGTTGTAACTACCCCACACGTATGAACACAGAATGCCTTCAACTGTGGTGTATATGTGCACAGTAGTGCCTATACTGCAGAGTAGCTTCATAGTTGCACAGTTTCAGTTAGGGTTGGAAGGGACCACAAGGATCATCTAGTTCCAACCCCCCTGCCATGGGCAGGGACACTACACTAGATCAGGCTGGCCAGAGCCTCATCCAGCCTGGGCTTAAACACCTCCAGGGATGGGGCCTCAACCACCTCCCTGGACAACCCATTCCAGGGCTTCACCACCCTCATGGTGAAGAACTTCCTCCTCACATCCAGCCTGAATCTCCCCACCTCCAGCTTCATTCCATTCCCCCTAGTCCTATCACTCCCTGAGAGCCTGAGAAGTCCCTCCCCAGCCTTCTTGTAGGCCCCCTTCAGATACTGGAAGGCCACAATGAGGTCACCTCGGAGCCTTCTCTTCTCCAGACTGAACAGCCCCAACTCCTTCAGTCTGTCCTCATAGGAGAGGTGCTCCAGCCCTCTGATCATCCTCGTGGCCCTTCTCTGGACACCGTCCAGCACCTCCAGATCCCTCTTGGAATAGGGGCTCCAGAACTGGAGGCAGTACTCCAGGTGGGGTCTCACCAGAGCTGAGTAGAGGGGGAGAATCCCCTCCCTTGACCTGCTGGCCACACTTCTCCTGATGCAGCCCAGGATCTGATTGGCTTTCTGGGCTGCAAGTGCACATTGAGAGCTCATGTTGAGCTTCTCGTCCATCAGCACCCCCAAGTCTCTCTCCTCTGGGCTGCTCTCCAGCCAGTCCCTGCCCAGCCTGGATTTGTGCCTGGGGTTGCCTCGACCCAGATGTAGGACCCTGCCCTTGGTCTTGTTGAAGCTCATGAGGTTGGCTTGTGCCCCCCTCTACAGCCTGTCCAGGTCCCTCTGGATGGCATCCCTTCCCTCCAGCATGTCTGCTGCACCACACAGCTTGGTGTCATCAGCAAACTTGCTGAGGGTGCACTCAATGCCACTGTCCATGTCACCCACAAAGATGCTGAACAAGACTGGTCCCAGGACTGATCCCTGAGGGACTGTCTGGTTTATATTGTCCATGTGAAGAAGATTGCAGAAATACTGATTCTCAGGGTGGATCCCTGTAAAATTATCCAGGCTAGAAAGCAACTTTGCAATGTAGAGCTACATGAGCTCTACTCTGTGCTGAATTGTACATGTAAAGAAATGGATGAAGGAAAAGAGCCTTTATATTTTTTTTTTCAGCATTGCTGGAGGAGGGTAAACAAGTCTTGGCACCTGAAAGATGAAGTTGTATGAATGAAGACATAATATTCTATTAGTGAAATTAATTAAAGCATTGAAACATCTTATCTGATGATGTCTCTATAATACTGAAGGATACACTTTGTCCTGAAGCCTTTCTCATGAAATTTGGCAGCTGTCAGAAGAGAGATGCCTTAATACAGTATGTATGGGTCTGGTGGCCCCTTCTGGTCCTGATATGAATTATTGCAGCTCTAGATCTGTGAATACTCTCTTCAGTTCTGGGTTTGGTCACAGAGCAGGAAGGAAGCCATGCAAAGTCCTCAGCATGCTGATAACACTTGCAGCTCACAATTAGGACTATACTGAAAATCAAAGCTCATACCTGAAGCCTGTAGACAGTTGGCCTCAGGGCAAACAAGTGTGAAGGTGGGCTCTAGGCAATCAGAACTGAGTGAAAGCTAGAAGTTTAAGTTTTTAGTAGCAAAAGAAAGTAGCTTCAGGCAGTTTGCCTTGCATGTGCATGCAGTTGCTCTCCATTAGCTACATATTCATCTTAAATCCAGAAATAAATTTGCACTACAAGGTTTTGTTGCTATTAATATCTAAGACCATGCAAACTGAAGTGTTAAACAACCTTTGAACCCTTACTGCTGTGAAATGTTCCAAGTGCATCAGGCAGGGCAGAAAAGCGATTAATGGGCTAGTGGATGACATCCAGTTAATGGGAAGTCAAGTGCATAGAAGATAAGACATCATGCTTTGGCAAGAGCCAGATTTTTATCCTCCCAGCATTAAATCTGGTCTAATTGAGACCATCTAAGGACCACTAACAAGCTAGGTTGGTTTACTTTTTAAAGGCTTCCAAAATAAGGAGATATCTTAATAGTTTTATCCTTTTGTAAACTCTACTTTAAGAGCAAACCTGAAGAAACAGATTGTTCTGTAATCTGAAGACCGTAACAGGAGAAACTTACTTAGGTTCTGATACATCAATCTCTTACACATAAATATGTGTGAGTCTATAATATATATACAAATCCAGAGATACACTGTGTTATTGTCATGTTCATTAGGCTACATAGTTTTATTAGAGGCTGTAAGTTAGCTTGTCTGAACAATCTCTCACAGGGAGGTCAATCTCCCCCTGTACACTGCACTGGTAAGGCCACACATTGAGTCCTGTGTCCAGTTCTGGGCCCCTCAGTTTAGGAAGGATGTTGACTTGCTGGAACGTGTCCAGAGAAGGGCAACAAAGCTGGGGAGTGTTTGGAGCACAGCCCTGTGAGGAGAGGCTGAGGGAGCTGGGGTTGCTTAGCCTGGAGAAGAGGAGGCTCGGGGGAGACCTTCTTGCTCTCTCCAACTCCCTGAAGGGAGGTTGTAGCCAGGTGGGGGTTGGTCTCTTCTCCCAGGCAACCAGCACAAGAACAAGAGGACACAGTCTCAAGCTGTGCCAGGGGAGGTTTAGGCTGGATGTTAGGAAGAAATTCTACATAGAGAGAGTGATTACCCATTGGAATGTGCTGCCCGTGGAGGTGGTGAAGTCACCATCATTGCAGGTGTTTAGGAGGAGACTTGATGGGTGCTTGGTGCTATGGTTTAGTTGATTAGATGGTGTTGGATGATGGGTTGGCTGCGATGATCTTGAAGGTCTCTTCCAACCTGGTCTATTCTATTCTATTCTATTCTATTCTATTCTGGCCTTCCAGTATCTGAAGGGGGCCTACAAGAAGGCTGGGGAGGGACTTCTCAGGACATCAGGTAGTGATAGGACTAGGGGGAATGGAATGAAGCTGGAGGTGGGAGAATCAGGCTGGATGTGAGGAGGAAGTTCTTCCCCATGAGAGTGGTGAAGCCCTGGAATGGGTTGTCCAGGGAGGTGGTTGAGGCCCCATCCCTGGAAGTGTTTAAGCCCAGGCTGGATGAGGCTCTGGCCAGCCTGATCTAGTGTGGGGTGTCCCTGGCCATGGCAGGGGTTTGGAACTAGATGATCCTTGTGGTCCCTTCCAACCCTGACTGATACTATGATACTATGATACTATTCTATTCTATTAAACTAAGAAGACTAATCAAGGAGTGGATTTGACAGGTTGTCCAGTGGTTGACTGGATGGTGGTCTTTTTGCATCTGAGAAGCAGCACACACACACAATTATCCTTCCAAAGCATCACTGTTTATGCTTTTTCTTCTGTTTTTCCCTTATCTTCTTTTCTTTTGTTTTTCCCTTATCTTCTTTCTCCACCTTCTAAAGTGTCAGGCATTGGACACAGCAAGGGGCATGGCCATCAGCATAATTAATTCCCTCTCTCAGAAAATGCAAGGGACACTTCTCTTAGTTGTGCCTTTTTTATATGACCAGGCAGAATAGAATCCAGAATCTGGAAGAGATTTTTCCTTTTCTCTCTTGGGTGAGATTTACAGGGAAGTGAGAATAGGAGAAAGAGTTACATTCATCCAGACCATGGGAAAATGTTTTACTTGATAGCATTATTTGAGTAATTCTTCTCAAACCTAATCTGGGCTGTGAGCATTGGTAGCACTGCAATTTCTCTTGCTTTCTCTTGAGAGACACAGGATAGTCACCTGAGACTGCATGACTGACCTCTCTATGGAGGTAAGTAAATGTTATTTGATGGCTTGTGACAGGCACAGTTCTGGCAGCAAAACAGCCTTTTCCTAAAGTGACAGGGCTTATTCCTACATGATTAGGACATTTCAGCATTTGGAGATTATTCTGACATTTAAAAAGAACTTCTTTTTTTTCCTTCTTTTTAACCATGTTAAGTGTGACACCAGTTGCCCCCCTACTGCTACGTACTTGGTCTTCAGCTGTATGAAACCAAGGAATAGGAAGAGCTCTCTGACGAGGTCAGATGTTCAGTATTTTCTGTGCCATGAGTGATATCTTCTCTTTTATAAACATATGTATCTCACTGAATCCATCACTCTCAAAGAATAAAAGTCTGATCACCAGGGAACATGCTGCTTTGAATATTTCCAGTGTACTTGCTGAGCCAGACATTGAGAAGCTAACACGATTTTCCTTGCTCCGGAAGAGACTAAGTCCAATTGATGTTCAAATATGAAGTAAATATGATTCTTGGCTCTATTCCTCTTCCCTGCTTTTCTGCAGCTTTCCATATGACAAGCTTTCTACGAGTCTTAATGGCTGAATGGACTCAAGCATAAGTGTTTTGCTTAAAAGGCAGTCAGGGTGATGTGGAGACAAGCCACACGTGGCCTCTGAGAGCTGAGTGCCCAGCAACATGCTTGCATTTGACAAGTGAGTTTGAATTTACTTTTTCTTGTAGCTGTTGAGGAGATTTCAGTCTCTTAAGTTTATGCTGCTACTCCTGACCCCAGAATTCACATGGAGTTTAAAAATAAATGAATGAATTTAGTGTCTTGCAAAAAAACCACACAAGGAAAGGCAGGGAACATTTGGAAGGAGAAGTAAAATAAAATACAGCTCTATTGTGTGATATTAGGTGAGTTATTTCACCACCAGTTTCTGTTTCTCTTTTACTTTCCTGTCTCTTCAAGTACAGATTCCCTTAAGAAAAAAACAACTTGCCTTTCTCCATCCTAATCAGACAGTTCTTTGCACAACAGTGTCTTAATCCCTACATATATATATTCCACCTTTGGAATGGAATGGAATGGATCGGAATAGAATAGATTAGAAAGAATAGAATAGAATAGAATAGAATAGAATAGAATAGAATAGAATAGAATAGTAGAATAGAGCAGAATAGAATAGACCAGGTTGGAAGAGACCCTCAAAATCATTGCATCCAACCTATCATCCAACACCATCTAATCAATTAAACCATGGCACCAAGTACCCCATCAAGTCTCCCCCTGAACACCTCCAATGATGGTGACTCCACCACCTCCCCAGGCAGCCCATTCCAATGGGCAATCACTCTCTCTGTATAGAACTTCTTCCTAAAGAAGAAGTTCCTAATGTCCTAACTTCCTAACTTCTTCCTTTAGTAATAGAATTAAATTATTAACTTACCATTATTAACTCAGTGCAATGCTAATACATTTAGTTTTATGTCTGGTTAATGATACAGTGAACTGAGTCAATCTGAGTGTGGTTATAAAAGTTTTGTTTCTTCAACATCACCGATTATCGCTACAATGGTTAACTGCTGTGTGCTGCTATCTACTCTTAGATGTGGTTCTCTGAGGAAAAGAGATGACTCTCCCCACTGCCAAACAGGTTTTCAGGTAACACCAAGACCAATACAGTTTTTGTTACAGGTAAGCACAGCTACCTTTGGATAGTTTTAATGGATTTATAACACACCAAAATTAAAGAGGCTACCTAGGCAGTGACACTCCTTCTGAGCCAGGACATTCCAGGGCAAATCTCCTTTAGGCAGAGGATAAAGGTGTGTCAATTTATGAGCTGTGTCAGGCAAGCTAGTTCTGGAAAGAGAAGAGAAGTAAGGGTGTCTCTATGCCCTGGTTAATTAGTGTTGCCAACACACCAGTGTAATTAACTTATGTACTGTGATGAATTAATGCTGTCTTGTTTGCAGGGTCCAGTTGGGTGTCTCTGCCAAGCACTGTGTAATACTATGTGAATGTTCTGGCTAGTCCAGCATGATGCACAGTATAGATGCATCCAGAATCAAGCTTTGAAGACTGATCAGTCTTATCTTTGAATCACAAGCCATTTGTCACTGAAGTTCAGGAAGGAAGAATTTCAACAGCTGCTGCCTTATACAGATGCTTAAATACATTACAGCACTATCCAAATCTCCTGTAAAGTCTCAGGCCTGAGAAAGTCCCAAGAGCCACATAACAGGTGAGACATGGTGAAGTCATACTTGTTTCAAAAACATTCAGGTAATAATTTTGGAGACAGAAATCCTCCAAACTGCTCAGATTCCAAACATTGGAGCACTTGAATCTCATGAGAGAAATGAGGGGGAAAGGCAAAGTCACCTTTTCCCACCAGCAGGCAGATTATATTGAGCGAGGACTGTGATGTAGAAGACCATGAGATTCATAGATCAGACCTGACAGACACACTTTATGGAGTATGCAATACTCTGTGGAGTGTGTGTATTGGAGTTGGCCTGTCAAAAGCTGAATGGGAAAAAAAACTAACTACAGTTTGGAAGCATGGGCCAGTGCAAAAGAAGCCATCTAAACCAGTTCACACCAGTTGTTATAGACATGCCTATCTTCATTTCACTTACATTGCAGACAGCAGCTGACAACTATTAATTTACATGAATATTTCTGCTTACACTGTGAATGTCTGATATTATGTCAGATGAATCCCACTGCCTGATTTATCGTCATCTGATTTCCATTAATTTAATTTCATAGTAATCTGCACTGTGGGAATATAATAAATAAGCAGAAGAGTAAGATTTGTGATTTATGAGATGATAACAAACACTCCTGCTTACACTTTATTTGTCCTGAGGGTAAAAATGTGTGTGGCTATAAGGGCGTGTGGAAGACGATACACATATTGCAACTATGGAATGGTTTCAGTTGGAAATGACCTTTGAGACCATCGAGTCCAGTCACTATCTAACTCTGTCAAGTCTGGTGATAATCCATGTCCCTCAGAACCACATGTCTGCATCTTTTAAACACCTCCAGGGATGAAGGCTCAGCCACCTCCATGAGGAGCCTATTCTGGTGTTTGATAATCCCTCAAGTAAAGAAGTTTCTTCTAATATCCAAACTAATCCTCCCCTGGTGCAACTTGCTTGAGGCCATTTTCTATCATCATGTCACCTGTTACTATGAAAAAGATTGATACCCACCTTGCTATAACCTCCTTTCAGGTAGCTGTAGGGAGCAATAAGATCTCCCCTCAAACCTCTTTTCTCCAGATTCAGCAATGCCAATTGCCTCAGCAACTCTTCATATTGCATGTGTGGCACACAGCACCTAGCACTTTCTATAGCAAACAAAGCGGAGTGGAGCAGAACTTCACAGACTGAGATTCACAATTGCATTTCTGCAGCTGCTCATAAAAAGCCAACTTTAAGGTCCATTATCTCATTAAGAACCAGCTCAGATACTCTGCAATACAAATATATTCAAGGGTATTCAGTTAATTTGAAGATACTGTCAGTAGGAACACTCTTGCAATCATCCTCTGCTGTCAACAGAAAGGCAGTGGCACCTTCACAGGTCACCTCAGAAAATCTGAGATGTGAGCAAGTAAAGGATGAGCCTGTCTCCCTCCACTGACTCTCCAAAACATGCAGATCCTTGTTATGAAAATTACTTTCCCTATTATACCAATCAGTCTTTACGGAATCATAGAATCAATAAGGTTGGAAAAGACCTCAGAGATCATTAAATCCAACCTGTCACCCAACACCTCTTGACAAGCTAAACCATGGCTTCCAGTGCCACGTCCAATCCCTTCTTGAACACCTCCAGGGACGGTGACTCCACCACCTTCCTGGGCAGCACATTCTAATGGCCAATTATGCTTTCTGGAAAGAACTTTCTCCTCACCTTGAGCCTAAAACCTCCCCTGGCACAGCTTGAGACTGTGTGCTCTTGTCCTGGTGCTGGTTGCCTGGGAGAAGAGACCAACCCCCACCTGTCTACGACCTCCCTTCAGGTAGCTGTAGAGAGCTCTCAGAGGAGAGCTGTCTCCTCTGAGCCTTCTCTTCTCCAGGCTAAGCAACCCCTGCTCCCTCAGCCTCTCTTAATAAAGTGAATTAACTTTGTTAACTTTGTTCACATTATACACTGTAAATGCAATGAGGTAGTGGAATTTTACTGCAGACTTTGATATTGTCCAAGCTTAAGTAAACAATCCCAGAAAGCTTAGAACTGTCTATGAAGGATAAAGGATACCCCTGGACAACTAATGTAACACTAGCATCCTAGCTCTTCTAGAATCATAAAATCCTTTAGGTTGGAAAAGACATATAAGAGCATCAAGTCCAATTGTTAAACCAGTACTGAAAAGCCCACTGCTAAACCATTGAGGCTGGGTGCCTCCTGTTCCTGCCACATAAGCTACACCTCTGGTGTCCAGGGGGTCCAACCCAGTAGGTGGACACAGGAAGCTGTGTATTTCATACCCATAATATCCTGCACCCTATAAATCCATCTGCAAATCCATCTCTTCCTCTTTCTTCCCTCTCTGCTCCCGTGGGAGATGCTCCCTATCAGGTAATGCGGGGGGAGTATCTCAAGTCTCTTAGACCTGGGCAGGCTTAATGCCAGGAGGAGAAGGGGGAGGGGGCAGTCTCAGACGGGGCCAGCCTGAGACTACTCTAGCAGTGGGGGGGAAGAAAGAGCCCTGGGGTTTTGGGTATACCCTCAGGTGGGGAAATGGGAAATGTTGGGAGGCTTTTGGGTGTGCTATAGGGAACTCTGTATGCTTTGGGACTCTTTTGTCACTATGCTTGTAGATCCTGTAAAACATTTGCTGCTTTTCCATTTGAACTTCCCATCACTTTTGCAATCCATTTGTGTGAGTCTCATTCTTTTGCCCCTTTCTTGGGGCAAGAGAGGATCTGCCTGGCCTCAAACCAGGACAACCATGTGCCTCAGCACCACACTGGATGATCTCGAAGATCTTTTCCAACTTGTCTTGTCTATTCTATTCTATTCTATTCTATTCTATTCTATTCTATTCTATTCTATTCTATTCTATTCTATTCCATTCCATTCCATTCCATTCCATTCCATTCCATTCTAAATAGGTTTTTACTTCATGCTTTCAAAGGTTATTGTTCTACAAGGTGTAAACACATCTTAGGGAATTTACAACTCTGCAAATGCTTCAATTATTTGCTACGTTAGCAGCCACACACATAATTGAGCCATTGAGTGACTGACTAGAGAGGACATGACAATCACAGTTTCAGGAGTAACAGGTAAACATGTGTCCTCATAAAAAGCAGTGAAAATCTCTGTTTAATTACTTAATTTCAAGGAATCTCAAAGGTCTTTTCCAACCTGGTCTCGTCTCTTCTCTTCTCTTCTCTTCTCTTCTCTTCTCTTCTCTTCTCTTCTCTTCTCTTCTCTTCTCTTCTCTTCTCTTCTCTTCTCTTCTCTTCTCTTCTCTTCTCTTCTCTTCTCTTCTCTTCTCTTTCTCTTTTTTTCTTTTCTTTCTTTTTCTTTTTCTTATTCTATTCTATTCTATTCTATTCCATTCCATTCCATTCCATTCCATTCCATTCTATCTTTTAAATACCTCCATGGATATTGACACAGCTCTGGGCAGCCTGTTTCCAATGCTTCACAATCATTCCAGTGAAGAAACTTTTCCTAATAGCCAGTCTAAACTTCCCCTGTACCATAATTATTAGAGATTAGAGAATTTTCTAAAGCACAAATAGTGAAGTCATTATGTAATCTAAATTAGAACCAAGATTACCTAGATAAAACATTAGTATTTGGGCTACAAGGCTATCTACCTTCTGATGATAAGTCCTTGGGTATGCAATGTTATCAGTCATAATTAGTTTTACTATAAAAATTAACAGGACTTTTACACATGTGTGAGGAAATATCTTAGATAAAATCTTTTAATTAACTGACATCAGATTTGCATGAACAGAATTAGATGGCTCAGTAGTAGCAAGGTATACAATTTTTTCTTAAATAGTGTACTGAAATCAACAGCTCTTGGGAAGAAGAATGACTAAATCATATCTTGTGTTTCCAATGATTCCAAAAGATAAGTAGAACTTTTTTCTTTCCATATTATTTCAGCCTGGAGAAGAGGAGGCTCAGGGGAGACCTTATTGCTCTCGACAACTACCTGAAGGGAGGTTGTGGACAGGTGGGGCTGGTGCTCTCTTCTCCCAGGGAACCAGCACCAGAACAAGAGGACACAGTCTTAAGCTGTGCCAGGGGAGGTTTAGGCTGGATGTTAGGAAGAAATTCTTCACAGAGAGAGTGATTGCCCATTGGAATGTGCTGCCCGGGGAGGCAGTGGAGTTGCCATCACTGGTGCTGCTTAGGAGGAGACTGCATGGGTTGCTTGGTGCCATGGTTTAGTTGATTAGATGGAGTTGGATGATGGGTTGGATGTGATGATCTTGAAGGTCTCTTCCAACCTGTTCTATTCTATCCTATCCTATCCTATCCTATCCTATCCTATCCTATCCTATCCTATCCTATCCTATCCTATCCTATCCTATCCTATCATGACTAGAGCAGCTTGAGACTGTGTCCTCTTGTTTTGGTGATATTTTTGCCAAACTCCTTCCAGAGTCAGGATATTTTTAAACTCTTCACTGTTCAGTGGTACACCCAAAACCAACCACAGACACAACCCAGAAATGACAATATCCCCCTGCACATAATCAATAAATTTTGTGCCACCCTCTTCAATGTTAAGCATAAAGGAATATACTTGGAAAAGTCTCCACGTTGTGCAGAACAGAGAACCTGACCACTAAGCCGTTCCACACATCACCACCATCTTTCATGCTGTATCCTGATTCTTTGCTGGATATTCAGTAGAGTTAAACTGTCTGGTTTACACCTCAAACTGCCCTGGCACACCTGAAAAAGCACTTTTCTCTCTTCAAGCACTGTGGAGGACTCTCTGAAGCTATCAAAAACTCAATGGGCTTAATCTGACAGTGGAAATAGAGACATACCAAGGCAATACTTATTTCATCAGTATTCCTGAGCCTGTCAGAAGAGGGAATGTAATACCTTTGATACTGTAGCCCTTCAGAAGAGCCAGGCAAGGTGCTGAGCAGGACACAATATCGGCAGCTGATGGGAAACATCTGGTGGAAAGCTGTAGGTGGAATAGACCACCTGACTCTGGTCCACATGATATAATGTTCCAGAAGCTAAAATCACTTGGCAGATTTCTGTGTTTACAACTGAAGGTCATACTCTTTCTCACAGCTTGTCCAAAGTGAGAGCAGGCAACAGTTCAGATGCAGCTTGATGTATGTTTTCAGCTGACACGAGCCAGAACAGCCATCAGAAGCAGTCCTGCACTGCTCTTGTCCAGCTGCTCGTTTGTGGCCTCTTTCCACTCTTGATCTTTCCCTGGCACATAGATGTGAGTGCTGTGCAATCAAAATGACCAGGGAACTGGTCAGACTGGAAAATTACATGTCCACCAAAATTAACCAAGATGTTAATTTTCTCTCTTCTATAACTCAGTGCTTAAAGTGCCCCAACCTTGCATACTCTGCAGTCACTTCCTTTCCACTGTGGAGGTAAGATATGCTGTGGTTTCTGTCTTCCATAAGACACATTCATTTTGAGGGAGGGACTGAAACTCAAGGTGACATTGCCCCAATCACAGTATTTGTTACGTTGCTTGTTGTGTTGAGGTATTATTATTGCTAAGCCTTACCATGTTAGATATTTGTTCTTTCACTTTTCTGTGTACTATTTGATTTCTTACTCGGTGCTTTTGCCTCCCTCTGAAAAGCAAATCTGGGAAGGAGAAATATTGATTAGTTCTGTATTTCTGGTCTCAACTTCAAATTAGCTTGCAGGCTTTGCATAACACGACACAATTATTCATGTGAGAAAACTGAGAAGTGATTTATTATCATGTCTGATTTCCAGTGAAGAATTTTCTTCAGATCACCCAGCAAGGAGGCTTTCCTATTTTAAATAAGATAAATTACAATTGACATTGGAATTCAAAACATTACTCCAACCTTTCTAGATCTTTTGGTCACACAGAAACTGAGCCCATGAATTACACTGACATCAAAATTCATTAACAGCGGTTCTGAACACAGCTTGAAGTCTGAGATCCTTTGCACGTACTTAGCTCTGTCTCCCTCCTACTGCACCACTAACAGATTTTCATTGCCTTGGATAGGCAACAATGGTCATTTTCTGCATCTATTAGAAACCTTGTCTGGAGGGGTTTGGGAACTATCTATAGGAGGCAACTTTTGGCTGCTCTGTAGAAATAAATAGCACAGGAACACTGTGGCCAGCAGGAGCAGGGAAGTCATTGTGCCCCTGTACTCAGCATTGGTTAGGCTACACCATGAGTCCTGTGTCCAGTTCTGGGCCCCTCAATTTAAGGACATTGAGACTCTTCAACATATCCAGAGAAGGGCAATGAGGCTGGGGAAAGGCCTTGAGCATAAGCCCTACAAGGAGAGGCTCAGGGAGCTGTGGTTGCTTAGCCTGGAGAAGTGGAGGCTCAGGGGAGACCTTATTGCTGTCTACAACTACATGAAGGGTGGGGATTGGTCTCTTCTCCCAGGCAACCAGCACCAGAACAAGAGGACACAGTCTCAAGCTGCACCAGGGGAGGTTTAGACTCAAGATGAGGAGAAAGCTCTTCACAGAGAGCGTTGTTAGCTGTTGGAATGGGCTGTCCAGGGAGGTGGTGGAGTCACCATCTCTGGAGGTGTTCAAAAGGGGATTGGATGTGGCACTTGGTGCCATGGCTTAGTAGTCATGAAGTGTTGGGTGACAGGTTGGACTTCATGATGTTTGAGGTCTCTTCCAAGCTCATTGATTCTATGATTCTATGATTCTATTCTATGCTTTGGCACACACACTAGTCAAAGGGGCAATCTACCTGTTCTTTTCATTGCATATGCTGCACAGCTTAGCAGACCTTCAGTTGGCATGCAGAAAAGAATGCTGTTGATTTAACCACATCTTCCCTGTGGTAAACAAGTTACAATTTCCAATCTAGAGCTGTAGAATGCAAAAATTCACAGCAGATTTGATAATTTACTAATGATTTAAGGCAAGACTTGATGAAACTGTGTCTTTAAATTGAAAGATGGCAAAGGAAAGTTGATTTGTGGATGTAGGAGTTAGACTTAGTTAAGTTAAATGGTAGGGAGGCCTCTTTAAATCTAATGAAGACAGATAGACCCTCTTGAATGTTGAGCCTTTGAATGTTGAGCCTTGTTTTGGAGAAGAAGGAAAAGCTCAAAAGTGGTTCAGAGGAAAGTGAAAGAGCTCAAAGAAATATATGGGGATGGATGATTAGAGACAAGGGCATTTCTCTTAAGGGGCTTTGCTCAGTAGTCCCATCACCACCCTCTCTCTTAATCACTGACAGCAGCTTTGATCTCTCAAGGAAAAAAACAAACCAACCCACAACAATTTAAAAATCTTATTCATCCTTAAGAAAGTTCCTTTCCATCACAGTATCTCAGTCTCACAGTATCACTAAGGTTGGAAGAGACCTCGAAGATCATCGAGTCCAACCTGTCACCACAGACCCCATGATTAGTCATCAAATTTCTTGATATAACGAATCAAAGAATCATAGACGAGTTTGTGTTGGAAAGGACTTTAAAGTTCATCTAGTTCCTCTTCCTTTCCATGAGATCTGGTTGATCAATGACCCATCAAGCCTAGCTTTAAACAATTTCAGGGCACAAGCATTCAGGGAGAGGATCCCACTTCCTGGGGGGCAGGGGGTGTCTTGGGAAAATTGTTTCAGTGTTTTATAAGCCTCATAGTGGAGGGATGGAAGGAAGTGAATATAAGGAAAATTGTCTCCTAATGTCTAATCTAAATTTGTCCTCATTCTCTTTGAAACCATTACTCTTTATCCTATCACCACAGTCCTTTATAAAAAGTACCTTTCCATCTTTCCTGTAGGCACCTTTAAGTTTTGGAAAACCACTATAAGGTCTCTTGGGAGCCTTCTCTTGTCTAGACTAAACAACCTCAACTTTCTCAGCCTGTCCTCCCAGGGATGGTACTCTAGCCCCTTGATCATCTTCACTGCCCTCCTCTGGACCCACCCTAGCAGGTCCATCCATTTCTTTCCTGGTTTGCTGGAAGACTCCAGAGATGGGTGCATTTCTTTTGAGGTAGCCCAGGATGTTGTTGTCCCTCTGGGCTGCAAACGCATATTGCTGCCACACATTCAGGTGCTCTACTTCCATGGTACTCTACCAAGTAGATCCCTAAAGAGACTCAAGAAGTATTCAAACCTGGGTCAGAACTGACATATACTAAAATAAAAACCTGTAGATGTGACAGCTTTGTGAGCATGTAAGGGTCCATTTGATATTTTAAATCTCCTCAAAGCTTTGGAGCAGAGGGAGGGTGATTGGACTGCCATAGTCTTCTCTGCCATTCCACAAATAAAGAGAAAAAGAAAGAAGGTACTTACCCATTTTTCAACTTCTGACCCAATGGAACCCCAAAATGAATGGGAATTTTGCTCTTCATTGTCATGAAAGGTCGATCTAACCTGCACCTTCCCTTTTAGTAGAGCCTGGATGTAGCTTTAAGATGTTATATAAAATGGCTTTAAAATTGATCTAATATTAACAGAACTTCTCCTTGCAGGATGTGCCCATTATTTCTCTCCCTTTTTGTGCTCTCACCCCTTTGGCAGTCTTGATTTTTATAGATTGTAATATCTCCCAAGCAGTAGACTCACACTGTCTGCACAATACTTGGCATATTTTATGCAATGTCATAACCTCAGCAATAGAAAATAATTTCTGGAATGATGGCTACATTTCAATTAGGTTGTAAATGTCTTTGAAAACCTTAATGTGACAATACATTATGTATAGGAAAAAGAATTATATGTCAAGCTTTTTCTGAGATTCACTGCCCCCCTCAACAGGCATATAGGCTTTGACACAGACTCTGCCTCAAGCAAGGCACCTAAGCAGAACCAAGGAGATTAAATAACTTTGGTGACTCCAGTCAGCAAGAACTACTTGATCACCATGCAGCCCAGGACCTCATTAAACTACAAACTGTACAAGCAAGGATGAAGACTGATTCCTATCCCTAAGGGTTTGCATGCTAAGCACAGGACAGCAAGATAAGAAGCAAAACAAGATCCAGTCTGCACCACAGTGGTCTGGCTCAGGGGACACAGGTTTGAAATCCATTTTAGAAAGACGCAGACAAAGTCTTTTGTTTGTAAGGTGTTGTTTCATCTGGAGTTTTCATGTGTGGCCACTCAGAAGCATTTGTTCCTTTTGTAGAGAAATTTCCTCATCATGGTAAAAGTTAGCATGAAAAGGAAGCACAAACTGATGAAGGTATTAAAAAGCTGAATGGGTGAGCAAAGATTGTAATTACTATCCAACGACAGCCATAACACTTCCCTGAGTTCTTGTTCCTCTGTGCTACTTCTGTCTCCCACTAAATCCCATGTTTTATTTTTTATTTTAAAATGTTTACAGTTAGTAAGGTTAAGTAACATTGAATCAGCACACTGACACTGCAAAAGTCAATCGCTTCCTGTGGTGGGTTGAAATTCCCCCTTGCATAAAATTGCCAGACCAGCTCAGTTGAAAGCAAATGAAGCTATATTTACAAGCAAAACTAAAATCTAAACTACAAAATGCAATGAATATGTACAAAATATACACTATTTACATACATGCACAATTCATAAGCAACACAAGAACACCCCTGCACAAAACCAGGGGGCTAGTAATAGCTTCCCCCTCCCTGCTATCTTCCCCCCTGTACAAGGTAAAGGAGAGAGAAGAGCAGAGAGTAGCTGTTAGTACTCAACCACAACAAAGATATGCAGTCAAGATGAGTAAGCCAGCAGAAGCACCAGTTACTCTCTGCCAGAGCAAAGAAATTGAAAAGAGAGAAGAGTTAGTGTACACAAGAACTTTTAGATATCAGACCAATGGGATTATTTAGAATAGAATAGAATTAACCAGGTTGGGAAAGACCTTTGAGATCATTGAGTCTAACCTATCATCCAACACTATCTAAACAACTAAACCATGGCACCAAGTAGCCCCTCCAGGCTCTTCCTAAACATCTCCAGTGATGGTGACTCCACCACCTCCCTGGGCAGCCCGTTCCCATGGTCAGTCTCTCTTTCTGTGAAGAACTTCTTCCTAACATCCAGCCTAAGCCTCCCCTGGCACAGCTTGAGACTGTGTCCTCACGTTCTCTTGGTGGTTGCCTGGGAGAAGAGACCAATGCCGCTCTTATCATTATTTCCCCCTTTACATCCAATGGTAATTTATTTACATTCTACCACTTTTCTACTCAATCCATGGACAATTTTCCTAGGCACAGCCTAAAACTACCACACTTTCTTTCACTTCTTTTCTGCAGTGCAGTTTCAAGTGTTTCTATGGACTTGTAGCAGCAATTTGAAGATAAGTGTTTGGAGGCAGGAACTGGATGAGAAGTTCTTCACAGAAGGAGAGATTGGTCATTGGAATGTGCTGCCCATGGAGGTGGTAGAGTCACCATCACTGGAGATGCTTAGGAAGAGACTGGATGGGGTGCTTAGTGCCATGGTTTAGTTGATTAGATGGTGTTGGGTGATAGGTTGGACTTGATGATCTTGAAGGTCTTTTCCAACCTGGTCTGGTTTCTATTCTATTCTATTCTATTCTATTCTATTCTATTCTATTCTATTCTATTCTATTCTATTCTGGTTTTTAATTCATGGTCTCAAAGGTTATTGCTCTACAAAGTGTAAACACATCTTAGGGAATTTACAACTCTGCAAATGCTTCAATTATTTGCTACATTAGCAGCCACACACATAATTGAGCCATTGAGTGACTGACTAGAGAGGCCATGACAATCACAGTTTCAGGAATAACATGCAAGCATATGTCCTCATAAAAAGCAGTGAAAAGCTGTGTTTAATTACTCAATTTCAAGGAATTAGTTCCAAAGTTATAAAAATATCTGGATGGCAAGTAGATCACTGCTCTTTTCAGCTCCACAGGGAGCCTGCATGAACATCTGCAAGACACTACCTCCCACCAGGCAGAACATGGCAGGTAATGATGAGAACACACATGAGAATAATTATCCCTAACACAATTTCAGAAACAACTGGAGGAAACACCAGAATGTTTGCTAGAGCTGAGGAGTGGGATTCCAGTGTCCATGAGGAAATCTGCAGAGTTACAGTGCATTTCATGGAGTTACGTGTCAGTTTTGCCAATAAGCTAGGATAGAATCTGGCCCTACTCTCCTCTGAAAGGTGTAGGTGATGAAGGATATGTTTGGCAAGAGCTCCAGAATAAGATGCTATAAAGATCTGCTTTCTGAGAGAGTAAGATGCTATAAGAATGTGCTTTCTGATGAAGGTTTGTTGTCCTCTTTTAGGTGAAAGAAAACACTGGGAAATTTTTTGACAGTCTGTGTTAAAAGCTGAGATATAGGTTTTGAATCCTTTCATATTTTTTTCCAGTGTTGGCCTGTTTCCTCATTTCTTGGTAGAGTCATTTACAGCTTACACTGGATGTGAAACATAATCATAGATCCCAATTTATTGCTGAATTACAGTAAGTACAGTGCAATGCAGAAACAGTTCTGGCAACTGTTTTGAGCACAGCTGAGCAGGGTACCAGCAGAAAGCTGTTGACAGCACTGTTGACATCTGTCGCTTCTTGACGCAGTCTCCGTGACATGAGTGACTCAACCTGCTACTTAGAAGTGCTGTCGCAGTGTCAGGTGGCTTCTCTGCATCACCGAGGGTCTGCTGGTGTCATGAACTTTCAGAGGAGCACCTCATAAAAGATCTTAAAAGTCACATAACATATTTGAAAAGTACCTGTGTGTCTCATCCCAATACTCCTTCCACACAGCCCCACTCTCCACTCAATGAATGTTAACTGCTGGAAAAGTTATCTCCTGGATGCACAAAAGCAAGTAATGCTGAACTAAAGAAATTAGTTGGGCCAGTATGCCTTGAAATTCCCAGTCATATTTCCATGGATAGAGAATTTTGAGTAGCTGAAACTAGGTATTTCCCTTGAGAATATAATTATCAGTGTGGAAAAAAAAATATAGATATGGTTTCTGATCAAAATGTAAATCCCTCCAGAATTTAAAAGCAAGTTTGAAAAGTAGGGGTTTTGCACATGGCTGTACACAAGGCTGAGATGGAAATGGGCATAATATGCCTGAGAAAGCAAAGATTTCTCTGTGTCTTATATCTCTGGTGCCTGATTGCCCTACTGAGTCTTAGAACACAGCTGAGATTGTTTCAGTCTCTGGTTCCTGTTGAAAAAAGCTTCAGGAAGGTTTTTCACAGTGTTGAAGAATCAGTTTTGGAACACCAAAACATGATGTGGATGAGTAAGACTATTGGCCACTTACCCTACATAATAATATCTCCTCTCACAGGAGTCTTAAGAGTCAGTCTAATGAAGACTGAGTTATATGTGGCCATGGGTACACTACGCTTCAAGCACAGTCTCACTGTGTTTGAGTCTAAACTTGCACTGCATCTTCACTGCGTAAGACACAAGTTCAGCAGTGAGCTAGAAGTTACCAACCATGCAAGTGGAGCAGAAACCTTGGACATAAACTGCCCTTTAGTGAGGAGACCGCCCTGTGCCTACCCATGGTGTAAATGGGTTGCTTCCCTTTGTTTCATCTGCCTTTGTAGTGATTTTGGGTGACTGTACAGATCTTCCTGCAAAAATATTGCCATAGCCCACAGCAAGAATGGCTGGAAGTTTTCTCTCATGTAATTTGTGGTACCTTATAATAAATGGGAATGCAGCAGCTGCATCATGCTTTGTGGCACAACCAGTCTTGTTGTGTGGTAACAAGTCCACAGAAGTACACAGGATGGAATAACATGCTTTAGAAAGATATGTTTCCTCTTCTGTGTTCTATAAGCTCATTGTGGTGGGTTGAAGTTTCCCCCCCAGCATTAACTTTGCCAGATCAACTCAGGTAGAAGCTAGTGAAGCTGTATTTACAAGCAAGTACTACTCTCTGCAATGGAATGCAATCAATGTGTACAAAATAGACAGCATTTACACTATCATACAGATATCTACAATTAATAAACAGCACAAGGAGCCCCCTGGCCAAGGACCAGGGAAGACATTACACTGCCCCCTCTCCCACCCCCCATCCCACCCCCTGTCCCAAGAGAGAAAAGGCACAGAGAGAAAGCAGTGGGTTAGGCTTAACTAAACAATTTCAGCCAAGGCCAACCAATAAGCAGGTTAATCTCTCCCCAGAGAAGCACAACAGCACAGATCAGAAGAGAAGAGAGAGAATTGTTTTGGTACAACTCATCATATTCTAGTTATTGATCCAATTCATTTATTTACAATAATCTTTTGTTTTCCTTTTTACACCCAATAGTGATTTATTTATATTTTTCTGCTTTTCTGCTGGAAATCTGTAACTAAATTTTAAAGGCATAGCCTAAAAGCACCACACTCCTAAAGAAAGACTTGATCTTGAAGCGAGAAGGTAAAATTCCTCTCCAAATTATTGATCCCAAATTTATTAGCATTTTAGAGTACATCTAAGTACACTGCAGGTATCACTCAGGATATGGAAAGTGACTTTTCCACTCACCTCTAGGAGGAGAATGCTGAAATGATCCTGTGTCTGCCTTTTCATAGTTTCATAGTTTCAGTTAGGGTTGGAAGGGACCACAAGGATCATCTAGTTCCAACCCCCTGCCATGGACAGGGACACCCCACACTAGATCAGGCTGGACAGAGCCTCATCCAGCCTGGGCTTAAACACCTCCAGGGATGGGGCCTCAACCACCTCCCTGGACAACCCATTCCAGGGCTTCACCACCCTCATGGTGAAGAACTTCCTCCTCATATCCAGCCTGAATCTCCCCACCTCCAGCTTCATCTCATTCCCCCTAGTCCTATCACTACCTGATAGCCTGAAAAGTCCCTCCCCAGCCTTCCTGTAGGCCCCCCTTCAGATACTGGAAGGCCACAATGAGGTCACCTCGGAGCCTTCTCTTCTCCAGGCTGAACAGCCCCAACTCCTTCAGTCTGTCCTCATAGGAGAGGTGCTCCAGCCCTCTGATCATCCTCATGGCCCTTCTCTGGACACCTTCCAGCACCTCCAGATCCCTCTTGGAATAGTGGCTCCAGAACTGGAGGCAGTACTCCAGATGGGGTCTCACCAGAGCTGAGTAGAGGGGGAGAATCACCTCCCTTGACCTGCTGGCCACACTTCTCCTGATGCAGCCCAGGATCTGATTGGCTTTCTGGGCTGCAAGTGCACATTGAGAGCTCCTGTTGAGCTTCTCGTCCACCAGCACCCCACTTTTCTAACTTCTGTCCTGGTCTCCTGATTGCCACACTCCTGTACATAAAACTGTGAGAGTGGAGATTGTTTTACAACTTAGGCATACATTTTTGTGTCTGATAGACTCTGATGAATTATTTTTCAACTACAGGAAAGATCACTTTCATTTGTCTGTGAAATTTTAATCATATGAGAAGAGAGACTTGGCATTATTATACAATACTCCCACTTCTTAGTGTGACTGATAGAAAAAGGGAATTAAAACCTCCAGAACAATCTTCCCTTCATTACTTGTTTCTTGTGCTTCTGACTAACACATTAGTGCTAATTAAACACGCAGCTCAGCACGATTCATGGGAAATTAGCAGAATAATTCTAACAGCATTAAGAAATACACTGTGGGTAGATATTTATTTAACATGTATGTGCAACATTATCTCAAATTTTAACAATGCTGCATGTTTGTGGTGGGTTGAAATTCCCCCCCAGAATTAACTAGCCAGACCAACACAGTTAGAAGCAAATGGAGCTGTATTTGCAAGCAAAATCTACACTCTACAATGGAATGCAATGAATATGTACAAAATATACAGGAGTTACAAAATTATACAGATATTTACAATTAGCAAATAATACAGAAACCCCCCTGGTCCATAAGACCAGGGAAGCTGCTCCACTGCCCCCCCCCTTTCCCCTTGTACCAGAGAGAGATAGAGAAGCTGGAAGAAAGCAGGGTTAGTTCTAATCTACAGGTCAGCCAGAAGTGTTGTTATCTCCTGGGTGAAGCAGAACAGCCAAGATCAGAGGAGAAAAGGAATGGGAATGGAAGTGAAATGTGAACAAGTGAAATGTGAACAATTGTTTTGATACAGCTTCTCTTATCCCAGACATTTGTCCAATTACTTGGTTTAGAATAATATTTTGTTTTCCTTTTTACACCCAATCATGATTTACTAATATTTTTCTACTTTTCTGCTTGAAATCTACATCTAAATTTTAAAGGCATAGAGTAAAGCTACCACAGTGTTCAAGATTAAAGCTTCAAATGCAACAAACTTGGTTTGTGTGAGCAAATGCACTATGTATGTATGTTAAGAATTGTATTGAAGACGTAAGAAATGCTGCAGAGAATAAAGCAGTCATTCACAGAACTCCACTTAGAATAAAACATGTATAATGGCTCCTCATTTATTCCAAGAGAATTTGAACCACATGGCCTATGTTATTATCCTAATGCACTGTATTGGTAAAACATAGCTGGGGTTGCTTAGCTTGGAGAGGAGGAAGCTCGGAGGCAACCTGATTGCCATCTACAACTACCTGAAGGGAGGTTGTAGACAGGAGGAGGTTGGTCTCTTCTCCCAGGCAACCAGCACCAGAACAAGAGGACACAGTCCCAAGCTGCACCAGGGGAAGTTTAGGCTGGATGTTAGGAAGAAGTTCTTCCCAGAAAGAGAGATTGGCCATTGGAATGGGCTGTCCTGGGAGGTGGTGGAGTGTTGAAGAAGAGACTGGATGAGGCACTCAGTGCCATGGTTTAGTTGATTAGATGGTGTTGGATGATAGGTTGAACTTGATGATCTCTGAGGTCTTTTCCAACCTGTTCAATTCAGTTCAATTCAATTCAATTCAATTCAATTCAATTCAATTCAATTCAATTCAATTCAATTCAATTCAATCCTATCCTATCCTATCCTATCCTATCCTATCCTATCCTATCCTATCCTATCCTATCCTATTCTATAATGTATTTTATACGCATACCATATACTAGAGGAAGCATCTTTAGGCAACAAAGGTCAGTTTCAAAAGTCTACCAAAATTTGTAAAATGATTGAAAGCATAGTGCCCTTAAACTAATGGTAAGTATGTGACCCAAAATGGAAAATGCCTCAAAGTAATTTTTAATCATTCTGGAAACTCACATCTGCATCTGAACTTTAAAGCTCAGTTATTACTCAGCTGCAGGACATGGAACACCTCGAACTGCTTATACAGGTATGTAGAATGGCAAATAATGTAGATCAGATTAATGGGTTCTGGTATTTAAGAAATTACCATCCCCAGGTATCTGCCCTACCCTTCTGCCACGAGTCACTGCTGCTAATGAAAATAGCACAAGAGGTGATGCATTTGCTTCTCAGCAAAAACTATTTTTGTCAGCTGGTGTTCTCTCAAAGCACTGTTTCCATCCTTGTTCGTGGTACTTTTGGGTATTATATCATCTGAGGGTTTTGGTTCATCTGGCCTTTTGCATTTAAAGCAAGACTATTGGAAAGCAGATGCTTGGTCCCCATTTCTCATCACCTGTGTTAACACATCGTTATTGTCATTGCAGAAAATGTCTTCCTTATATGTAGTCCAAATGTCTCCTGTTTTAACTTAAAACTGTTACACCTTCTCCTGTCACAATAGGGGTTGGAGAGTGTGTGCTCTGATTCCCATTTCCCAGGATGCTAAGGATTTGGCATTTTGATAATATTTGGGTGTTTGATATGCACTGGCAGAATGACTAGAGTACCTGAACTCAAGAGTGACTGTCACCTAGCAGCGAATAGAATACATAGAATAGAATAGAATAGAATAGAATAGAATAGAATAGAATAGAATAGAATAGAATAGAATAGAATAGACCAGGTTGGAAGAGACCTTCAAGATCATCGTGTCCAACCTATCATCCAACACAACCTAATCAACTAAACCATGCAACCAAGCACCCCATCAAGTCTCCTCCTGAACACCTCCGGTGATGGCGACTCCACCACCTCCCCGGGCAGCACATTCCAATGGGCAATCGCTCTCTCTGTGTAAAACTTCCTCCTAACCTCCAGCCTAAACCTCCCCTGGCGCAGCCTGAGACTGTGTCCTCTTGTTCTGGTGCTGGTTGCCTGGGAGAAGAGACCAACCTCTGCCTGTCTACACATAGCAGTCAAAAGTGGAAATTCTTTGTCCTCTGGATCCACACACTGAAGCATGCTCACCCTGTTGCAGGCTGGGCACCGTAGTGAGGAAATCACAGACAGAAGCTTAACTGTCCTCTGGGGGTCATTCAAATGTTCAGTCAGATGAAACCTGTCTCGCTTGGTTGACAACAAAACCCAGCAAAGATGAATAGGCTTATAAATTGGGAGCTTCAGCTTGATACCTAAAATTAAGATGAATATGAATCTCAGTCTGGAGATACTGAAATGCTTAAATTAGAAATACTTAATGAGATGCTCTGATCTCTCCTTTAGACTTTCAATGACTCAGTAAAATAGGGATAGCACTACCCTGTCTTAAAAAAAATACAGAAACAAAACCAAAAAAACCTAAGGTAAATTCAAGGCTCTGAGGAGCAAGAATTGTTGCATTAAGCTTCCTCACCTGAATAAAAGATGTGAACACAGCTCTCCAGATGATAAGAGTCAAATACTTCCGAGATAGGAAAACATAAAGCTGAAATAAAGGCCTGGAGGTGAACTCTGGTTTCCTGTTAACAATCCCTCTGTAAAAAGAAAAAAAAAAAGAAAAAAAAAAAAAAAAAAAAGAAAAAAGAAAAAAAGAAAAAAGAAAAAAGAAAAAAAGAAAAAAAAAGAAGAAAAAGAAAGAAGGAAAAAAAAAAAAGAACGACTTCAGCAAGAGCAGATTTTTCTCAGTTTATGATCTGTGTTCCAGGAGCAGCTGAAAACCACATTTTTTTAATTTGAAATCTTAAGCAGGAATCATTAACTAAGAGTTTGGGAGACATGCATTTTTAACACTTACATGATGACTGCAACATTCTGTTTTAGGCCTTTTGGTATCCAACTGCTTTCATTAATGCTGGTGATGATTTTTACACAGAGTGTTTCACGCTTCTTTCCCTCTATTATAGAATAAAATGGAATGGGGTGGGATGGGATGGAATAGAATAGAGTAGAATAGAATAGGATAGGATAGAATAGAATAGAATAGAATAGAATAGAATAGAATAGAATAGAATAGAATGGAATAGAATAGAATGGAATGGAATGGAATGGACCAGACCAGGTCGCTGGAAAAGACTTTTGAGATCACCGAGTCCAACCTATCACCCAACACCATCTAATCAACTAACCCGTGGCACTAAGCACCTCATCCAGTCTCTTCCTAAACACCTCCAGTGATAGTGACCCCACCATAGCTTAACTGAATCGAATCAAATCGAATCAAATCAAATCAAAACAAATTGAATAGAATAGAACCAGCACCAGAACAAGAGGACACAGTCTCAGGCTGTGCCAGGGGAAGTTCAGGCTTGAGGTGTGGAGAAAGTTCTTCACTAAGACTTGTTTGCCATTGGAATGTGCTGCCCAGGGAAGTGGTGGAGTCACCATCTCTGGAGGTGTTCAAGAGGGGATTGGATGTGGCACTTGGTGCCATGGTCTAGTCATGAGGACTGTGGTGACAGGTTGGACTCCATGATCTTTGGGTCTCTTCCAACCTTGGTGATACTGTGATAGAATAGAATAGTATATCTTATAGAATATCTTATCTATATCTGTTATCTATAACTACTCTACAGTCAATCTTAGACACGTTATGGAATGTGTGTGTACCTGTACCAGTCTGTACTAGCTGAAGCAAGCAATATGACATTCTGCCCATTTTCAGTTCCAAGCCTGAGCTGACCAGAGACAGAGGTCACCTTTAGAGTTGTAATAGTTCCAAAGCTTTCCCTAGAAAATAATTAAGGAGCATATATATGCCAGGGAGACAACAGATGTCTCAACAGGTAATTTAGCTAAAGTTTCTTTGATTTGACTTTTTTTAGCTTGCAAATTTTGCTTTCAATCAAAGGGCAGGGCTGTGACGTGAGCTGGTATTCTACTTGGGCTTTTTTAATTAAATGGCTTATCCCATAAAACACAAACACTTTACATTGAAATAAGTTAATTTAGTACACCTAATTAAGCATTATATATTGGAGCCACGCATCACTGATTTGAGTTATATCAATGGACCATTTTATTTATTGAGGCTGACAGCACAAGTCCTTAAATACAATGATAAATGGCTTCCCTTCAAGGGAATGATACTTCACCTTGGCAGTTTGCTCTCTCTTTTAATGCTTTAGAGACAGCTAAGAGTGATCAGTTCATAAGTACCCTAAACAGGCACTCTTCTATTTGGTTAGTTTCTGTAGTCTGTCTCCCTCACTAAACTCTTCAGGGTTATCTGAAGGTGACCATACTTTCCCTTCTTGTACAGCTTTTAGAGTAAGAATCTATTTGAGACAACATTTTTATAACCATCATTTCTCTTAACAAGAAATTTTGAAGACACAAGAAACTCTGGCTTTGTGAGAGAAAGTTCTTCCCAGAAAGAGTAATTGGCCATTGGAATGTGCTGCCCAGGGAGGTGGTGGAGTCAATGTCCCTGGAGGTGTTCAAAAAGGATTGGACGTAGCACTTGAAGCCATGGTTTAGTAGTCCTGAGGTGTTGGGTGCTAGATTGGCTTGATGATCTCTGAGGTCTTTTCCAACCTTATTGATTGTATGACACACAGGTGGTACTGCTTAATGTTGAGGAGTGCACATCTCAGGCCAGAATGAAATTTATTTTGCTCACCAAATAGTGCTGGAGAAACATTCCCTTCTCTTTGACTTTCTGTGATAATACAGTAGGATGCAGTTCTGCTTGCACTCATTGAATTCAGTAAAGCCAAACTTTGATAAAAAGCACAACATTGTAACTTGCTTAAAGGAACTTCCTCATCATATTTTTCACTGAAGTTTTCATTTCATTTTTTCCCCTTCTGCAGAATGCTTTCATTTTCTAGAAGGGTTTTATGCTTTCACAAAAGGCAAACACAAAGCTACTATTCACAAGTGGTATTTTTCTGGCCGCTGTAGTTTTGTTGCTGGATGTTTTCATTTTGCTTCTTAGGCTGCACCTTTAGCCAGGCTGTGTAATCTTGGGATAACCAGATACCAGTCATTATACACTGTCTTACTGAAGAATAAGCAAACTAAATGGCTGTCTTAGAAAAAAGACTTGGGAAAGCTGTTTACTGTCATTTTACAATGTTTAGGACTACTATCTCTACAATTGTTTTAGAAAAGCCTCTGCCTGCTCTAATCATTCAAATTAGTTTTATCATTGTTCAAATCAAATTGTTCTTAGCTAGACTTGTTGTACAGTAGGAGCTCTCCATGCTTTCAAACTGATTGTGTGAATACGTGTCTGGATTACTCAAGCTGTCTGAACACTCTCCTAGGTTTATCTGAGATGCCCTGGTTATGCCAGGTGCATACATCTTTACTGTACATTGCTTCATATCCATTAGCCTTTGGCAGAGGTCTCAAAACCCTTGGGCATTTCAACTAGCACTACAGGCCTATGCTCAAGCAAGAGATGTGAGCCCTAAGTATTCTACTTTGTGGAGGTTTACCCATTAAATTTTTAGAAATATTCAGAAGTGTAGTACTTTCTGCCTGGTGGATTGCAAACAGGGGCTATGTTTATGTAATATTTACTTCTGTCTATTTGAGTTGTCACCTTATGTTCTGAGGGCGAGGTATTAATAAAAGGAAAAAAAAATCCTGTTGCATATGTTGTTGCTTTGCTGCGAGAAACATCTCCAAGAGACTGTTTCTAGATGAAACTAGTCTTCATCCAGTTATTTCAGGAAATCATCAAAACCACAAATTCAATACAATACAATAGAATAAACCAGGTTGGAAGAGACCTTCAAGATCATCGCGTCCAGCCCATCAACCAATCCAACCCACCTAAACAACTAACCCATGGCACCAAGCACCCCATCAAGTCTCCTCCTGAATACCTCCAATGAAGGTGACTCCACCACCTCCCTGGGCAGCCCATTCCAATGGGCAATCACTCTCTCTGTATAGAACTTCTTCCTAACATCCAGCCTAAACCTTCCCTGGTGCAGCTTAAGACTGTGTCCTCTTGTTCTGGTACTGGCTGCCTGGGAGAAGAGACCAACCTCTGCCTGTCTACAACCACCCTTCAGGTAGTTGTAGAGAGCAATAAGGTCACCCCTGAGTCTCCTCCTCTCCAGGCTAAGCAACCCCAGCTCCCTCAGTCTCTCCTCATAGGACTTATGTTCCAAGCTCCTCACCAACTTTGTTGCCCTTCTCTGGACACGTTCCAGCAAGTCAACATCCTTTTTTGTGGTGAACCACTCTACTGGGTCTGATCAGGATGGAGTTTTCTTTGCAGCAGTGCTGTGCTTTCAATTGGCATTCAAAACAGTGCTGATAACATGCCAGAGTTTTAGCAGTTGCTGAGCAGTACCTGCACAGTGTCAAGGTCTTTTCTCTGTACCACACTCTCAGCTGCTACAGAATCATAGAATGGCTTGAGTTGGAAGGGACCTTAAAGATCATCTCGTTCCAACACCCCTGCTATGGTCAGGAACACCACCTACTAGACTGGGTTGCTCAAACTTCATCCATCCTGTTCTTAAACACTTCCAGGGATGAGGCAACCACAGCTTTTATGGGCAGCCCGTTCCACCACCCTCATAGTAAAGAACTTCCTTCTGATGTCCAATCTAATTCTCCCCTGCTCTCATTTAAAACCATTGCCCCTCGTCCTACCAGCAAATGCCCTTGTAAAAAGTCCCTCACCAGCTTTCCTGTAGGTCCCCTTCAGGTACTGGAAGGCTGCTATAAGGTCTCCCCAGAGCCTTCTCATCTCCTGTCAGTGAGTTGGTTGGGGGTGAGCAAGAGGCTTGGAGGACTGAGCTAGGATAGCCAATCCAAAATGAATAAAGAGACATTTCAAACCAAATAACATTACACTCAGCAATACACTCAGCAACAGAACAAGAGGACACAGTCTCAAGCTGCACCCAGGGAAGTTTAGGCTTGAGGTGAGGAGAAAGTTCTTCACAGAGAGAGTTGTTAGCTGTTGGAATGTGCTGCCCAGGGAGGTGGTGGAGTCACCATCCCCTGGAGGTGTTCAAAGGGATTGGACGTGGCACTTGAAGCCATGGTTTAGTTAGTCTTGGGGTGTTGCATGACAGGTTGGACTTGATGATCTTTGAGGTTTTTTCCCACCTTATTGATTCTATGGTTCTATAACTTAGAGGGACAGAGGGCAAATACTTCCCCAAGTAATCATTGCTCAGACACTGACTGGGCATCAGTCTGCTAGTGAGAGGTGGTGAGAGGCTGCCTTTGCATCACTTGGGTTTTTTTTGTATTTATTTTACCTTTCTTTTAGGGTTTTGTTGGTGGTTTTTCTGGTTTGTGTTTATTGGGTTTTGTTTGTTTTCTTTTCATTCTTCACTTTCCTTCACTTGTTGATCTCTATCTCAGTTCATAACTTTTTCTCACTCTTGCCCCTCATCACAGTGGGGAAAATGAGAGCACCTGGGTAGTGGCTTAACTGCTGGTCAGGGTGGCATTATATTCACTGTTATATTCACAGAACCCTTACAGCTCCTTTTCATGCCAGGCCATAGCTTTAGAAACATAGCAGTAACAGGACGGTTTTACAAGGGTAAAGAATAAGGATGAATAGGAAACTATATACAAAACCAAATTTTGATGGCCTTGTATCTCCCTCGATATATGTGGACTTCAGTCCTTTGGAGAAACGTGGATGTGGCAGGGAGAAGATCAGGCCTGACCACGTGGCAGAACCAGGAGGCTGGCAGCAGCTGTTGATCCTTTCGAATAGGCAAGGCAGGAGCAAAGAGAGCAAATGGCCATAGCATCTTCCTTTTTATAGGCTTGCTGGACAGGAAGAGGAAGTGGAACAGACCACCTTCAACCTGGAGGACCCCTCCTCCTAGGAGGGGGAAGCCAAGTCCCTCTCTCTTCACCTGGCCAGGTTTCTTTTGTCCCCTGGGGAAGCAGGGCTCTCGCAGCCCTCCCCAGGAGGGGTGTAACCCAGCACATATTGCACCCATAGACACGTACAAACACAATGTACAAATGCAATGTCTATGCACTGCAGTTTGCAAGACATTCCAGGACTTGTTCTGTGAAATGAGACCAGGGCAATCGCACACAATGGGCGAGTATCTGATGTGTGAAATCAGCCGTTTGCAAGATCTGAGAGAACAGGAAAGCTGAGACAAATTGAGCTCTGTTGGCCTCTCCAGTCTGATTAGTCCAGCCTGTCACTTGAAGTGAAGCTGGATCTTTGGATGTCATTCTCCCGCTGTGTTACAAGGTGACGTTAGATGTTTCTGCTTGCTCCCTTTAGTGCTTCCTTGGAGTCGCAATTAATTTATATTAGCAAAGACAATTTCCATTTGCTACGACAGTTCTCCAGCTCCTCCAGGCTTCTTAAATAATAATAAATTATCTAAATAAGAGGCATTACTTCGTTTCTGCTCCAGTATCTCGCGTTTTTGAGGGTCCCTAAACCCATCCAGTAAAGCACGTTTAACAAATTGAAATTCAAATGGTCTGCTAGTCCTCACACATATTCCTAATGTGGCTTGACTTCAGTGGCTTTTGGTTTTTGCCTGCAGAGATGTGCCAATCTACTGATCATAACAAGTCATGTTTGAAGACCCACACTTGCTCTTGCTGAGAGGATTAAAAAAGGTGAATTTATAGCTTCCCAGATGGATGGAAGAATCCATTTTTCATACTGGTGTGTGCACACACGAGTTATTAAGAGAAAAAAATGTGTTTTGTGCCCCTGACCACCCCAAAATCCAAATCCATTCTGTCAACTGCTGAACTCATTTTATTTAGCATAATTGCTCCATCACTCATAGCTCGTCTTACATAGCTAATAAATTGTTTCTTGTCAGCAGAAAAAGTGAGGGGAAATTCAAATTGTTGCTTGGAAATGTTTTGTTGATCTTGCATTTGAGGTTTAACCCAAGCATTTAAATGACTTTTTCTTTCTTTCTTTCTTTTTTTTAATCGTTTAGCTGTGCAATCCTGGAAGCCCTGCATGCAGAAGTTCATCCATGTCATGCTCCACCACTGTTAGCTACTGTCAATAATTGTTTCTGACAAACCCTCTATTTTAAGGATTGTGGTTTGGCAGCTCTGTGAAATAATCTGGAATGCCCTGTGCTCTCTTATCTTTCATTTCTGCAGAGATAAGTGTCCACTTTCCCAGAAGCCAAACTATTGCAGCAGCTGGAATGATTAATAAGCTTGACAATAGTCTCTCTCAATGAGGGAAAGAGAGGAACAACTTCAAGAAACCAAGGATTTCTCTGCTGTGCAACATGAATGTATGATCGTAACATGAACAACAGTCCTATCTGTATTGTATCCTGCAAGGGTGACAATAGTTATGATTACAGACAGTGAAGATGTTTTTGGTGTATGAGGATTCCTTTACCTCATTTACAGACTGGAGGATGGAGGGACTGAGAGTGGTGCTGCCAAGAAGATCTTTTTATTGAAAAGCTGGATGTAAATCAACAATATGCACTTGCAGCTCAGAAGACCAACTGTATCCTAGGCTACATCAAAAGAAGTTTGACTAGCAGGATAAGTGAGACCACATCTGGAGTTCTGTGCCCACCTCTGCAGTCCTCAGCTCAGGAAATTCATGGACCTATTGAAACAGGTCCAAAGAAGACCCATGAAGATGACCAAGGGGCAGGGCTAGAGCACCTCCCCTATGATAAGAGGCTGAAACAGTTGGGGGTGCTCATCCTGAAGAGAAGGCTCTGTGGAGACCTTTGTGTGGCCTTGCACTGACAAATGCCAATATTTCAACTCTAGAATTTCAAATATCATGAATTTGATTACAGAGAAGACTACAAATCTTGGACTAGAAAAAAAAGAGAGAAAATATTTGTAGTATTCTCTGTTTGCTTTGCAGTTTTTGCAAATTCAGAGCACACTTTTATCAACTCTCCCTACAGAACTTGAAGCAGAGTTGGAAACTTTGTGAGGACTTTTATGTTTTCTCAGTTAAAGCTACAACTACTCTTTCGAGGACCTTGAATTTCAAATCAATCTTCAAAAATCACAAGACCTAGAATGGTATAATAACAGTAGGTAACACTGGACCATACAATATAAAAGCTAGCCAAGTTCAAGAAAGTCTCTTCCCAAAGGTGTAGAAGGAGAAGAATGGGAGAAGAAACCCACAGGGGTGATAATAGTAAGAAAGCATAGCTGCTTAGGAGGAAGACAAAAGCAAGCTTGGGTTAACCAAGGACAAATCCTGATTTTAATAACTTGGATGCTCTGCAGGTAGCTCGTCCTTGCTGCACCCTTGAATGAATCAGATCTAAATTGCTCATCCTTCCCCATACCTGCCTGTCAAAGCTTACTTCTTCAACTGCAGCTACTGCTGTGAGATTCTCCCCTGTGGTATCCTCCAAGCTGTGCTTTTCTACTCTTTTTGCAGAACCTCGTTTGTTTTTCAAGATCTTGGTGAGCAGATGCTCCTGGTCCCTCATCTCACAGGGCCAAGCTGACAAGGAATCATTACAGATTATTAATGCTGATATTTAAGTGACACAGATTACATAGTGTGTATTTCCCTTAGATCCTCTGTATATGAATACATATACAAAATGTTCATGCAAAGCTGGGGAGGGGTCTGGAGCACAGCCCTATGAGGAGAGGCTGAGGGAGCTGGGGCTGCTTAGCCTGCAGAAGAGGAGGCTCAGGGGAGACCTTCTTGCTCTCTACAACTACCTGAAGGGAGGTTATAGCTAGGTGGGGGCTGGTCTCTTCTCCCAGGCAACCAGCACCAGAACAAGAGGACACAGTCTCAAGCTGTGCCAGGGGAGGTTTGGGCTGGATGTTAGGAAAAAGTTCTTCACAGAAAGAGTGATTGGCCATTGGGATGTGCTGCCCAGGGAGGTGGTGGAGTCACCATCACTGGAAGTGATTAAGAGGAGACTGGATGAGGCACTTGATGTCATGGTATAGTGGATTAGATGGTGTTGGGTGATAGGTTGGACTCGATGATCTCAAAGGTCTTTTCCAACCTGGTTAATTCTATTCTATTCTATTCTAGTCCAGTCTAGTCTAGTCTAGTCTAGTCTAGTCTACACAGAATTAAAAATGCATCCAGTAATCTATCTAACTCTAGGCATCTTTACCTTTTGCAATAGTCAAAGGTTCAAAACAATAAAATAAAATTTAAGAAATAGCCACATAGGTAGTATACAGCAAGAGATATACCTAGAGTCTTAATGGTTTTAGTAGAAACTCCAATACATGAGGAAACTTAAGCCCAGCAGTTAAGTATGCTATCATACACATGTAGCAAGACTTCAGAAGTTGGTGTTATTCTGATAATTCTTGGCAGTGGGAACAGAAACAATAATGAAAAATTAAGAGTGTGGTATAAAAGCCTGGTCAGTGGTCTTCATCAGATAAGCCTTTTTTCCCCCATTCTGCAGTCTAGCATGAAAATAGAAAGTTTGAGAAACACAAAAAGAAAATAAAGATCTGAATGAACTGCATTTAGAGGAATCTGTGTTTGCATGTCCAAGTTGTACTTTTCTAAGCTTTACAAAATGTTTCTATCTCTTAGGAAAAAAAAAAGCTTTCTTTGGACCTTTAAAAGCAGCAATACTGTTACTTTCTGTTCTTTTATCAGTTCATCTCTTTCACAAATACTCTAGCAGACAAAATTCATGTAAGTGCCATAAATCAGACTAAATTCATGTAAGTGTAAAAAAATCAGGTTATTTGTGGGTATATTTATCTACATCTATCTATTGCTATAAAAAGGGGGTTTAAATTTGTATTTACTTGGGTTTTAGGAATATATAAAGACACTTTCTGTACACAGATTAAATTCTATATAAGTCAATTATCAATCTGGAAGAATTAAATACAGTTTAAGTAACAATTACATATATTCCAATTTTGCTCTAAGCAGCGTTTCTTTTCAGACTGTTTTGCAGAAGATCTTGCAGCTGCTGGGAAGCCAAGTGTTAGGAAGCTGAAGTTATGCCAACTCTAAAAAGAGGGGAAGGAGGAAGGCACAGAGAGTTAGATGCTTGCCAGTCTCAGATTTCGCCTAGGCAAAACAATGAAACAGGTGGTCTGAGACTTAATTAATAAGAAAATAAAGAAAGATGCTATAACATAAATAAAGACATTATGACATAAGCAATATGGAGTTATAGAACACAGATTTCCTTTATCTTGATACCTGTTTAGATTAAAATGGTATTCAAATTGATACAATTATTAGTCCTTTGAAACTCTCCTTTGAATTCTATTTGATAGAATAGAATAGAATAGAATAGAATAGAATAGAATAGAATAGAATAGAATAGAATAGGATAGGATAGATAGAATAGACCAGGTTGGAAGAGACCTTCAAGATCATCACATCCAATCCATCATCCAACACCATCTAATCAACTAAACCATGGCACCAAGCACCCCATCCAGTCTCTTCCTAAACACCTCCAGTGATGGTGACTCCACACCCTCCCTGGGCAGCACATTCCAATGGGCAATCACTCTATAAAGAACTTCTTCCTAACATCCAGTCTAATCCTTCCCTGGTGCAGCTTGAGACTGTGTCCTTTTGTTCTGGTGCCTATATTACAGGACAGCTATTTAAGTGCTTCAAATAGGCCACTGTCAGTGGAAGGCATATGTTGTGGCTATAGGTGTCACACAGGAGTTATGCAGAGATTGGTTCTTGCCCCTTTCACAACACAACACAACACAACACAACACAACACAACACAACACAACACAACACAACACAACACAACACAACACAACACAACACAACACAACACAATGTTTTAAACCCAGCCACAAAATTACTACCAACCACCATGGAGGAAAAAGAAAGAATGAAGGAATTATAAATAATGGATGAGATGGAGAGCTCTGTAGTTCTTTTAGTAAGTAGGGCATAAGTAAAGGCTTTTTACACGGAGATGGAAAATTCTGAATGCAGGAAGAAAGAGTGAAAGAACCTCCCTCGGAGGATAAGGGGGCTGGGGTTGTTTAGCCTGGAGAAGAGGAAGCTCAGGGGAGACCTTATTGCTCTCTACAACTACCTGAAAAGAGGTTGTAGCCAGGAAGGGGTTGGTCTCTTCTCCCAAGCAACCAGTACCAGAACAAGAGGACACAGTCTCAAGCTGCATCAGGGGAAGTTTAGGCTCGAGGTGAGGAGAAAATTCTTCCCGGAAAGGGTGATTGGCCATTGGAATGTGCTGCCCAGGGAGGTGGTGGAGTCACCATCCCTGGAGGTGTTCAAAAAGGATTGGACATGGCACTTGGAGCCATGGTTTAGTAATCATGAGGTGTTGGGTGACAGGTTGGACTTGATGATCTCTGAGGTGTCTTCCAACCTTATTGCTTCTGCGATTCTGTTATTAAGACTCCTTGTAATTTAAACACTGAATTCAGTCAAGTAATTCAGAGGGGTCCATGCTGTACAGGGGGACAAGCCACCTTGTCACAATGGCACTTCTTCACCTTATAAATATGAATGATAATACCCTCTATGTATTTCTTCAAGCTTTATGTCTGGAAAATGGGATTACATGGGATTTTCAGCTTAGCTTCATAAAAATAATAAATTGCATAAACCTAGAACTAAGTTTAAGAAAGCAGAAAGAAAATGGAGGTCACTTAAGTGCATTTTTTTTTCTTTTCTAGAAATCTAATAACTTCTGAGCCAATCCTATTTATTTTTTTCTTTGACAAACCAGAAACACTCCTTGTTTTCTCTTTCTCCATGGTAGCTCCCTCAGGCAGCAGTACAGAAATGTTTCTGCGAAGAATGTGTCAAAGTTTTCTATCGTAAAGTTAAACTCAGGCTTTCTGTGTAATAATCTGTTTCTTCAGTTCAGATTAAAGGGCAAATATAGGAAATTATCAGATCTCAACTTATTTTGCAGCTCTGCTGGATGACATCAGGCTGTCCTTCCCCCATATTTTCCTGTAACGTTGGGGGATTGCTGTAAGCAAATTTGCTGAAAGCAATTTTGCAGGTGACACGAAGTTGGGATCAGATGTTGGTCAGTTAGAGGGTAGGAGGGCCCTGCAGAGGGACCTCGACCGACTGGACAGATGGGCAGAGTCCAAGGGATGACGTTCAACAAGTCCAAGTGCCAGGCGCTGCACTTTGGCCACAAAAACCCCGTGCAGAGCTACAGCCTGGGGTCAGAGTGGCTGGAGAGCTCCCAACAGAGAGGGACCTGGGGGTGCTGATTAACAGCTGCCTGAACATGAGCCAGCAGTGTGCCCAGGTGGCCAAGAAGTCCAACGGCATCCTGGCATGCATTAGGAATAGTGTGGCCAGCAGGAGCAGGGAGGTCATTGTGCCCTGTGCTCTGCTTTGGTTAGGCCACACCTTGAGTCCTGTGTCCAATTCTGGGCCCCACAGTTTAAGAAGGACATCAAGACACTTGAACGTGTCCAGAGAAGGGCAACAAGGCTGGGGAGAGGCCTTGAGCACAAGCCCTATGAGGAGAGGCTGAGGGAGCTGGGGTTGTTTAGCCTGGAGAAGAGGAGGCTCAGGGGTGACCTTATTGCTCTCTACAACTACCTGAAGGGTGGTTGTAGCCAGGACAGGGTTGGCCTCTTCCATCTAGCAACCAGCACCAGAACAAGGGGACACAGTCTCAAGCTGCGCCAGGGGAAGTTTAGGCTGGAGGTGAGGAGAAAGTTCTTCACTGAGAGAGTCATTCACCATTGGAATGGGCTGCCCGGGGAGGTGGTGGAGTCCCCATCCCTGGAGGCGTTCAAGAGGGGATTGGACGTGGCACTTGATGCCGTGGTTTAGTCATGGGGTCTGTGGTGACAGGTTGGACTGGATGGTCTTTGAGGTCTCTTCCAACCTTAAGATACTGTGGTGCTGTGAAGACTGCTGCCCACTGAAAGTTTTTCTTGGACTCAGTGAGCAAAAGAATGAGGGGTTCCAGGGTGAGGCACCAGTCTTTACAGACTTGTTGATAGCATAAGTGCCCTTCATGCCTTTAGATTTAGTCATCATCTAAGTATTATACTCGTGAAACATTAGAAATAATTAGCTACAACATGAAACTTCAAAGCAGAAGTGAAATCTACTGTCAGTAGACTCCTCACTTAAAGAGGAGTCTTAGGTATAACATCAGCAAAGCTGGATGCCACTCATTTTCCCCACTGTTTGTTATCTGCCATTGTCTGAGTCTTATCTGTGCTGTGAAAACTAGAACATTCTTCTCCTCCTGGAAAAATGATGACTGTCCTTTTAAAGCCTGTGAATGGTCTCTCAATGGGGTGTATCTCTGCAGGGCTGTTTGTTATTGTTCCTCTCTTCAATAATTATTCATTTTTATTTCTTTTTTCCAAGAGAGTCATCTCAGAAGTGGCCCTGGTGTTTCTCTTGCCTTTTTCTAGCTTCCTTTTCCCCCTCTAAATGTAACAGGTAGGTGACTAATAGAAGAACACAGCCTTTGTGTTATATGTGTAAGGCCATTAATTTGAGTCCCAGAGATGGATGGCTTTCCAATTCACTCTCCTTTGTTGTACTGCATCTGTGATTACCCTGGAGAATAAAAAGAATGAAAAAGTAGCTCCCTCACCTCTCTTATTTATTACTCCAGGTGCAGAGTATCATTATCAGCTTTAGAGTTGATATAAGAAGAGCCCTCAGGTTATTCAAAGTACAAGTAGTGAAACAGTAGCTAAGGTTCCTTTTGGGCTCTCCCTTGCCACGTGGATCACCTGTATGGTTTATTTGCAGTCACTTCAGCTATGTAGCTGTCAACTAGGATTCAACAGCCTGCAGAGTATGAAAATAAAATATTAATACAGAATAGAGAATTAACCAGGCTGGAAATGACCTTTGAGATCATTGAGTCCAACCTATCACCCAACACCATCTCATCAACTAAACCAAGCACCCCATCCAGACTCCTCTTAAACACTTCCAGTGATGGTGACTCCACCACCTCCTGGGCAGCACATTCCAATGGCCAATCACTCTTCCTGAGAAGAATTTCTTCCTAACATCCAGCCTAAACCTCCCCTGGTGCAGCTTGAGACTGTGTCCTCTTGTTCTGGTGCTGGTTGCCTGGGAGAAGAGACCAACCCCACCTGGCTACAACTTCCCTTCAGGTAGTTGTAGAGAGTAATAAGGTCTGCCCTGAGCCTCCTCTTCTCCCGGCTAAGCAACCCCAGCTCCCTCAGCCTCTCCTCATAGGGCTGTGCTCCAGACCCCTCCCCAGCTTTGCTGCCCTTCTCTGGACATGTTCCAGCAAGTCAACATCCTTCCTAAACAGAGGAGCCCAGAACTGGACACATTACTTGAGGTGTGGCCTAAGCAGTGCAGAGTACAGGGCATAATGACTTCCCTGCTCCTGCTGGCCACACTATTCCTGATACAGGCTAGGATGCCATTGGCCTTCTTGGTCACCTGGGCACACCGCTGGCTCATGTTCAGCTGCTGTCAACCAGTACCCCCAGGTCCCTTTCTGTCTGGCTGCTCTCCAGCCACTCTGACCCTAGCCTGTAGAACTGCCTGGGATTGTTGTGGCCAATGTATAGAGCCCAGCACTTGGATGTGTTCAATCTCATGCCCTTGGACTCTGCCCATCTGTCCAGTCTGTCAAGGTACCTCTGCAGAGCTCTCCTACCCTCTAACTCCTGCCCCCAGCTTGGTGTCATCTTCAAATTTACTAATGGCAGACTCAGTCCCCTCATCCAGATCATCGATACAGATATTGAACAGGCTGGGGCCCAGCACTGATCTCTGGGGGACACCACAGGTGACTGGCTGCCAACTGGAAGTGGCACCATTCACCACCACCCATACTGTCTTATAATAAATCCCCAATTCTAATATTTTCTGGTTAATGTTTATACAGCCAATCTGGTATTCTGTATTCATGGAAAAAAGCTTATTTTTCCCACCTTCCTTTGAAATAAATTAATTAGTTAAGAAATCACCAAACATTAATACCAGGCCAGTCAGCATTCAATAGGGGAATGGATTTCTCCAGCGAGGTTTTCTTTGTATCTTTGTACTAATTTAGCACTCATACTTAGCTTTGGCTGCATAATTTTCTTCATTCTTGGAATAAATCAAGATCTTGATTTTATCATCCTATTCCTAATTAATTAAAGGGGCAGCAAAGTTGAGAAAACCAAATGAAACTGGGGTTGCTTGGCCTGGAGAAGAGGAGGCTCAGGGGAGACCTTATTGCTCTCTACAACTGCCTGAAGGGAGGTTGTAGCCAGGTGGGGTTGGTCTCCTCTCCCAGGCAACCAGCACCAGAACAAGAGGACTGAGTCTCAAGCTGCACCAGGGGAAGTTTAGGCTGGAGGTGAGGAGAAAGTTCTTCACAGAAAGAGAAATTTGCCATTGGAATGTGCTGCCCAGGGAGGTGGTGGAGTCCCATCCCTGGAGGTGTTGAAGAGCGGATTGGACATGGCACTTGAAGCTATGGTCTAGTAGTCATGAGGTCTTGGGTGACAGGTTGGACTTGATGACCTCTGAGGTCTTTTCCAACCTTATTGATGCTATGATTCTTTAGTGTGACCCATTTTCTGAGCTTCATAGTACTTCTGAAGGAATAATATTGTGATCCTGATTGCTTATTAGCCAAGTGTTGGCTATCAGTAAGTATGAATGACATTTGATCATAGTGAAGGTCAAGTCCTCCTTACTTCCTGAAAATCATGCTGGCCATGGAGAGTCCCTCATCTGCTTTCACATCGAATCTTCATTCTTTCCTGAGGGCTTGTATATTTTCTAAAACCATCAGAATGTAAGTTTCACCAGATGTGTTTCACCATTTGGTATTCAAAGGGTAATGAGTAAATGTGAGCTGTGAAGCATGCAGCTGGAATGTCACTTTAATTTGTTTCTAGGTTTCCCTGTGAATGTTATTTCTCCCCCTCATACGTGCCTTTTGTTAGTCTACATTTTCAATGCAACATCATTCCCCACCCTTGACCAATAACCCCCTTCTTCGCACCCCTACCCTTCCATTTCTGCTGTCTGTCACATTCAGCACCTGTATCCACAACCAACTGTAACGAGAATACATGTTGTGACCTGTGGAATATTTTTTTGATAGATACTTGAACTTGTCAGAAATGTTCCCGTAGCAAAATTACAGTTTTCATCAAGCCTTTCAGCCATCAAACCGAGCGAGAGAGCTTTGCCCACCTCTGCTGCTTCCTTTGCAACAGCTTCTTTACAAAAATAGCCTCTGTCCAAGCGGTTTCCAATCCGTTGGCTTATGGGGCCAGAATCCAGCCATAACATTCTCTACTGGCAAAAACATATCAGGTTAGAGTTACAGGAAGAAATACAAGCAAAATGTAGGGTCTTTGTAGAGTTCAAAAATGAAGCATGGTGCAGACAGCTGAGGAAAAGGTGGACACTGTACTGAGAGTTAGAAACTTTACTGAGGCTGAAGAGATGTCATATTGATTGCAGGTAAGGGAAGCTGCTTTTCATTCTTTGAACATGTTTTTTGATCAATATGATGGTCTCTGGATTGTGTATGCAAGCATCTACACCGAATAAGCACTATTTATCCAGTAACTGAAGCAGCAAATTCAGTTTCTGTGTTGCTTTTTGTCTCTGTTTATTCCATTAGAAACACTCAGAATATTTTCTGGATGATCAAGGAAACTAGAATTATTCAATGGTAACTGAAAGAAAGCAAAGATTTCACAGAATCCTCAGTCAAATTAGCTACATTTAAAGAGTAAAATTTATCATGCTCACCACAGAACACAGAAGGTAAAAGCAAAGCAAAGCCTAGATCTCATGGTTTCTCTTAGATTCAGATCATCCTTTATTACAGTTCTCTCAGTTGCTTACTGGAACTTGGAAGGCTTCACAGATGCTCTAGCCAAGTCTTCAATATTTAGAAGTTATTTACTCACTCTGCAAATTTTTATGCTGATGGGTATGGTAAGAATGTCTCCAATAATTTTATTCCTTTTCTTCATGGCCTTAAATAAGTCTGCTCTCTACCAAAACAGGAATAAGAGTCTAGAGTATGATTTCACTGGTACCAAACAATGTTTTTGAACAACAGGAAATAGCAACATAAGTACTCCAACTTGGGGTCCTCTGATTTTGCACTTGGAGGGTAAACAGAAAATATGTGCAGGAAGTAGTGTGATGGGTTGAAAATTCCCCCCCCAACATTAACTTTTCCAGACCAGCTCAGCTGGAAGCAACCAAAAGCTGTGTTCACAAGCAAAACTACAATCTACAACGGAGTGCAATGAATATGTACAAAATGCACAGTATCTGCAATATTTGCAGGCATTTACAATTAATGAGCAGCACAAGGTGCTGGTGCTCTAGTGAAAGACCAGGGGAACCTAATAGCTTCTCCCTCCCTGCCCCCTGCTTACCCCCTTGTACATGAAAGGGACAAGGGAAAGGAGCAGAGGGGCATTAGACGTAGCCAAAACAGGCAGCCAAGTCAAGTAGAAGGGAGTTACCCAGAGCAAAGAAGCAAGAGAGGTGAGAAATTGTTTACATTACTAGCTTAAGTTCATTAAGTCCATTATGTTTCCAATGGGATGGTTTAGAATGATCATTCTTTTCCTTTCTGTGCCCAACACTGATTTATTTACATTTTACTAATTTTGTGCTCAAGATCTGAGAAAAATATTTAAAGGCATAGCCTAAAACAGCCAGAGGGTAGCAATTTGGTTAGAGCCAAAATAAGCTTTGCCTTTGTTTTCAGAAGAGTAAAACTCCTGATTTCTCAGTGTGATCCAAACTAATTTACTTTTCAAGTTTTAAAACTATTTTTGATTATGAAGAAGTAGCCTCACTGGATAATGCACAGGCAGTGTCTCTAAAATGTCCTAAAGAAGAATCTGGTATCTGCCTCCTGCTGTTTGCTGTGTGTTGGGGTTTTTTGTTTGTTTGTTTTCTGCCAGGAACTAAAGAATATCAATATTGTATAAAGTCTCACATTACAGCTGTGTCTTATTATTTTTTATATTATTTTTTTAATGGCACTGAGTGGAATTTAGAATGGAATGGAATGGAATGGAATGGAATGGAATGGAATGGAATGGAATGGAATGGAGTGGAGTGGAGTGGAGTGGAACTGAATTAACCAGGTTGGAAAAGAACTTCAAGATCATCAAGTCCAACCTATCATCCAATACCATCTGATCAACTAAACCATGGCATCAAGCTCCCCATCCAGTCTCTTCCTAAACACCTCCAGTGATGGTGACTCCACCACCTCCCTGGGCAGCACATTCCAATGGCCAATCTCTCTTTCTGTGAAGAATTTCTTCCTAACATCCAGCCTAAACCTCCCCTGGCACAGCTTGAACTGGAGCAGTTTGTGAAAGAAAAATTTTTGAAGCAAAAAGTAGAAAATCTTCCCTCTAAAAGATATCAGGATGTGTACTGGAAACTTCTCACCATCCATCACCATTCACTGAATCTGATCTATTTTCCTTTCTAGAACTATAACCTTGAGAGGTTTCCTATTCATCAGTGAAACATTACCATTTCCATCTTAAATAGCCAAGGGAATATGAATCACCAATCCTTAGGAAATTAGTAATTAAAACACTCAGTTGAGGTTAAGAGATACCTGTCACAATAGTCCAGATCTCAGCCTTTCCACATCACAGGAGCCATTATTAGCGGCTTCAGTGTAAGGGAATGCAATCCTGACTTATTCTTCCCCATCTTTGTCTGAAAACTAAAGTGTTGTGGAAAAGATTCATTGAATGTGCTTATTCTGCAGTCCTTTCTTGGAGGGAGAGTGGAGCCAGGATTTAGAGACCAGAACCTTCCAACAGCACAATACACTGTTTGTTGATGGGTTTAAATTATTTTTCTGCATCCTCTTGCATGTTTTATTCTACTGTTTTAACGAACCTACCAATTAGGCAGATGAAGCAAAAATAGCATAACAGAAATAGTGAAGTTTTCAAACTAATCTCCTTAGGGATTTGGTATAAAACCTTTCCAGCTTTCAGAAACTGGAAGGTCATTAACTATTTCTTGCCACCATAGTGCCATACAAGTTCTCACATGAACAAGAGCTGGAGCAGTAAATTTACTGAGCCACAGCTGGCAAAGGATAAATGTTTAAGGTTGTGAACTGTGATGGTTCTGCTCTTGTGACTGGCAGCTCTATGGGAACTATGGCCAGCAACAGATGAATGCAAGTTTTGGGTTTTTTGTCTGCTGAATGTCTTCATAAAAGTGCATAGAGATGAAACAGAGCTGAGCTGGACTGACATAGTGGTCTGCTGAATGTTAAAACTACATTGAAAGCCTGTGGGGAAATCTTGATATAACTGAGGCTATTCAAACCGTTCTGCTGAGTCATAATGGAGCCAGGATTTCATCTTCTAGAAGGCAGAGAAAACTCTTTTCTTCTCATAAAGGCTTTATTTTATTCTAGAAATTCAATTGCAAAAATACCTGTTTTCCATTGAGTTCTATAGCAGAATCCAAGAACTGTAGAAAACAAAACCTGTTTTCTTTTTACTTCCATTTTATGGTTTTCTCTTCTTAGATTTGGCAATGCTGAACATAGAAATCAAATATAAAGCAACTGTCCAACCTATCACCCAACACCTCAGGACTAATTACACCACGGCTTCAAGTGCCACGTCCAATCCTTTTTTGAACACCTCCAGGGATGGTGACTCCACCACCTCCCTGGGCAGCACATTCCAATGGCCAATTACTCTTTCTGGGAAGAACTTTCTCTTCACCAAGAGCCTAAACTACCCCTGGCATAGCTTGAGACTGTGTCCTCTTGTTCTGGTGCTGGTTGCCTGGGAGAAGAGACCAACCCCCAGCTGGCTACAACCTCCCTTCAGGTAGTTGTAGAGAGCAATAAGGTCTGCCCTGAGCCTCCTCTTCTCCAGGCTAAGCAACCCCAGCTCCCTCAGCCTCTCCTCACAGGGCTGTGCTCCAGACCTCTCCCCAGCCTCATTGCCCTTCTCTGGACATGTCCAAGTGTCTCAATATCCTTCTTACCTTCTTATAATCTTATGGAGATGTGTAGTGTTTTTCTTAGTTTTGACCACCATATTGCCACAACAATGCTATGATAGCTCCCTGTCCCACCCTCCCACTTCTGATTGCACTGAAATGGACTTGCAGGCACCTCACTATCACTGGAGGTGTTTAGGAAGAGACTGGATGGGGTGCTTGGTGCCATGGTTTAGTTGATAAGGTGGTGCTGGATGATAGGTTGGACTTGATGGTCTCAAAGGTCTTTTCCAATCTGGTCAATTAAATTCCATTCACTTCCATTCACTTCCATTCAATTCAATTCAATTCAATTCAATTCAATTCAATTCAATTCAATTCAATTCAAATAAATTCTATCCTATCCTATCCTATCCTATCCTATCCTATCCTATCCTATCCTATCCTATCCTATCCTATGCTATCCTATCCTGTCCTGTCCTGTTCTATTCTATTCTATTCTATTCTATTCTATTCTATTCTATTCTAATCAAACCTTCCCTACTAAGGCCCAAACCACTGCTAAGCAGACAATTCCATATGACAATTCAGTTAATCAGGGTTCAGTGAGAGATGAGCCAACAGGTCTACTAAGGAGTCAAGAAAGCCTGTGGTTCCCCAGTTCACTATAATAAATATTGCTGGTGTTTTAAGAAGTAGAACTTCTGGTACTGAACATATATTACATGGCATATTGGGTATGCCATAAGACAAAACACTTTTATTAGCTGCCTAAATAGACAGGTTCTCAAGTGACTTTTAAATAGATTTCCCAGCAGACATGCTCAGAGGCCTGACATGGCTTCTAATAAAGCTTCTGTTACACTGACTGTATGACACTGAATTTGCATTTGCACTCTCAGTTCAGTATGGGTTTCCTGATAACTCAAATTAAAAGAACTGTGCTGTATCTCACTGCAGAATTTAAACTGTGTGGAACTAGTTAAGGTAAACATGCAATCAAGGCAGTGCAGTGCTTATCTTCCAGCTACATATCAACATGTAAAGTCACGACTAACAAATGCTCATAGAAAACTTGAATTATTCATTAACTGCTCTTGAAGGATTGTAAAACTTGCTGTGCTCAAAACCTTTGAAAGTGCTGCAGTAAAGATTATCAAACATGGCTGGTTTTATCCTTCCATCTTTGGTTTCTTATCTTTCAGAAGAAAGAGCATGGTCCTGTTCACAATTCCAAGCGTTTGAATCTTAAATGTTAAGATGTACAAGGTCTGAATCTAATTTTTGTTGAGTGCAGACTCCTGGTTCTATATATCATCAGCTATCATCTGGCTGAGCATTTCCCAGTCTGAATTAAAGACCCACAGGACTAAAAACTTTCTCCATCCTCAAAAATATTGGGGAAAATTGATTAATGTGACATGCAGTGTGGATAGTTTGGACAATTTAGAAGAGAGATTTTTCCTTCAGATCATGGAACAGAGAACACCTTCTAGCAACAGGAAAAGTTTATTCTATCTTGTGTGATAAATAAAGAAAACTTCTTCAGAAAATACAAATTTTAAAAAATATGAGAGCAGAATTTTAGAATAGGATAGGATAGGATAGGATAGGATAGGATAGGATAGGATAGGATAGGATAGGATAGAATAGAATTAACCAGGTTGGAAAAGACCTTTGAGATCAAGTCTGATCAACTAAACCCACGGCACCAAGTGCCTCATCCAGTCTCTTCCTAAACACCTCCAGTGATGGTGAGGCAACCAGCACCAGAACAAGAGGACACAGTCTCAAGCTGTGCCAGGGGAGGTTTAGGCTGGAGGTTAGGAGGAAGTTCTACACAGAGAGAGTGATTGCCCATTAGAACGGGCTGCCTGAGGAGGTGGTGGAGTCACCATCACTCGAGGTGTTCAGGAGGAGACTTGATAGGGTGCTTGGTTGCATGGTTTAGTTGATTAGGTGGTGTTGGATGATAGGTTGGATGTGATGACCTTGAAGGTCTCTTCCAACCTGTTTATTCTATATATCATTCTACTTTTTCAGTGTCTAAGCTGAAAAGCTTCTAGATGAATAAAGCAGTATTTTTACTTAAAGCAGACTGGTTGTTTTTACACTCAAATATTTTTGTTTTTCTTTCTGAATGTACTGAACTGGTAAACTCTTTGTTTCAATGGATGTGGTGGCTTTAGGCTGTGCCTTTAAAATTCCGTTACAGATTTTGAGCAGAAAAGTAGAAAAGTGTAAATAAATCACTATGGGGAGTGAAAAGGAAAACAAAAGATTATTCTAAACAAATTCATTGGGTAAATATCTGGAATAAGAGGAGCTGTACCATAACAATTCTTCCCTTTTCTCTCCTCTTCTGATCTCTGGCTGTTTTGCTTTGCTCAGGAGAGATAACCTGCTTATTGGCTGGCTTTGGCTAAGTCTAACTTCTCTGCTCCTTTCTCTTGTACAGGGGGAAGGCAGGGAGGGAGATGCAACTCCTAGTCCTTGGCCAGGGGCTCTTTGTGCTGCTTATTAATTGTAAATATCTGTATCATATTGTAACTCCTGTGTATTTTGTGCCTATTCGTTGCATTCCATTGTAGAGTGTAGATTCTGCTTGTAAATACAGCTCCATTTGCTTCTAACTGAGCTGGTCTGGCACAGTTAATGTTGGGGGGGCAGAAAAATTCAACCCACCACAATGGAAAAAAAGGTTAATTGGAGTCATCTTTCAGGTCTTTTCCAACCTTATTGATTCTATGATTCTGTGATTCTATCTCATCAAGTGCATACAACAACCCAGGAAACTGAATGTGATGTAGAGTGGCATTTACACTTGATCCAACTTTATCTAAAAATGTCTATAATTGTGAGGAACTAACTCAAAATTATTTTTTTTCTTTTAATAAAGTCTGCCACTCTGTATATTTCACAAGCATGAAACAAGAATGGAACAAAAAGAAGAAATGGGTAGATTCAGATTGGATGTTAGGAAGAAGTTCTTCACCATGAGGGGGGCAAGACACTGGAACAGGCTGCCCAGGGAGGTGGTGGAAGTCTCATCCGTGGATGCTTTTAAGGCCAGGCTGGATTGCAAATGGAACAGGAAACTTCTCATTAAAATCTGAACTTCAAGCCTCCAAATACTTTGCTCTAGATGCTGGCTAGCCCAGCATTTTCATTTTGATGCTGACATGATGGAGGGCTGGTCTTGAATAACAGCAGCAGCAACTCAATCCATGACAGGGTTGCATTCAGAGTCATGCTTTAGTAGTCATGAGGTCTTGGGTGACAGATTGGACTTGATGATCTTTGAGGTCTTTTCCAACCTTATTGATTCTATGATTCTATGATGTGTTAGAGATCCTAATCTCAGGCTGCTTCAGAAGTTCTATCATTTTATGGTATTTTGTAGCTTTTCATTAGAAAATTCTTTTATCTCCAGTTGGGCTTAACAGGCTTTTGAAAAATACACACACACACAACAAAAAAAGAAAGTAGAGAGATCAGAAAATGCTATTTTCCTGGTTCTGTAAAAAAACAGGGTTTGAGTTTTGATGAGTTACTCAGCTGTTGAAGAAGAATTTCTGTCCCTATTTTCCCAGATGCCATTTGGACAAAAATTATCAGTGTGCCAGAATGACAGCTGAACATGAATGGTTTGTCTGAAGATCCCTGTAGGACACCTTCAGAAAGATTAGCAAAGTCCTTTAGTAATAACACATCAGGAACATGAGCAGAGGTGATAGAGGAGAATATGTCCTTTCCCTATGCTGCCCGAACATATCCACTTTGATATCTTGTCAGTTAGGTGAGGAACACCAGAGTGAAAAAAATGTCTTTCCTTCCATCAGTGCATCAAAACAAGGTGATTGTCCTAGGAGGAATGTGCTAGTCATATAATTTGACAACTACTTGAAGGGAGGTCGAGGCAGCTGGGGGTTGATCTCTT
>CM037631.1:26330750-26386727 GCA_015227895.2 Colaptes auratus
ATTCTTTATTTATTATCAGTACTTTTAATCTTGGCAGGTATCACAAAGTGTGGGAAAACGGCCCAACTATCTGTTAACAAGGTAGGCCCACAGACATCTACTTGGTAAGCTGAACTTGATAAAATAAACTGTTCCTTAAAGCAGTCAGGTACAAAATTGTATATCCAGGGATAAAAATAAAAGGCATGTCTACAGAACTCACACAGAAAAGACAGGTGGAAACACGAGCCTGTCACAGATTAATTTCACTGAAATTTAACTGTCTGAAAATGTAGTAGCTCTCGATGAGAACAAGGCAGAGGGATTTATCTTCAGGGGACAGTTCATGTATGCCTGTTGCAAACCTGTCCCAAAACAGAATGAATCATCTGAAAATGTCTGTTTTACACTCCTGGCAACAGAGAGCAATCTAAACTTTTGAAATTGTCTCTGTCTTGGTGGTGTGAGACTACAGTAAGATGGGTTCAGAGCCAGGAGAAAAACCTATCTTACACTGCTATGGCTGTGTCTGTCTGGATCTCTTCCCAACATCCTCTAAACTTTTCCCTTTTTTGTTGTTTTCCTCTTCTTGTGAAAAAAAAATAATCATAAAAATCTTGAAGGCTCACAGATGGCCAAGAAGGCCAATGGCATCCTGGTCTGTATGAGGAGTAGTGTGGCCAGCAGGAGCAGGGAAGTCATTCTGCCCCTGTACTCATCACTGCTTAGGCCACACCTTGAGTCCTGTGTCCAGTTCTGGGGCCCTCAGTTTAAGAAGGATATTGAGACACTTGAACGTGTCCAGAGAAGGGCAACGAGGCTGGGGAGAGGTCTGGAGCACAGCCCTGTGAGGAGAGGCTGAGGGAGCTGGGGTTGCTTAGCCTGCGGAAGAGGAGGCTCAGGGGAGACCTTATTATCATCTATAACTACCTGAAAGGAGGTTGTAGCCAGGTGGGGGTTGGTCTGTTCTCCCAGGCAACCAGCAAAGGAACAAGAAGACAGAGTCTCAAGCTGCACCAGGGGAGGTTTAAGCTGGATGTTGGAAAGAAATTCTTCACAGGAAGAGAGATTGGCCATTGGAATGTGCTGCCCAGGGAGACGAAGGAGTCCCCATCTCTGGAAGAGTTTAAGAAGAGACTGAATGGGGCACTTGGTGCCATGGTTTAGTTGATGAGATGGTGTTGGGTGATAGGTTGGACTCGATGGTCTCCAAGGTCTTTTCCAACTTGGTTAATTCTGTGATTCTGTAAATTAAATGCAGGTTTTCATGCCAAACTAGGGCCAAAAAGCTTAGGGTGATTCATAGCTTCCTAAGTGACAAACCAATGAAAAGGAATAGTACAGAGAAGGTTCTCTTTGCTTCTGTATAAAAAAACCACTGGTGGGATAGGCATAAGAATTAATGCTGAATTTGAGTCTATTTTTTTTACCTTTTTCAAAAATATGCTGGAAAAATCAAAGATACAATGAATAACAATGTCCTGAGTCAAAGGTTGGAGGCAATGTCTTCTAGCAAAGGATTCAGAGATAATTTAACTTGGTAAAAAACCACAATGAGCAGACATTGTGTACACCATTTAATAAAGCACTAGGTCGAACAGTATCTCCTTTTGTTCTTTAGCTGTGCTGAATACAGATAGGCAGTGCAGCTTAGAATTTCAGGTTAGAATTGGTGTGAGGTGCAAAATAAGGTTTCATAGCTTCATAGTTTCAGTCAGGGTTGGAAGGGACCACAAGGATCATCTAGTTCCAACCCCCCTGCCATGGGCAGGGACACCCCACACTACATCAGGCTGGCCAGAGCCTCATCCAGCCTGGGCTTAAACACTTCCAGGGATGGGGCCTCAACCACCTCCCTGGACAACCCATTCCAGGGTTTCACCACTCTCATGGAGAAGAACTTCCTCCTCACATCTAGCCTGAATCTCCCCACGTCCAGCTTCATTCTATTCCCCCTAGTTCTATCACTACCTGAGAGCCTGAAAAGTCCCTCCCCAGCCTTCTTGTAGTCCCCTTCAGATACTGGAAGGCCACAATGAGGTCACCTCGGAGCCTTCTCTTCTCCAGGCTGAACAGCCCCAACTTCTTCAGTCTGTCCTCACAGGAGAGGTGTTCCAGCCCTCTGCTCATCCTCGTGGCCCTTCTCTGGACACCTTCCAGCACCTCCAGATCCCTCTTGGAATAGGGGCTCCAGAACTGGAGGCAGTACTCCAGGTGGGGTCTCACCAGAGCTGAGTAGAGGGGGAGAATCACCTCCCTTGACCTGCTGGCCACACTTCTCCTGATGCAGCCCAGGATCTGATTGGCTTTCTGGGCTGCAAGTGCACATTGAGAGCTCCTGGTGAGCTTCTCCTCCCCCAGCACCCCCAAGTCTCTCTTCTCAGGGCTGCTCTCCAGCCAGTCCCTGCCCAGCCTGGATTTGTGCCTGGGATTGCCTCGACCCAGCTGCAGGACCCTGCACTTGGTCTTGTTGAAGCTCATGAGGTTGGCTTGTGCCCACCTCTCCAGCCTGTCAAGGTCCCTCTGGATGGCATCCCTTCCCTCCAGCGTGTCTGCTGCACCACACAGCTTGGTGTCATCAGCAAACTTGCTGAGGGTGCACTCAATGCCACTGTCCATGGCACCCACAAAGATGTTGAACAAGACTGGTCCCAGGACTGACCCCTGAGGGACTCTGCTTGTCCCTGGCCTCCACTGGGACATGAACCCGTTGACAGCCACTCTTTGGGTGCGGCCATCAAGCCAGTTCCTTATCCATCTGCTGGTCCATCCATCAAACCCGTGTGTCACCAGCTTGGAGACCAGGATGTGGTGTGGGACAGTGTCAAAGGCTTTGCTCAGGACCAGGTAAACGACATCAGTTGCTTGCCCCTCATCTATTAATGTTAAAAAAACAATGATACATGACTCTGTTGATCCCAAGCACAGTGGTGTTACATGTACCTTACACATTGATGGCAGGTTCTGAGAACAAAGAACTGCATGCTTCTTGTTAGGAAATGTTGCCTGATAATGGGGGTTAATTTGACTGGACATCGAGGCCGATGCCTTTGGCTACCATAAAAACTGAAACAAAGGAATCCAAATGGAAAAAAAAGACCCAAATGGTCCATATGACACTGATGTACTCATTTCAGTTTCAGTGAGCTGTTTGATCTAACTGTGCAGCCAATAAATGTTAGGATGAGAAGCGCTCGGAAACACGCACAGAACAGTAGCAGCTTTTCAAATATTTATGTTCTCATCTTAGGGTGTGTGGTTTTTTTTTCTCTTTCAAACTAGCAAACAGCACAAGTCTGCATCAAAGACAGATTTTCATGCCAGCAAAAATGCTCAGAGCCTTCAAACTAGAACCTTAAATGCGTTTGCCTTTTGGATTATATTTGTGACTTTCATAACTGGCATTCCACTGAGAGTGGTTGGTGTGCTGGCTGGAGGTGGGTAGCAGCCCCACAAGGATATGCTTTTCTTTCTTCAAATAAACGAGGGCATACAATAGCTGGAAAGGCATCCTGGGAGAAATTTACTGCTCAGGTTGCCAATGTGGCATTGAAAATGAGCATTGTTATTATTTATTTGTCTTACAGTCATGTGCAGAGTGGGTGAGGCTGCCATTAGACAGTGGAGATTAGAAGGCAAAATAAAGGCTATCCTACAGGAAGCCTTTCATAAAACTGTAAGTATGGGAAAGGAATTAACAGCTCAGTGACATGAATTAACTTGTTGAAGGTCACACAACAGATCAGAAACAGAGCTGCTGGGATCGTCCAGGATTACTGATTCTCTTTTGCCGAGGCTGCTGAGCAAGTCCAAGGAATGATGTCTTCGTTTCCCCATTAAGTATGAATAAAGATAACCTGTCCAGACTTATCAACTGGCCTGAGTCAACTGAACCTCTCTGAAGTCAACAGATTTATTTATACCACCTGTAAGTATTATTTGCTATAGGTTTTACCATCAGAATTCTTGAGCTGAACTTAAGGAAAATGGAATTCAGAAAGAACACAATGACCACAGTGAAATGCCAGTATCATGCAAATACAAAAGAAAAACATTGTGAGAAAGTATAGAACAATTGGGAGATCTGAATTAAAACAAGATGTGACTGATGGGATCTCCAGAGCCTCCAGGGGCCTTTGTTAACATTTTACTACCTATCTGATTCCTCTCTCAGTGATTGCTCTGCCCTTTTCCAAATACCACTAAATCAACCCCAACACCACTCATCCTGTGGGAATCTCAAACGCTGAAGATTGGCTTTGTTTGTTCCAGAAGATGTTTGATACCATCACAGAGCAAGTACTTTCTTTCTTTCTTTGTTCTAGAGTCTCCTTGTGCTGAGCTACCAGCTCTCTGTTCTACCATCACCTTGAATTATACATCTCTGATGTTTTACTTCAGTACTCTCTGTGGATTTCTAAGAATTAAAGTATAAACTACAGGGCTGTAGGCCAACAACCTGAGAGCTTCCAGTTGGCAAGTCTTCAGCAGGCAGTGCAACACACCTTCTTCTTCTGGTGGGAAATTCCATGAAAGCATTTTAAGCAGCAAACTCTTTCCTGCTCAGTTTTGGACTACTCATAGCTGTGAAACATAGCTGAATTTTTTTATTCCCCTTTTTTCTTTGTTGCTTTCCCATGAACATTCCCTGATTTCTAATATTAATTTAAAGAGAAAAATTGGATAAGTAACAAAAAAGGTTTCTTAGTTTTTTTCCCCATTCTCTCACTAAGGTTGGCTTGATCAATTGCACTCTATGTACATGGAGACAATTCAAGGTTAAGAGGAAGCCGTGATACTTCCCAAGTCAAACCATACACAGCATATAGTGTCTAGCCATTAATCCCAAAAAAATGGAGCTACAAACTCCAGATCTTACTAGTCATGTTTGAATGAGGTAATTCTAGCATATGCAAACACCTATTCTATCTCCCTGATCATATGGAACCAGTCCTTGCAAGCCAATGAACCAAAACCTCCAAGAGTCCCCAGGTTATTTACTCTTGTGCTCATTGTAGCATGAAACTGCTGGTCTTCTAGCATTTTCCTGCTGAGATTAGTTCAGAGTTTAATTGAGTTCACAGTCCAGGCTAATATGCCTGCAAATAGATAAGGCTTTGCACCATGATACAACAGTAAGAGTTAGAACATCACAGCTATCAAAAAGAGAAGAAAATGTCAGGACAAAGCACAGATATGATGCCCAGGCCGTTTCTGCTGTGTGCAAGGAGCTAAAAGGAAAATTCCCTGGCAATTCTGTTTCCAATCTAACTTTTGGGAGGTAAAAACTTATGGTCTCTCGCCAGCGCTGGCTAATTTGTACTATCAGGCCCTGAGAGAAGATGACAGCTGCAGACGGTGTGGAAGGAAAGCCACCTTGCAGCACATTTTGTCAAGTTGCAGTCTCTGGCATTGGCCCAGAGCCGGTATTGCTGGAGACATGATGAAGTGTGAAAAATCCTGGCAGGCATTTTAGACAAATAAAAGATGGGAGGCAAGGGAGAAGCAGGACCAAAAGAGATTAATATTGCTGAGGTTTACAGCAGAAGAGGGAAAGCAATAGGAAGTAAGAGAACCCCCAGAGGGAATTTAGTGCAACAGCAGCAGATTAAAAACAGGATGGACCTGAAGAGGAAGCTTATTTTTTCCAGCTGGACCTTCACCTGAGAGCAGAGATCAGGTTGTAAGCAGCAGCCAGAGAAACATAAATAGGCAATAAGGGGAGAATTTGCAGCCTCAAAATGTGGGGAAAAAAAAGAAAAAAAAGCTCAATGAGCTTGCTGGTGTGGTGGTGGGACTAAGAGGTGGAATGGTAATGAGCAGTAGGGCACCATGAAGCTGTGTATTTACTGTGGGGGTAACTCTGAAGGTTTGGTCTCATGTGTATGCTAGCAGCATCCCAGCTGCACGTGGGGATAGGAATTGTTGGACACTCCTTTCCTTGACTTACGATTCCATAGGATAGGATAGGATAGGATAGGATAGAATAGGATAGGATAGAATAGAATAATAGAATAGAATAGAATAGAATAGAATAGAATAGAATAGAATAGAATAGAATAGAATAGAATAGAATAGAATAGAATAGAATCACCAAGGTTGGGGGAGATGTCAAAGATCAAGTCCAACCTTTCACCACAGACCTCATGACTAAACCATGGCACCAAGTGCCACATCCAATCCCCTCTTGAACACCTCCAGGGATGGTGACTCCACCACCTCCCTGGGCAGCACATTCCAATGGCCAATGACTCTCTCAGTGAAGAACTTTCTCCACACCTTGAGCCTAAACTTCCCCTGGTGCAGCTTGAGACTGTGTCTGCTTGTTCTGGTGCAGGTTGCCTGAGAGAAGAGACCAACCCCCTCGTGGCTACAACCACCCTTTAGGTAGTTGTAGAGAGCAATAAGGTCTGCCCTGAGCCTCCTCTTCTCCAGGCTAAGCAACCCCAGCTCCCTCAGCCTCTCCTCATAAGGCTTATGCTCGACACCTCTCTCCAGCCTCATTGCCCTTCTCTGGACACATTCAAGTGTCTCAATGTCCTTCTTAAACTGAGGGGCCCAGAATTGGACACCAGGTTGGAAGGGAACTTTGAGAAAGTGATGATGGAGAGGGAGCTCCAGAAAGAACATGTTCTGGAAGAGCAGGGATGACACACTTAGGTGGCAGAACACATGTGAAGTCACTACCAGACCCTGTACATTGGACCTGCTGGATGACTAGGTGTGTCAGGTCTACTTGGAATCTCCATTGTGAGATGGGAATATCCTGGAAGTTTAGTCAAGATAAGTAAAATCAGATAAGCTAGTGGAAAGACAAAACTGCTTGGGAGAAATTAAAAACATACACCCATGAAGTAAAGCCTTAGAGAAGGGCCTAGATGTTGATTGCAATTAAAAAAATAGCAGATTTCACAACGAAATCTAGAAGAAGTTCTTATTTCCTGGCATATGGTAAATTCCTGGATTGTATTCTGGTGAAAATTCCATCAAATTCTGTCTGACCAGTCCATTGCATCAAACCTTTGGATGAATTTTGCTGCTCATTGGCCACCTGCAGTTTGTAGGCAGTAACTTGCCATAGCTAGATGTTATGCAGTGAAAGCAAGGAGAGGATTGGTGGTGGTGGTTTTTTTTTTTTCATTATGTTATTCCCAAGACAAGTGTATCAATTTCTGAATTATGCAGTGCATCACTGATAGAGCACAGAGAAGCTGTTCTTAGCTGATGAGAGAGACATTTCTGGTGAGGCAGAATTCACTTCAGCAAGACACACGTCTTGCAGCAGAGGCACCCAACATAACCCAAGAAAGTAATTCCTGCTTGTATCGTGGAAGATCAGGTAGAGTACAAGGACTTGGCTCCAATAAATGAGAAGACAGTACAAAGATAATTAGATGGCAAAGAGAGCTTAATTAGAGATAATTAGAAATCAAAAGGAGTTGCCTGTGGAGATAGCTAGTGTTGCAGAGTTGGTGTCCTGATATAAGCAGCATGATAAGGATGAGGCAAAGGCAGCTTTTCCAGTGGAAGGAAAGGGAGTCAGGGGTAGCCATCCTAGGTGTATGATAGTTCTGATTCTAGTGTCTAATTACTTCAAGTTTGATAGAATAGAATAGAATAGAATAGAATAGAATAGAATAGAATAGAATAGAATAGACCAGGTTGGAAAAGAGCTTTGAGATCTTCAAGTCCAACCTATCACCCAACACCACCTGATCAGCTAAACCATGGCACCCAGTCCCCCATCCAGTCTCTTCCTAAACACCTCCAGTGATGGTGACTCCATCACCTCCCTGGGCAGCACATTCCAGTGGCCAATCTCTCTTTCTGTGAAAAACTGCTTCCTAAGATCCATCTCCCAGTTCTGACAAATAACCTCTTAAAAGAATCATAATTCCAATTACCACCTTCTCATGAGTTGTCTCCAGTAGTCTTTTATCCCTGCTCTTTTCCTGTCCCTGAGTAGGACTGATTTAATTTCTCATGCATGTTTTTGTTTCAGCTTTGTCTATCTGCTAATGACAGGTGTGCTCTCCAATCCAGTGTGATGGATAGAGAAGACAGACTTTTTAGACAGGAAAGGGAATTCTAATCCCTCTGTTTTTGGAATATAGTTTTTATCTTTTCTTCCTTCTCTAGCACACTTTGCAGGGAGTCTGTGCTTATTAAGCCTGGCTAGAATAACCTAGAAAAAAAGAAAGGTCATTTCAGGAGCAATGTGGAAAGACTTTCCTCTTCTCCTACGTTTGGATAAGCTCAGTGATACCTTCTTCAAACTCTAGGGAAGTTTTGCTTTAGGGCTGTCTCAAAAGTTATGCTGCAGCTGTAGTTTCTCACTGGGGCTTTAAGTGAATAGTAAGATGCATTTTTACACAGAGATGGAAGATTTATCATGCCTCCAGGTGTCCTGAATGGCTACAAATTCTCTTTCAATGCACTTTTCCTGATACTTTAATTGCAATATTTTGTAGTTCATTTCAGTTTCAAGTGCCACTGGCAGGAAGAAGCCCTTTATTGCTAGGATGTTGTTGAAACAGTATAAAGATGAGAACTTCTCACTTCTGCCAGGAAAGCTTGCTGAAGGGCTGAACGTCTTGAAGATCCAAAAGTGCAATGCTACCTTTCCTTCAGCCTTCAATGAGGAAATTAATGTTAAGGGAGGAAGGGTAGGTTTACAAACTAGATTAACTGGGTGGAAGACTGGAGCAATACACTCTGATGACAACAAACCCCATTTGTCCTTGCTCTTCATTGTCTCAGTTAACATAATACTTTGAAGATGGTGTTATTTGACAATCATCCCTCTGTTCCTGTCTGGCCTCCAAAGGAAGAGGCTCAGGAGTCACATGAGTTTCTCTCAGCAGGTCTGACTTGTGATGTGTTCACATGTTTGAGGAAACAGCTTTTGTGACTGTCTGTGCTCTTGACTTGATTGTCCCATAGCAAAGCAGTTAAGAAAAGGAAGAAATCTGTTTTCCAAGAATAGTGAATAAAAGCAGGAATAAAGGGACAAGCAAAACTGAACCACTGAACCCAAGATGTAATAGCAATACCATGTCAGGATATGGCTTTGTTATTATCCTATTTAATATATACCTGACACTTCATAAAACCTCTACCATGGAAATACTTGTGTCTACTGCTTATGTTCAGCAAAGGTTTGCTCCCCATGTCTGTGCAGGACCCACCTGAAGACAGAGAGTGCCTCAAACATATAGTTCTGCCTGCAAGGATCTTCTAGCAGAATGATGTTTTGGGTTACTCCTGTTGTGGCATGGCTGATGCAATGCTGCAGTAACTGTCACACCTATAAGAATCAGTAAAATAGAGGGTCCAGTGCAAAAGAAAGATAACTAGTAAGTAGAAGTCTTGTTGGGACTTGTGGCTTAGTTTCACAGATCTTAAAATCACCTTCTGCATTTTCCTTAACAAATGATCTTAAATTGTTTGTCAATTTGCCCTGAGAAGATGATACTTTCCTTTATTAATAATGTTGTGACAATAAAGTTACATTAAGTGTGAGACCTTCCTATTGTGGTAGGGACCTTATTTAAACTTAATTGTAAATCCATACATTATGGTTTGTGTCTGTCATTGACTGCAGTTGCACTTAGGAGCTTCAGAAGAAAAGGGAATCTTTGTATCTTCTGTTCTTCCAGTCTCATTTATACATTATGTATCTCTACAGCTCCACAAGTCCCCTAACAGCTTAGATTTAGGCTGTTGTGATTTTCTTTGGCTGAGTTCCCTGTAGCATGGAAAGGTTTGTCCCTACAAATGACACAAAGATAGCAGAAACAGGATAGTAGAAAACAGGACTTAAGCCCTTGTGCTATGGCCTAATAAATGGAGCTGGATCAAAAAGGAAGATCAAGGAACAATTAAGAGAATAATTCATACTAGATGTGAATCACAGAGAGCAACACCAGTCTGTTTACTGCCAGGCTGCTGATGCAGCAAGCAGACAATTGTAGTAAGTATAATGAAGTAAATACAGGCAGTTTCTCATGTTACAGTGAATGGATCTCAGTAGTTTGTTACTTAAGATGTTTGGTCTTTGTTTGTCCTGCAGGATGCCCTGCATCATACCACTCATCTGTGGTATACCAGTCAGGTACTCCCATTCGTGCAGTATTATGTTGTTGCTGTTACTCTTTTCCCACAGCTGAGTTTCTTCTCTTCTATGTATGGATGTTTCCCTGTATGAAAGGGAAAACGAGAATGCTCTTTGTTTGCAGACTTCTGTTGGACATGTGCACAGGCACACTCATAAAACGAGGTCGATTGTCACATTGTCTTTTGTCTGTTTCTTTTAATGGATTTTTCAACACTGAATACCATTGAACAAAATATTAGTGCTACAGGCACCTGACCACCCATTTCAGTATGAGAGATGGTGCTGCAGGATGGATATTTTTCTTCCTGACTCTCTTTTTTCTTCCTTTCTTTTTTTTTTGGTAGACTCTCCTGGTAATACTAACTTAAGTAGCTCACAAGGGTGCTGTGCAGATTAATTAAGTGCTAAGCATTATTAAGCGGACCACAAACCTAATAAAATTTGAGCTGAACTTTTGAACCTCTGCTGTTCATGTGGGTCCTAAATTAGCTAAACGAGCTTACAAAATATTGCAGGATCCAGATGAAACAACCAGAGTGAATTTAGGTATGTAAATGTAATTACTTGCCTTGGAATTTGGCCAAAAATTCATAGACAGAGTACTAGCTGTTCTCTTACAAGAGGAACTGCAGGGTTTTTAACTGCTACAGTAGTGTAGTTCTTAGATCAGGAACATTTTAAATGAAAGGTGATTGAATTAAGGATGGATGAAGGGATATTTTTCAGGTTTTTTGAAAATTCACCTCAAAATAAAGGCATAAATATTCCCAGGCTTGGTGCCACAGTTTAGTTGTTTAGGTGATTGTATTGTATTGTATTGTATTGTATGGTATGGTATTGTATTGTATTGTATTGTATTGTATTGAGGTGGGTTGGATTGGTTGATGGGTTGGACGTGATGATCTTGAAGGTCTCTTCCAACCTGGTGTATTGTATTGTATTGTATTGTATTGTACTGTATTGTATTGTATTGAGGTGGATTGGATTGGTTGATGGGTTGGACATGATGATCTTGAAGGTCTCTTCCAACCTGGTGGTGTATTGTATTTTTAAATCAGTAAAAGCCATGTGAATTTTTTTTTCCCCAGGGATTTTTTGATCAATCATAAAAATGGGGAAGGAAGTGAGGTTTGGGTTGATTTTGTTTTTGTAAATCCAGGATGAAAAATAATGTCATGCTATGTATTTTATTACAAAACTTAAAGGCGGTTTGACAACAGAAGTTAATCAATCAGAAATAAATGTCATAGAATAGAATAGAATAGAATAGAATAGAATAGAATAGAATAGAATAGAATAGAATAGAATAGGAGTTGAATTGAGTTGAATTAACGTTGGAAAAGACCTTGGAGATAATCAAGTACACCGTATCACCCAGCACCATCTAATCAACTAAACCATGGCAAGAAGTGCCTCATCCAGTCTCTTCTTAGACACTTCCAGTGATGGTGACTCCACCACCTCCCTGGGCAGCACATCCCAATGGCCAATCACTCTTTCTGGGAAGAATTTCTTCCTAACATCTAGCCTCAACCTCCCCTGGTGCAGCTTGAGACTGTGTCCTCTTGTTCTGCCACTGGTTGCCTGGGAGAAGAGACCAACCCCCACCTGGCTAGAACCTCCCTTCAGGTAGTTGTAGAGAGCAATAAGGTCTCCCCTGAGCCTCCTCTTCTCCAGGCTAAGCAACACTAGCTCCCTCAGCCTCCCCTCACAGGGCTTGTGATCCAGACCTCTCCCCAGCTTCGTTGCCATTCTTGGACATGAGAGAGTTGTTCAGTTTGTGACTGTTTCATCCAATGTCAGTGCCTTTTTCCCTTGAATACAGATGAAGGTAGGAGATAATTAATCTTATTCATATTAAAGTGATCAAATTTCTTCTGTATTCAACAGAGGGACACATCAGCAGGAGTGACTCACTTTATCTGTTTTAGATACTAATCTAGAATGAGGTGATTCTCCTTCTAAAGATGTTCACCAACGTTAGAGAAGACCACATGAAATGAGCTTCTCTTTAAAGTGACTTCAGGGTACTTGAAGGGGCATGAGCTGTAGAGACATAAAATATGGTAGTGACTGAGACTTGAGCACACATTGGAAAGAAGCATTTTTACAATGGCAGAACAAGGGAAAATTCTACAGTGGCAGTTTTGGGATTATTTATGGGAGGTTTGTGGATTATTTATTTTCTGTTCCCTTCATTTCTATGTCCTGTAATATTATCATAATTTCAGAGTATAGATGTTCATATGGGGGGATAAACTTTATGTCTTGTTATATAGGTTTCTTTTTTTTAACAGCATTTGCAATATTTGGTTTCACATCTCATTTTATTGACTTTTGTAATCCAAACCATTGCAAGGGAATGGTCAAGCCATCAGTAGGTTATTATCTCCTGGGTGGAGAAGCCAGGCTCTGTTCATGTAATTTATGAGATCATCTATAGAATCATAGAATCAATAAGGTTGGAAAGGACCTCAGAGATCATCATGTCCAAGCTATCACCCAACACCTCAGGACTAACTAAGCCATGGCACCAAGTGTCACATCCAATCCCCTCTTGAACACCTCCAGGGATGGTTACTCCACCACCTCCCTGGGCAGCACATTCCAATGGCCAATTATTCTTCCTGTGAAGAACTTTCTCCTCACCTCGAGCCCAGACTTCCACTGGCACAGCTTGAGACTGTGCTCTTGTTCTGGTGCTGGTTGCATGATGCACTTAAGAATCTGTCTTTTAATAAGGTTTATGCATGTAAAAGTCTGCTGAAGGCATTGCACACAGTTACTGTAAAACCTGATCTAAACACTCCTTCTCCTGCATATAAGCAGACAGATCTTTGCTTGGAAAAGCAAATAAGCAATGACCATCATTAGCATTTATTATCAGCTGCTTTGAACTCAGCACACTTTTAAGTATGTGTTTGCCTAGTTATTTGGCATTCATCTCAAGGGCCTTTTGGTAAAACATGCAAACAAAATGAAATGTATAATAACCCTCAAAAGGTCTTATTTTTGTTGTGCACATATATTTGTCCATGATATTCATTTTAGAGAAAATTAAAGCTGGGATCATCCCCATGAATGCTATTATGTAATAGCATAGAGCTTGAAAGTGCACAGTGCACAAACACTGGGGCAGTTGGTTTAAAAATTCCTACTGACACCAACAATCTGTAAGCGAGAACACTGAGCACTGGTTAGGCCACACCGTGATACTGTGTCCAGTTCTGGGACCCCTCGGTTTAAGAAAGATGTTGAGATGCTGGAATGTGTCCAGAGAAGGGCAACAAAGCTGGGGAGGGGTCTGGAGCACAGCCCTGTGAGGAGAGGCTGAGGGAGCTGGGCTTGCTTACTCTGGAGAAGAGGAGGATCAGGGGAGACCTTATTGCTCTCTACAGCTTCCTGAAGGGAGGTTGTAGCCAGGTGGGGGTTGGTCTCTTCTCCCAGACAACCAGCACCAGAACAAGAGGACACAGTCTCAAGCTGTGCCAGGGGAGGTTGAGGCTGGAGGTGAGGAGAAAGTTCTTCCCAGAAAGAGCAATTGGCCATTGGAATGTGCTGCCCAGGGAGGTGGTGGAGTCTCTGTCCCTGGAGGTGTTCAAAAAGGGATTGGGCATGGCACTTGAAGCCATGGTTTAGTTAGTCCTGAGGTGTTTGGGTGATAGGTTGGACTTGATGATCTCTCAGCCCTTTTCCAACTTTATTGATTCTGTGATTCTGTGAGCTTGCCTTCTGGGAATGTTACTTTTCTTCTTGTGATGATTCATAAGTGTAAGCTCCTGTGACAAACTGAAGATAAGCCTGCGCTATAAATGAGTTTAAGGCTTTAGTTTTTGCACATCTTTCTAGTGCAGGTACATGGAGCAGCCTTTGGTGGCCAATGCCTCTCTGAGCTGGCACTTTCTGATGCTTTGTATGAATATAGAAACTGTCAAAGCAGTTCAGTCCATTCATCTGTCTTCCTAGTATCTTCTTCCTGACAGTAGGCAGCGTTAGATGCTTAGAGAAGCAGAATGAGAAACAAGATCGTTGTTGCATACATTTTCCTGGCTTTTGGTACTAAGTATTTTAAGGTCTTCCTGAACTAAAAAGTTTCATGTGGGCCATTCTGTTAAATAGGAAATCTTCTCTGTTACTGGGAGGAGTTGTGTTTTGAATCCATTTGCTTTTCTGAACTCTGTTAATGACTTTCACAGTTTGATTTCCTGTATTACCCTGCTGTTTGTGTGATGCAGTGACTGCGCTTTCTTCAGTCACGAGGATGAGCAGAGGGCTGGAGCATCTCTCCTGTGAGGACAGACTGAAGGAGTTGGGGCTGTTCAGTCTGGAGAAGAGAAGGCTCCGAGGTGACCTCATTGTGGCCTTCCAGTATCTGAAGGGGGCCTACAAGAAGGCTGGGGAGGGACTTTTCAGGCTATCAGGGAGTGATAGGACTAGGGGGAATAGAATGAAGCTGGAGGTGGGGAGATTCAGGCTGGAGGTGAGGAGGAAGTTCTTCACCAGGAGGGTGGTGAAGCCTGGAATGGGTTGTCCAGGGAGGTGGTTGAGGCCCATCCCTGGAGGTGTTTAAGCCCAGGCTGGATGAGGCTCTGGCCAGCCTGATCTAGTGTGGGGTGTCCCTGCTCATGGCAGGGGGGTTGGAACTAGCTGATCCTTGTGGTCCCTTCCAACCCTGACTTTTCCTAGCATTTTCCCAGCATTTTATTGTATGCCACAGATGCTGTCTCTTATCCAGGGATCTACACATTGCTTATAGAAGTAATTTCCAGATTCCTCTAATTCCACAAAACTAGGGAAACCTAGAGCTGCTTAAATTTTCATTTTCATTTCAGATAAAAATGTCAGCTGTGACTCAAGGAAAGCAAAACAACGTCTCCGTACTTTTTGGTTGGGAAGACTGTTGTCATGTTCACCTGTGCTTCTAGGAAGAGAACAAAATTTATCTGAAGCTGCCAAAAGCAGTGGAGGAAGTGAAGCAGAGCTGCTGCAAAAGCAACACATCTCCCCAAGTGCCCCAGCCCTGCAGCCCAGCTGCAGGGAAATTTGTTGAATTTCAGCTTCTGCCAGAAACTCTGCTGGAAATGAAAACTGACAAGAGCTTATCAGCAGGTAGCTGGCTGCTGACACCTATTTCTGAAGCAGGTTTTTCCCTATCCCTTGCAAATACCTTCACAAGGTATTTCTCACTTGCAAATTTTCCATACAATATGAAAATTTTCCTTCCCTCTCCCCACCTTTTCCTCCCATTTTCCCTTTTCCCCACCCTGCTGCTTCTCCTCCTTTTTTCCTTTTCTTTCCCTTTTCACCTTTCCCCCTTTCTATCCTTCCCCCCTTTCTTTCCTTCCCCTGATTTCTTTCTTTTCTCCCTTCCTTTCCAGAACAGAATAGAATAGAATAGAATAGAATAGAATAGAATAGAATAGAATAGAATAGAATAGAATAGAATAGAATAGACCAGGTTGGAAGAGCTCTTCGAGATCATTGAGTCCAACCTATCACCCAACACCATCTAATCAACTAAACCATGGCACCAAGTGCCCCATCCAGTCTCTTGCTAAACACTCCCAGTGATGGTGACTCCACCACCTCCCTGGGCAGTCCATTTTCTCCCTTCCTTTCCTTTTTTCCCTTTTTTCCCCTTTCCCCTTTCCCCCTTCTTTCCCCTTTCTTTCCCTTTTTCGCCCCCTTATCCCCTTTTCCCCCCTTCCTTTTTCTTTTTCCTTCCCTTTTTCTTTCTTCCTTTTTTTTCCCCTTCCCTTTTAATTTATTTCTCCTCCCTCAATAACTTCCTTTATCTCTTGTCTCTCAGCTGTGGTAAAGCCTGAATGGAGGTGCCTTAGCACAGAATTTCTATCAATTGTGTTTTAGGACCTAATTTGTCAAGTTCAGCTCTGAAGTGCCAAGTGATGGGGATTTATTTAATGACATTTCTTTTCCCAGAGTGTCTTTGGCGATTTTCTTTCAAGCTCACTTTCATCCTTCCCTGCTAATTAAGACCTTTTGAGAGGGATACAAAACTGAAACTTCCATCAGTACCTCACTCTTTGTGAACCTCTCTGCCAAGGCTCACTGCCTTTACATAAAATGGGATTCTCCTCGGAAATTGAGCATACAAATTAATATATGAGATTAATTTTTATTTCATTTCTTGCTTTACTTCTAGTTGTCTGGATACCTTCAAACAGTACCAGCCTATTAGGACAGACTCAATGACAAACTCTTGGACTTGAATAACTCTACAAACTGTTCCTGCAAGAATTAACCTCACTCATTGTACTGGTTAATTACCTAGACCTTGCTGCGTGTTTCCTCATCATGATCTAATGCTTTACATAACTTAATGTACGAATTCTTTGGGTTGCTGTTTGTCTCAAAGACAGTAGAATTTGAAGGCTGCTAAAAGAAAAAGGAGGGAGGAAAAAAGGCTCAAAGTCACAGCCAGTCTTGGATACACCTATGCAAAGCTACTGAGCCTGGCTCTAAGCCAATCTCAAACTTTAATTTCAGTTTATGTCAAAATTAAAACCCAAGCAACACCCTTGTAATAAGGGTTATGACCTTGCAAGCTGAACGTGGTTGAAGGGGGCAATAGTTTATTTGCTGGCTCTGAGGTCAGCAGAAGAGTCTCTGTCCTTGCAAAGGGTAAGAGTTCACCATATTCACACAATTCCCTTTGCAAAAGGCTTTCCTTAATGTGTCTGTATTGCAAACAATATTTCAGGAATGCACTTTAATTTCTACAGCTATAAAGTTTAGATTCAGAGCCTAAGAATTTTAGGTGAAAAATATGTTAATATTTTCCTGAATCTTTTGGAACCTTTTCACTGGCAATAAGTTCTCCCAATGTTATGTTTTTAATGACAACAGGTGTTGCTCATACACTGCCTGCTCAAAGAACGCTCTTCTTTGGAGGTCTCCAGTTAGAATTAGAATTAGAATTAGAATTAGAATTGGAATTGGAATTGGAATTGGAATTGGAATTGGAATTGGAATTAGAATTAGAATTGGAATTAGAATTAGAATTGGAATTGGAATTGGAATTGGAATTGGAATTGGAATTGGAATTAGAATTAGAATTAGAATTAACCAGGATGGAAAAGACCTTTGAGATCATCAAGTCCAACCTATCACCCAACACCATCTAATCAACTAAACCATGGCACCAAGTGCCTCATCCAGGCTCTTCCTAAACACCTCCAGTGATAGTGACTCCACCACCTACCTGGGCAGCACATTCCAATGGCCAGTCTCTCTTTCTGGGAAGAATTTCCTCCTAACATCCAGCCTAAACCTCCCTTGGCACAGCTTGAGACTTTGTCCTCTTTGTTCTGGTGCTGGTTGCCTGGGAGAAGAGACCAACCCCCACCTGGCTACATCCTCCCTTCAGGTAGTTCTAGATGGCAATAAGGTCTCCCCTGGGACTCCTCTTCTCCAGGCTAAACAACCCCAGCTCCCTCAGCCTCTTCTCACAGGGCTGTGCTCCAAACCCTTCCCCAGCTTTGTCACATTTCTCTGGACACATTCCAGCAACTCAACATCTTTCCTAAACTGAGGGGCACAGAACTGGACACAGGACTCAAGGTGTGGCCTCAGCAGTACTGAGTGCAGGGGCAGAATGACTTCCCTGCTCCTGCTGGCCACACTGCTCCTGATACTGGCCCATGAACTCATCTGTAGACATTTTCACTAAGGGATTATAACTTGAGGCCAAATTATCTTGCCTCCAGGAGCTTTTCTGCCACTGAATTATAGCCTATAACAGCAGCATTAATGACAGCCCTTGCCGAACGCTCTGTTGTGTGAGGTTTATGTTGTGGTTCGATTAAGAAAAGTTACCAAATGCTTGTGCTAAGGTTGCAAGCTACACAACATCACTTGGGAAAATGTTCCTGTTTGGATCTAAGCATGTTTTTGATTATATGAATTCTGAGTTTTGGACCACTTTCCACACCATCTGCAGCCAATCTGTATAGCCTGGGAAATTCAATCAGACATCCTGCCCATCTGTAAAACCAGAACTGCTCCATTACTGCTTCACACTAATTAATGGGGTTTATTTCATTTGCTGCTTTGTTTATTGCTAGCTCTACTCTCTGAATTCCATTAGAAAGACTATGGACTAGTTTTAGCACCTGATTAAAATGCTTCTAGAAATATTATGGAAATATCTAAAAAAAATCTATTTTAAATGTTAAGTATCATCCAATAACAGACTGAGTGGACTTGGTAGGTATGGGAATGCATGTGCTTTGTAGTTATATCATTAAATAAGTAGCTGTTTCCAAATTCTTTGAAGCTTAACCTCCATTGGTATTTCATGTAGTTCTAGGAAATTAGATAACATTGCTTGAAACAGGCACATTAAAACAAGTGTTAAAGGAGAACAGATCAGGGCATAGTATAAGGTGAGGGAACTGCTGCCAGATTTTAAAAGCACCTTATTGCTCTCTACAACTACCTGAAGGGAGGCTGTAGACAGGCAGAGGTTGGTCTCTTCTCCCAGGCAGCCAGGACCAGAACAAGAGGACACAGTCTCAGGCTGCACTAGGGGAGGTTTAGGCTGGATGTTAGGAAGAAATTCTATACAGAGAGAGTGATTGCCCATTGGAATGGGCTGCCCAGGGAGGTGGTGGAGTCACCATCATTGGAGGTGTTCAGGAAGAGGCTTGATGGGGTGCTTGGTGCCACGGTTTAGTTGTTTAGGTGGTGTTGGATTGGTTAATAGGTTGGAATGATTATCTTGAAGGTCTCTTCCAACCTGGTCTGGTCTATTCTATTCTATTCTATTCTATTCTATTCTATTCTATTATTCTATTCCATTCCATTCCATTCCATTCCATTCCATTCTATTCTGAGTTGGGGCTCGGGTTGCTGATTTTTATCAGTTAAATATGAAAGACAAAGTTATTCACTCCATCTGCCTGAGAGAACCCACATTTTTTAGACTGCATGATTGCATTGTATTACAATTATAAAAGGAGGAAGACTGAGAAGATGTGTTTGAGACCTTTCTATTACCACATCTCAAAGCTGCTTTGCGGGGCCTGAGCTTGGTCAGCAGCAGCACTTGTTTCCTGAGGTGCTGCACAAACAGAATCAAAGCTTACACACTGCTAGGCTAATAAAAACTGTCTTAATCAAATAGAAGAAAATGCTAGTAGAAAACACCCAAACTGTGTCCTTTGGTTCAAACTGCAGCTATAAACTGGTGGCTGGTTGCAAACCGTTTCCTTTTCTGATGAAAGCTGACTTACCCCTCCTCATTGCTCCATGCATTGTAGGACTACTAAATCAAAAGCTTTGTGTCACCAGAGGAAAATCCCTTCAGCTATTTTAGAATCATAAAATCTCACACACAGATACACACCCCTTTATAGCCCTTGATGATCTTGAAAGCTTGTGTTTAAGGGGATACAGTCTCTAAAGAGAGAAGGTCGGGCGTGAGCAGCTGAATTTTAAGTGCTTTGTGCAGGGATTTCATTATACCTGCATAAAGTCAGAGAAAATCCTTCCCTAGGTCAGGCATGGGATCTAGGGCTATAGGATGTGATTATTTTTGTGCTCTTCCAGATGAAGACATTGCTTAAGTACCCACAGCTTTGGAATCGGCAGCTGGCAATGCCTGCTTGTGACATGAGACCACCACCTTGTTGCTGTGACTCTGTGCACTCTGCCTTAGCCAGACACAGACAACTGGGACTTTAAGTATGCCAGCGAGCCCGAAGCACATTTCCTGCAGCACACATTTACTCACACTTCACAGGCTTGCTTCTCAGCTAAGCCCCACATTGAGGCTTCTGCAGAGCAAAACCTTTAAAGCAAAAGATGAATGAATCTAATACAGATTTTTCACCGAGTCAAAAAAAAATTAAATAAATAATAAATAGTGTTTTAATGATCTCTTTTCTGGACTCTCAGCTCCTTAGGGCAGTTATTCTCCTGGAGGAGCGCCTGCAAATTGCTGAGCTTTTTGTGGTCACTGCCATCAACAACTAATGAATAAAAATGATGGTGATTATATCACAGGAGCTAGAAATCCAAAAAGCTTTAATCACAACAACGTAACAGATTAATTAGAAGGTCCAAAAACCAGCAACAATGCATCTGATTCTGAGATGCTTGAGTGCAAATTTTTACAAGTGTGCAGAGAATGTGAATAACAGGGAAAATCAGGTATATTTTTAGGAGGTATAACAATGGTAAATATGGAGTAAATGTTAATGCCAGCTCTGATAGAATGCCTTGCGTCAGTAGATCTCAAGCCACTTTGTAAAGGAAGTATTCATTAGCATCATAATGAAAAGCCAAATTAGTTTTGCTAATTTTCATAATGTGCAGGGCTATACAGAATAGAATAGAATAGAATTAACCAGGTTGGAAAAGACCTTTGAGATCATCACGTCCCAACCCAGCACCCAGCACCATCTAATCAACTAAACCATGGCACTAAGTACCTCATCCAGTCTCATCTTAAACACCTCCAGGGATGGTGACTCCACCACCTCCCTGGGCAGCACATTCCAATGGCCAATCTCTCTTTCTGGGAAGAATTTCTTCCTAACATCCAGCCTAAACCTCCCCTGGCACAGCTTGAGACTGTGTCCTCTTGTTCTGGTGGTGCTGGCTGCCTGGGAGAAGAGACCAACCCGCACCTGGCTACCACCTCCTTTCAGGTAGTTGCAGAGAGCAATAAGGTCTCCCCTGAGCCTCCTCTTCTCCAGGCTAAGCAACCTCAGCTCCCTCAGCCTCCCCTCACAGGGCTTGTGCTCCAGACCTCTCCCCAGCCTCGTTGCCCTTCTCTGGACACATTTCAGCAACTCAACATCTTTCCTAAACTGAGGGACCCAGAACTGGACATAGGACTCAAGGGGTGGCCTAAGCAGTGCTGAGTACAGGGGCACAATGACTTCCCTGCTCCTGCTGGCCACACTATTCCTGACGCAGGCCAGGATGCCATTTGCATTCTTGGTCACCTGGGCACACTGCTGGCTCATGTTTAACTTATTGTCAAACTGTGCCTCCAGGTCCCTTTCTGCCTGGCTGCTCTCCAGCCACTCTGACCCCAGCCTGTAGCACTGCATGGGGTTGCTGTGGCCAATGTGTAGAACCCCGGCACTTGGATGTGTTCAATCTCATACGTTGGTCTCTGCCCATCTGCCCATCCTGTCAAGGTCTCTCTGCAAAGCTCTCCTACTCTCTAACAGATCAACTCCTGCCCTCAGTTTAGTGTCATCTGCAAATTTACTGATGATGGACTCAATCCCCTCATCCAGATCATTGATAAAGATATTGGGTATGATCAGAGGGTATGATCAGAGTTAGAAGCCACTTAGATGGTTATGTGTGCAGGTGAGTCAGTGATTTAGCTTATTTATTGAGGTGTAGACAGTGAATAATGGGAGAGGAAATGTTTTGCAAGCCCAACGAAGAGAGGAAAAGCTGAAAAATAAAATAAATTAAATAAATAAATAAGCAAGCTGTGGTTTGATCTGGATGTGGTCAACTGCAGTGACTATAAAAGGAGCAGTTGGGCTTTGCCCAGTTTTAAATTGCCTATAACATATCCTAAAAGTTATGAGGTTGTATATGATTAAGCAATTGACTTCACACATGTGCAATCGAATATTCTGCCTTGTTTTCAGTAGTTTAATCACCTGGGGCCCGCAGAGTCCTGGTAAATCCATTTGCAAGACATCACGGAAGCAGCACTGGAGAAAAACCTTGAGAAAGGCAATCCAGAGGGACTGCTGTTTTTTTGTTTCCTGAAATGCACTTCGATTTTTTTTTCCACCTTTTTCTCTTGTGTTTGCCCAGAGAACTATGGGGTATGTCTATAGAACACACCGTACAGGAACTTCCTCTGCAGTACCATAATCATAGAAAAATACCTCTGTCACAGATATGCCTTAGAGAAGTGCCTTGTATCCTGGTCATATGTTTTCCAAAGGAATAGTTTTATGCTGGGAAATGCTGTGTGCCTTCAACAGCCTGGGGAGCAAAACCACGTTTGGGACTAGAGTATGCCTGCTATTCTTTTTCAGAAGCCTGCTCATTTCTTTAAGAAGGCTTTTTGCTAATCTCAGCCTGGTTTTATTGTTGTACATTTCATTTGGAAACTTAAAATATTTGAAAATGAAGACAAGAAAAGTAATAATTTGGATGAAATGATGCATTTCAGTAAGGCAAAATTCATGCCTCTAAAATTTCCTTTTGACAACTGTTATGGAGTTTTGGTTGGGTTAGTTCTTATTGTTGTTGATCATAGAATCATAGAATCATAGAATCATAGAATCATAGAATCATAGAATCATAGAATCAGTCAGGGTTGGAAGGGACCACAAGGATCATCTAGTTCCAACCCCCCTGCCATGGGCAGGGACACCCCACACTAGATCAGGCTGGCCAGAGCCTCATCCAGCCTGGGCTTAAACACCTCCAGGGACAGGGCGCTAACCACCTCCCTGGACAACCCATTCCAGGGCTTCACCTCTCTCATAGTGAAGAACTTCCTCCTCACGTCCAGCCTGAATCTCCCCACCTCCAGCTTCATTCCATTCCCCCTAGTCTTAGCACTACCTGATAGCCTGATGTTTATTTGGGTTTTTCTTTCTCTCTGTTTTTGTTTGTTTGGTTGGTCTGTTTTTTCCCCTAGGATAGCCTAGGAGTCTTGTGGAATTTTCCATGAAGTGGAAGTTCCAGCATATTAGCTACCTGGTTTAGGCATCCAAGTGAGAAATTTGGAATGAATGTATTCAGACAATTAAGCTTCATTTTCTGATCCCTAATTGCACATACACAGAGGGATTTAGCTTAAACGAGTTCCTTTGCCACTAGCAATTGTGTGACCTGTTGTTTGACCCATGTTGTTATTGAGCAGATCTTTGCTTAGCACTTTTTTTTTTGGTAAACAACTCATCTGAGCTTTTTGTAATGCACTTCCAGTTTGGCTTTGTTCACAGTCCCCAGGTTTAAAACCATACCCATCCTAAGTTGAGTTTTCTGCATAGCACTGCTGTGAAGGTGCTGTGGAACATCTCTTTCCAAGTCCCTTTGCTTCAAGACACTGACAGTTGTAACTCATAATCTTTTAGGGATGCATAAGGACTGTGACCTTAAGAATGCATTCTAAATTAATTTAATAGGTAATAATTATGCAACCTAGCTTGCAATGACAGAGTCTTTTTTCCCCTCAGCATCTGTGTGTTTCACTCTCTTGTGCCATATGCTGTTGTTTTCACCCACTGAATTGTGATTAAAATGCTGTCCAAAAAGAGTGATGTCCTTTTGCATAGGTTTTTGACCATTCTCCATCTGGAGGTCTCAGGAAGACCTTCAGTGTCTCCATCTGGTACACCATGGTGCCTCCTTGCTAAACCAGATGGAAGAGGCAAAAGAGTTTCTACTGATAAGTCTCATATGAAGGCTTCAGGAAACAAGAGATTCAAAAGCATTCAGATAGGAAGGAGCACTTCAAGAAAGATTAGTGAAATTCTTCAGGCATTTATCACAAACTATCTTCCAGATGCTCACTCCAATCTATCAGCATCCTCTGTTAACTGAAGCCAAATCCCTTTCATCAAAAGGGATACTACCTTGGCTAGCTCTTAGGAAACCAAAGACATATAAATGGAGCAAAGGCATTGAGTGAAGCAGTGACATGTGACTTTCCATATTGTTTAAACACTTGACTTTTTGCAGTTCAATTTCTCCTGTGCCCCCTAGCACAGAACCAGACCATATTTGAGCATGCCAGAGACCATACAGGATGGACAGCTTTTATAAGCCCACCTTGTTTTGAAGGAGAAAAACCTTCAGTTGGGTGGACATCAGCTGTGCATGTAACTTGCCCTCAGTGTCAGAGGTCAAGACATAGCCCAGTCTGCTTTTCTGCTGTAGCCACAGCCTGGAAGATCACAAGTGTAGTGAAGAGCGAAATTTGAATGTAATGACATTTTATACACACACTCTAAGGATTTCTGTGCCTTAAGTTTCCATTCTGCAGGAAGGAAAGTCTTCTGAGATGCAAAAGGTCATCCAGAGGTCAAGGGGAATCTATTGCAGAAATGTGAGGTGTTGCAGGTAGACTGAAGGACATTGTTTGGCTTGTTATTATTTTCTTTCCCCCCCTGAATTATCTTAAATGATCCAGAATCAGTTTCTCCCAGGGCTTTCAAGAGCCTGAGGTGGCCTGGAGATTGCCTGCTTTTGGGGCAGTTTTGGATCTGCTTGGGCCAGAGCCTCTGCTGTGTGCAGGCTGGTGTTATGCCTCCTTCGTACATGCCTTCACTACTGCTCTCCATAAACGTGAACAAGCAATGCAACCCCAGACAAAGGTGTTCCATGTGGCCTACTCTCACCATTTTTTGAGTACTTCACAGCTTTCAACAGCACCAGAGTGAACTGACACACTTAATGCTGATTTCTTTGCCAGGGGCTGGATGCAGAGTAGCGCTGGATGCCTCCTGAAAGAGAGCAAATATGCACTGAAGAGTCAGTGGGAGGTGAAAGACCTCAGCATCTCCAAGACTGGGCCCAGCATGGTGTAAAAAAAGCACTTTCTGCTGCTAGTGTGCACCTAATTGTATTGAATTGTAGTACTATTTCTACAGTGAGATAAGTTAATGAACCTCAGCTGATTATGCCCTAGTTTACTTAATAGTTCACATTATTATTTAAATGTGAAGCAGTAAGTATGCCAGCCTATAATTGTTTTTACTGTTTCTCTTTTTTTATTATAGTGCATCTGTGGTTTAATTATGTTTTACTCTATACTCTATATGTAAATGAAGACAATGGTCTCCTCTTTTTGTCTTATATGCAACAACGTTATTACAGAGGGATTAGCAGCTGGATGCATGAGGTCTGGGAGTGGGAGACTGGTTAGACCACACCTTGAGTACTGTGTCCAGTTTTGGGGCCCTCAGTTTAAGAGGGATATTGAGACACTTGAACGTGTCAGGAGAAGGGCAACAAGGCTGGGGAAGGGTCTCAAGCACAAGCCTTACGAGGAGAGGCTGAGGGAGCTGGGGTTGTTTAGCCTGCAGAAGAGGAGGCTCAGGGGAGACCTTGTTGCTCTTTACAACTACCTGAAGGGAGGTTGTAGCCAGGTGGGGGTTGGTCTCTTCTCCCAGGCAACCAGCACCAGAACAAGAGGACACAGTCTCAAGCTGTGCCAGGGGAAGTTTAGGCTGGAGGTGAGGAGAAAGTTCTTCCCAGGAAGAGTAATTGACCATTGGAATGTGCTGCCCAGGGAGGTGGTGGAGTCACTGTCCCTGGAGGTGTTTAAAAAGAGATTGGATGTGGCACTTGGTGCCATGGTTTAGTTAGTCCTGAAGTGTTGGGTGATAGGTTGGACTTGATGATCTCTGAGGTCTGTTCCAACCTTATTGATTCTATGATTCTATATGGGAAGATGCAGCAGACAGTCTGGGAGAGACCTTGACCAAGGCACATGGACTGCATAGAGCAGGAGAACAGATATCAGTGCACTGAGCAGCCCTCTGCCTTTTTTTGTGCGAGGTGCTTCTCTGCTGCCAATGGAAACTGAGCAGCATGGTGTGAAACAGAGATACAGCTGTGAAACTGCTGTAGATTTAGAAGTTATAGGTAGTTTTTCAGCCCTGGTGAGTGCCCAAAGCTCCTATTTTCTTTAGAGGAGTTGAAGTTGCAGAAAATCAGGCCACTGCTTGAGTTGCCTAAATAAAGATTTAGTTTTCTGGCTGTTAGGAGCCTCAGTTATGGCATACCATAAAAAGGATAACAGTCCTCTGGCAAAATATTGCTGCTTAGAAATGTCACAGTTGTTGCTTCTTCCCCCCCCAAATCACATCCACCTGGAACCTATTTGTCAAGAGCAGGGAGAGCACGGAAATATACCTGTCATCAAAGCACAGAGTCCTGCCACTGACCCTGGAGTGACACACTTAGCACAAGCGCCTCTCTTGGATCGTTTCTGGCTCTGGAACTCTGAGGTGGTAGTTTTCTGTCTGTGTTCTAGTCCTTGGGCCAGTGCTGTCATATCTGTGACTAATGAGTGCTTTTAGCCAGTAGGCAAGTTTCTGAAGCTAGCACTCCTTTACCTAGCAACATAAGCAGAAGAGAAGTCGAAGTCCATACTCAATCCTGTGACTAGCTTTAAGGCAGTGCGAATGCCTGGCTGCAAGAAGAGAGAAGGGTGTAGAGAAATGCAGAGCAGATGGAAAACAGAGCCCTGTGTGACAACTGATGAAAAATACCCCAGGCTCTCTGTCAGTAGCTTTTCCACAGGGTTTCAGGTGAATAAATTCCAAAAATGCTCTGAGATTTGGATGAGACAGCCTTACAAAATTATCCTATGCCTTTAAATGTGAGGGGAAATAATCTGCATTGATTTTATTGTGTTTTACAGTTTATATACTCTGTGTCACATAACTTGTAGCTATGTGGTAATGTTCACACACAAGAGGGGAAAATAAAAGTAGAGAGAATATTCAGCCTTAATTAGTACTCCTTAAATGCTAGGTGCTTACATGTGCAACTCTACTGTAGCACTGGTGAACATGATAATTACTACCATTATCTAGCAGAATCTATTTCTCCTCCTGGAGATGAAATCTATCTAATGAGTCTAAAATAGTGTAAGAATGCCCAGTGTAATAAAGAAGGCTGGGCTGAAAGGCAATCTGCATTTCCATTGTGCTACAGCATGTGGTTTAGACCAACTTTTCACTCCCTGACACATGAATTGCTTTCCATATTTTATTTTTAAGAAGGACATAAATGAAACCAGAAGCTGACAGGATTGCCTTTGTTTGATCTCCCCAAATCTCACCATTCAATCCTCAGTGAATGTTTCTGTTTTGTTTTCACAAGTCCTCCGGTTCAAAGCTAATGGTTTATGCCATAGAAAGAATGACAGTGCCAGCAAAATCTGACACACTTCTTTTGTTTTAGAGTGCAGAATACAGAATACAGAATTAACCAGGTTGGAAAAGAACTTTGAGTTCATCGAGTCCAGCCTATAACCCAACACCACCTAATCAACTAAACCATGGCACCAAGTGCCTCATCCAGTCTCTTCCTAAACACCTCCAGGGATGGGGACTCCACCACCTCCCTGGGCAGCACATTCCAATGGCCAATCACTCTTTCTGGGAAGAATTTCTTCCTAACATCCAGCCTAAACCTCCCCTGGCACAGCTTGAGACTCTGTCCTTGTGTTCTGTCACAGGTTGCCTGGGAGAATACACCAACCCCCACATGGCTACATCCTCCCTTCAGGTAGTTGTGGACAGCAATAAGGTCTCCCCTGAGTCTCCTCTTCTCCAGGCTAAGCAACCCCACCTCCCTCAGCCTCTCCTCACAGGGCTGTGCTCCAAACCCCTCCCCAGCTTTGTTGCCTTTTCTCTGGACACATTCTGGCAACTCAACATCTTTCCTAAACTGAGGGGCCCAGAACTGGACACAGGACTCAAGGTGTCACCTGACCAGTGCTGAGTACAGGGCAGAATGACTTTCCTGCTCCTGCTGGCTATTCCTGACACAGGTCAGGATGCCATTGGCCTTCTTGGCCACCTGGGCACACTGCTGGCTCATGTTCAGCCTACTATCAACCAGCACCCCCAGGTCCCTTTCTGCCTGGCTGCTCTCCAGCCACTCTGACCCCAGCCTGTAGCACTGCATGGGGTTGTTGTGGCCAAGGTGTAGAACCCAGCACTTAGATGTGTTAAATCTCATGCCCTTGGACTCTGCCCATCTGTCCAGCCTGTCAAGGTCCCTCTGCAGAGCCCTCCTACCAGATCTCTAACAGCTCAACCCCTGCCCCCAGCTTGGTGTCATCTGCAAATTTACTGATGATGGGCTTCCACTATGATTCTTGTATTTGAAGTGTGGCCCCTGTCTTGAACCACCATGTCCTGCCCCTCTCTCTGTGACCAGTGTGATCTGATCCTTTCTGCTGTAACAAATCTATCTGGTTGCACAAATGGAGTTTCAGAGAGTACTAACAGCTATTGTCAAAATTCCAATTGAAAATGGATTTTATGAAGCCTGACACGAGGGCTCACACTGTCTTAAAGTTTGCAGCTTGTCAGAGAAGGCAATAGGCATTTTTCTCTATTTATCAAAGTGAAAAGTAAATTCAGGCTTTGCTGTAAGCGCTGCCAGCCTTACCTGCTGCATAAAGTTGGCTGGTTTCAGTTAAGAGTCATTTTGCAGGAGGAAACTGAGAACAGTTATCAAATTCTTGTGGGGAGGGAAAGGAAGAAGGGAGGGAAAGAGTCCTGAGGATCAAGTTTACAAAGTGTTACTGTCCAGCAGTAAGGGATTTGTGTACTACACTGGAAGAACAAGAGAGATGTCTGCTTTGTAAGGTCATGGCAGAAAACAAAGATGCACTAAACAGAATTCTGATTTTGGGTTGCCTCCGTTTTTGACCTGTGCAACTGGCATGATCCCTGGAATACAGAGTTTTTAAGGCTGGTTTTGCAGATTTGGGGGAAATGTGCATTTAGACATGTGAAAATGGGGCTCTTTAAAGGGGGGGGTTGGTTTTGGGGAAAATTGACTCATATTCTTAAAAGGTAAATATAGCTAATGAAATAGACTCAAAAAGCAAATATCTTTCTACATTTACTGCTATTGCAGCCCAGTTATGTATTCTGGATGTAATAGAACTGGTTGGGAAAAAGTACTCTTTGATTGTTACTTCAGGGTTTTAAAGTGACAAGCTGTAGAGGGTGAAGACAGACTCTTTGATCTTAAAAAGCTTGAAAAGAGAGAGCTTTACTCTGTTTAAGTAATTTCAGGTAATTGTAAGTAATCCGAATTGAGTCTCAGGGCTTCAGGGCTTTACATAAATGATCCACATTTGAAGAGGTTCTGAATAAACATGAATTCAGATTTCAGAGGCCTCTTACAGTTTTAGACACTTTGGTTAACCCTCTCAGGCTGAGTCAAGAGGTAGCATTCCCACTGTGAAAGAGACATCAGCCTACAAGAGAAATGGCCACAAAGGCCACAAGAATGAAGGAAAAGGCTGTCGTGCATTAGTCAGATCTGCCACGCATGCTGCCCTTTCTTTAGCACCTGGGGAAATGATCTAGTATCAACAGGAGGCACAAAACAGGGAGCCCTGTCCTGATGACATTTGTGGGGATACAAAATGCTCCAATGTTCACCTTAGGGAGAGGTGTCCATGATATTGGTGCTCAGCACTGAAAATCTTGTACATGCAACCTGTCTGCAGCAATGCAGCACTTGGATCAGACACGAATCCAGTGTTCAAACAACCTGATCTCTGCTGAGCACAAGACCTTTGGGTCTTGGGAGGCTTCTTGAAGTAGAATCAGAGAGATAGCCCATGACAAACTGTGCCTTGTTCATAAAACCATTTATGTGGGTGGCCTTGAAAGCTTGTCACCTGTGGAAAGTGGACATCTGTTCTTCATCAAAAAGTCACTTCTAGGCTTTCTGAAGATCATGACTAGACCTGGTATAAGCAGGTATAATCAACTCATAATTCTCCTTTAAGGCTGGACATAAGAAGCAACACAAATGTAGGACTATTGAACCTTTAGCTGGTATTCACTTTGCTTTGTCATCTCTAGCTGCCAGTGTGATCTCCAGCCCTAAGTAAGTCACTAAGGGTCTTATTACAATGAACTAGGACAGCATTTTGCTGCAAGACAGATATGTATCAGCTCCAAATAATACACAAACTAATTTTCACCCACCTAGGAAAAGAGGCATGTAAGAAGAGTTTTGTTGAAGAACTACAAAACCATGAGTGTTCTGGAAAAAAGACAACATTTTGTGATCATTTTCAGTTCCAGTATGGAATTTAGGGGGCATCAAAGGCAAATATGCAGACACAAGCTACAAATAGGGCTGGCTCTTCACACAACATGTGGTTGAGTTGTAGAACATCTTGTCACAGGATGAGAAGCAGAGATCAGAAGAAAAAGAGAAGAATTATTATCATAGTGTCGTAGAATCAATGAGGTTGGAAAAGACCTCAGAGATCATAAAGTCCAACCTATCACCCAACAACTCTTGACTAACTAAACCATGGCTGCAAGTGCCATGTCCAATCCCCTCTTGAACACCTCCAGGGACAGTGACTCCACCGCCTCCCTGGGCAGCACATTCCAATGGCCAATTACTCTTTCTGGGAAGAGCTTTCTCCTCACCTCCAGCCTAAACTTCCCCTGGCACAGCTTGAGACTGTGTCCTCTTGTTCTGGTGCTGCTTGCCTGGGAGAAGAGACCAAGCCCCACCTGGGTACAACCTCCTTTCAGGTTGGATACAACAGTCTATATCTCATTTCTTGTGTAAGATTTTCACACATATTTGTGACTTTTATTGTTAAGAGCTGCAGCAAGTTCTAATGTTGTTCTTGCATAGCTTTTTTAAAGTTTTTAAAGTATTTCATTGACTTATTAATCTATTATTTATTTATTTATCAAAGGTCTAAGTCTTCTCAACTTTTTCTAGGAATGCCAAACACTTCCAAATCAGTTGAAGCACACATCAGGGGCTCACTGCACAGCAGCTACTCTAATTCAGTTCTGCACTTGAAGATAATTAAAATAACTTCTGGCTGGGAAGTTGAATCTGGTTCTAAGGTTTCTAAAGAAGAGAAGCTTGCTTTAGTGCCCTGGGGAAGAGTTTCAAAACTTTCTCTGCTGAGTTCAGGGCAGAAAAATATAATCATTTTTCTTCAGGTTGAAACTGTGCCCCTAAATCCAAATTCATACATATTGGTATAGGAAGGGTGGGTTAATTAATGTAGCTTTGGTCTGAATACACAAAACGGCCTTTGGTGTTCAAATTTTATTGTGAACAGGCCAGATCTGACCTGATCTCTTCTTGGGATAGTCAAAGAAGGGTGGATTATTGGGGGGTGAAGCCTGAGCATAACTAAAGATGGAAAACAGGGAGAGAAAAGCTGCCACTAGTATTCAACAGTGCCTGCTTTTCTAGTTTAATGCAACTCAAAGTGCAAGAGTTTCTTCTGAGCTATTACTCATATAGACCTAGAGAACCACTGAAGTGCTTTAAGTGAAGCCAAGCATTTAGAGAATACTCAAAGGCAATTACATCATCTCAATTTGAGGGGCAGTAATTTACTAAAACAGCATTAACTCAATCTCTCAAAACTGTCTGACCATAATCTAATGTTACTCCTTGTCTGCAGACTTTAAATCCAATTTGGACAAATGAAAAAGGCAGTGAAAGCTCACTGAGCAATATTTCTGGGTGGCTGAAAATTCTGTAGTTACAAAAACGTGAATCAAGTGGGAAGACAGGGTGAGAAGACAAATCCTGTCAGTGGGGCAGGGACCTTTGCACTGGAAGGACTTACTGCTGAATTTTTTGTACATAGTGTTAAATAGTTGGGGAACATCTGATTTGCACTAAGGAGCAGAATCAAGATGAGTTTATGAAATATGAATGGAAATATGAGTGGATGAGAAAGCAGTAGGATCAAAGTTTGACAATGAATGGCCTGCCAGCTGGGCTTCTCTCCTGGTATTGCTCAGTGAGTGACTCATTCCATGCACAGTTGCTTCAAAGTGATCATGCAGAAGGATGAAATGGGAACACTGAAGAGAGATAGGTTTTATAACTGAATCAAAGAGACTATGCACATGTCTGTCTGAAGAAGTGAAGACAAAGTAGCAGTGATGGCAGACAATTGCTCAGCAGGTGCATTTTGCTCTTCATCTCACCTGTTAGAATATTATAATAATTCTCCACTAAATTAATTATCAGTCTAGAGTTTGATAATACTCCACTATCATTCAGGGAATTAGAAAAAGACATACCTGATTTCTTAAAACATTTCATACTTCATATCAGAAGCTGCCAATTTTTTTTTTTCTGTGTTCTCAAGGACATTTTCAGTTACAGCTCCAATTTAGAGTAGAAAAGAAAAGGAAAGAAAAGAATAGAATAGAATAGAATAGAATAGAATAGAATAGAATAGAATTAACCAGATTGGAAGAGACCATTGAGATCAAGTCCAACCTATCATCCAACACCATCTAATCAACTAAACCATGGCACCAAGCACCCCATCAAGTCTCTTCCTAAACACCTCCAACGATGGTGACTCCACCACCTCCCTGGGCAGCACATTCCAAAGGCCAATCTGTCTTTCTAGGAAGAATTTCTTCCTAACATCCAGCTTAAACCTCCCCTGGTGCAGCTTGAGACTGTGTCCTCTTGTTCTGGTGCTGGGTGACTGGGAGAAGAGACCAACCCCCACCTGGCCACAATCTCCCTTCAGGTAGTTGAAGACAGCAATGAGGTCTCCCCTGAGTCTCCTCTTCTGGAGGCTAAGCAACCCCAGCTCCCTCAGCCTCTCCTCACAGGGCTGTGCTCCAGACCCCTCCCCATCCTTGTTGCCCTTCTCTGGACACGTTCAAGTGTCTCAATATCCTTCTTAAATTGAGTGGCCCAGAACTGGACACAGGACTCAAGGTGTCACCTAACCAGTGCTGAGTACAGGGCACAATGACTTCCCTGCTCCTGCTGCTACAGGCCAAGATGCAATTGGCCTTCTTGGCCCCCTGGGCACACTGCTGGCTCATGTTCAGCCTACTATCAACCAGTACCCCCAGGCCTTTTGCCTGGCTGCTCTCCAGCCACTCTGACCCCAGCCTGTAGCACTGCATGGGGTTGTTGTGGCCAAGGTGTAGAACCCAGCACTTAGATGTGTTAAATCTCATGCCCTTGGGCTCTGCCCATCTGTCCGTTGTGTCAATAAACAGGAAATTTGCTTAGGATTCAAATGATGCTTGTAAGGTGATTCTTATTCACATTTTAACAGATGTCAAACTTTATTTATGATACCTTTCTTGCTGCCTTCATGACTGTCATGTTAATCATCAAACCCAAGTCATGCTAAAGGATAAAGAGTACACAAAGTGCCTATGGCATGGAGCTACTGTTTCCCTCTGAAATCTAATCTGAGAGATATTAAACCTTGGTAGGCCACTTTTATTATTATAACACACCTTAGAACTCTAAAAGTCTTAATACTTCAGGCTGTTAATGCACTGAGGGAAAGCTTATGTAACACAGTATTTAAAACAAAAATAAGTTGTGCCTTTTCTGAGCGTTAAAGTTTCATTTTAAAATGAAAAGTGTATTTGCCCTCATCTCCTAATTAAAATCCAGTTAAGTTAACTCCTCTAGGGCTACTTTAATTTACTGAGTTTGATAGAAATATCTTTCTTTCAGCCCTAGATAGGGGATGACAGTGGTGCTGTTTTGGATGTGCACGTGCTGGCTGTCTGCATTGTGCAAAATTCACATTTGCCAGGCAAAACTGGAAGCTTGTTTGGGAATAGTTTCACCACTCATTGGCTAGAGGTTAACAGAGGAATTAAAAGGCTACCTTGGAATCCAGTACTTGTAATTATTTATATTAATGTTCAAAGAGAGGATTGACCTCGGGTGTGTGTCATGCCACGAGCGCTTATCTGAATTCTGTGAATTGATTTTTTATTCCTCTGGGAATCTAAACTGCAGAATTGATACTCTTCTCTCTCAATCAGTATTCTCAACATTTCCAAATGAAGCAGGTGTTGCTCTGTCAGAGGGTAGGAGAGCTCTGCAGAGGGACCTTGACAGGCTGGACAGATGGGCAGAGTCCAAGGGCAGGAGATTGAACACATCCAAGTGCCGGGTTCTACACATTGATCACAACAACCCCATGCAGTGCTACAGGCTGGGGCTGGAGTGGCTGGAGAGCAGCCAGGCAGAAAGGGACCTGGGGGTACAGGTTGATAGTAGGCTGAACATGAGCCTGCAGTGTGCCCAGGTGACCAAGAAGGCCAATGCCATCCTGGCCTGTATCAGGAACAGTGTGGCTAGCAGGGGCAGGGAAATCATTCTGCCCTGTGCTCAGCACTGGTTAGGCCACACCTTGAGTCCTGCATCCAGTTCTGGGCCCCTCAGTCTAGGAAAGATGTTGAGTTGCTGGAATGCATCCAGAGAAGGGCAACGAAGCTGGGGAGAGGTTTGGAGCACAGCCCTGTGAGGAGAGGCTGAGGGAGCTGGGGTTGCTTAGCCTGGAGAAGAAGAGGCTCAGGGGAGACCTTATTGCTGTCTACAACTACCTGAAGGGAGGTGGTAGCCAGGTGCGGGTTGGTCTCTTCTCCCAGGCAACCAGCACCAGAACAAGAGGACACAGTCTCAAGCTGTGCCAAGGGAGGTTTAGGCTGGATGTTAGGAAGAAATTCTTCCCACTGAAATTGAAGATGGACAAGTGACAGTGTGATGCCTCATCTGAGGGCACTGGCTATGTGCCAGTGCTCTGGAGAAATGATAAATTACAGAATAATAATTGTAGCAGATTTTTGCCTCGACACTTGTAGGCAATGTGACTTGAACACTGCGAGAAAAGCTGCTGCTTTAGGTCTGGTGGGAAAACAGCACCATGGCAAGGGTCAGAGAATCAGATTACACTGACTATATTGTTATCCCCAATGGTGCTACAGGAAACTTGGTTTCTTTTCTCTTGTTTCAATCTGTTGTAACTTCCCCATTAACCTAGTCATCAATATTAATGTTGTGCTAGTTTTGTATCATGTTTGAGAATATGCTCATTAAATATTTAGTGATTGATTAGCAAAATAAGTGCTTGAACTTAAATATTTAGACTTCTAAACCTGATGTACTCAATGCAATGGAGTAAGTTATTCCTCTGAAGACCTTGACACAGCCTCTAGAGCATCTCTTTTGCTCTAGCAATGAGAATTCAGTGGCTGGCTGAATAGACAACTTGTTTCTCAACACTAAACTCCAGTGAGGGGCAATTATTCCAAAGTTCTCTTGGTTTATTATAGACCTCTGGTGTTGTGTCAACAGTTTCATCTTGATAGAGGAGAATTCCTTTCTCTTTTTCCTTTTTTTTTTAACCTCCCACAAATAGCAATACTAATGACAGATGAGAAATCTTATCTTCCAATCTTCATTCTGGGGAAAAAAAAAAGCAGTTCTGCTGATAACTCATCTGTGGGAAGACATTTTTCAAGAAGTTAAACAAGAGCTCTGCTAAAATGAAAGGCCTTGAGGAAGGGTCCCAACTCTCTGATTTCTATTTTCTACCTGCTTTTATCCTCACCATGCTGCACTCCATAATCATTGCTAAGTTGTCTTTTGCCTGTGTCCTTGTACAGATGGAAAACCCCACTAATTCTGTCCTACTGAGGAGGAATTGTACATGAAAGTGTTGCCTATGGGGGTTGATCTCTTCCCCTAGTCAATCAGCACCAGAACAAGAGGACACAGTCTCAAGCTGAACCAGGGGAGGTTTAGGCTGGATGTTAGGAAGAAATTCTTCACAGAGTGAGTGATTGTCCATTGGAATGTGCTGCCCAGGGAGGTGGTGGAGTCACCATCACTGGAGGTGTTTAGGAAGAGACTGGATGGGGTGCTTGGTGCCATGGTTTAGTTGATTAGGTGGTGTTGGGTGATAGGTTGGACTCAATGATCTCAATGGTCTCTTCCAACCTGGTTAATTCTATTCTATTCTATTCTATTCTATTCTATTCTATTCTATTCTATTCTATTCTATTCTATTCTATTCTACTCCATTCCATCCATTCCATTCCATTCCATTCCATTCCATTCCATTCCATTCCATTCCATTCCATTTCCATGAGGCAGGAGAGAGAAAGAATGGACAGCAAGGATAGCTCAGTTAGACCTAGATGTGATCTCTAACCTGGTGGACATTTCAAACTCACATGACTTGTCAATGCACCCTAAGGTGGTGTTTCGTTCTGCTTTTTGTTTTCAGCTGTGCACTTCCACTGTGTCCCATGTACTGGAGTTGAAACTGGGGTGTGAGTCCAGCTGATCCATAGAAAACTAACTTAACACACACACACACAAATGAACAACAAAAATTAAATATCCCTGTTTATCTGTATCCTCAGGGGACTCATTTGATCTCACATTGTGAAGAAGATCAAATGCACAGTTGGTGGTGTGGAGTGACAGGAAAATAAAGAGGGTGACTGCCTCTTCTGGCAATGACCTGAAGTTTTGCTGGATTACATGCAGTATAAAATACCACAGATATCAGTGATGGGAGCACTTTCTGAAGACAAGGAAGTATTGTTTGATTTCCTTGCACTGCAATGACCTCTGCCTCCTTTTGCCTGTCTCTCCACTCTTCTATCACAGCAACATGCAGCATTGCTGCTGTGTGGAGTGTTATAAAGCTGTGTAATGTCTGGTATTCAGGTGCAGTTGGGTCTGAGACTTTCCAAGTGTTGGACACCCACACATAACCTTCTATGTGACATATTTGGCAGCATCAAGGATCAGATTCAAATTTTAGGCCCTCACTTACAAAAAAAACCCAAAACCCCAAACCCAACCCAACCAACCAACCAAACCCAAAAAAACCAACCCAAAACCCAAAAAACCCCAACCACAAACCCCAACCACACACACTCAAACCCACCACAAAGGCAACACACACAAACAACAACAAAAATGAAAGAAAGCAAGATCCAACCCTCGCCCCCCCCCCCCCCCCAAGCAACAACAACAACCACCAAACCCAAAACACCTAAGAGAATGGCTGATGAGCAATGCCTGTAATCAGGGACGACAGTGCATTGCTTCCAGGTAGGGAAGCACAATAGCAGCAGTGAATGCTTAAAGTAAAACTACAGCCATCACAATCTCTGGAAAGATGACAGACAATCCCTGGGTTACTTCCCCTTCCCACGTAATTTTCAGCTGCAGTTGGATGCTGTTGATCCTTTCCAGGCAGCAAGGCCAGATCTCGGGAGAGCTCTTAATTTGGTGAGAGCCTAGCTGTCTCCTCTCCCTGGGCTGCAAATTGTTCCCTGCCATTTTAGACTCTCCTTTTTGCTGCAGGCTCTGTCTTGCGCCATTGCCCTGGCAGCTTCTCTGGTTCCTTCTATGCAATCTGAGAGCAGTTTTTGTTATTTTGCATCTTAAAAAAGCATATTTGTGAAAATTCCTTTATCTTCTGTCTTCTCAGGGGGGACCTATATAAAGTGGAATGGAGTGGAGTGGAATGGAGTGGAGTGGAATGGAATGGAATGGAGTGGAGTGGAATGGAATGGAATGGAATGGAATGGAATGGAATGGAATGGAATGGAATGGAATGAAGCTGGAGGTGGGGAGATTCAGGCTGGACGTGAGGAGGAAGTTCTTCACCATGAGAGTGGTGAAGCACTGGAATGGGTTACCCAGGGAGGTGGCTGGGGCCCCGTCCCTGGAGGTGTTTAAGCCCAGGGTGGATGAGGCTCTGGCCAGCCTGATCTAGTGTGTGGTGTCCCTGGCCATGGCAGGGGGGTTGGAACTAGATGATCTTTGTGGTCCCTTCCAACACTGACTGATTCTATGATACTGTGATACTGTGAAAGTGTCCTCATCATCTTAGGATCACATGTAATTTTCATCTGAGATCAAGGTTGTAGCCCACATCCCTGGGTCACCACTCAATCCATGCACATCTGGACAGAGCTATCACAGTTATTACTACACTGTTTTCTCCAATTTGAAACTCTCTTAACAGAAAACTCTCTTACCCAGGAACAAACACAACCCAAGATGTTTAGGCCAGTCCATCATCCCTTTTATATTTCCCTTCCTATGGCTTCACTGGAGGTTGGCAGAGTGCAGTCCTTGTGGCTGTGAAATCATTCCCGGCGCACACAGGATAAATGTTTGCCAAATGAAATGGCCTAGCTCGTAGACAATAATTGTCAAAAGTGACAAAGAGACAGTTGGGGGAAATGCAGGTACAGTAGGTATTTATTTGTGTAATTTTCAGTGGATAAAGAAATGAAATAATTTTGAATATGTAATTTTGCTAATCACTGAATATATTTACATAATCCCTTTTTCTCCCAGTGATTATAGGATTTGTGTAGTAAGACTTACTTTGAAGCAGCATATTATTTATCTCCCTACTTGGTATTCCATTTTTCAGCATAGATGAGTTTATTTCTGATTTTCCCTTGCATATACAATCACTTCTTTTCCTAAGCAACGCTGTTCAAAGCTGAGAGGCACTCTGGGGAATTAGCCTTACTGTATGGACTAAAATTTGAAGCTTTATACGAAATTATTTGCTATCAGTGTTGAATATTCCTGCGCACTGCTAGGATAAATTGGCACTTTCTAAGAGCTTCTGCAGTCTGGAGGATGTGACAGAGTAAAGAAACATAGGATAAATGGTGCTGTGTTCTCCTTTGCTCCTGTGTTTGTAGTGTCAGCACATTGTCTTTCAGTTCTTGAAGAGACCTGCAAATAATGCTTGTATTTGCAACTAGGCTAAAAATGTCAGGTCTCTTCAATAAAGTGTTTAGATACTCTGTCAAATTTTCTCTCCTGCCTTTAATAAAACTAAAGCCATACATCCACTAGATGGATAAAGAACTGGCTTGATGGCCACACCCAAAGAGTGGCTGTCCATGGGTCCATGTCCCAGTGGAGGCCAGGGACAAGCAGAGTCCCTCAGGGATCAGTCCAGGGACCAGGCTTGTTCAACATTGTGGGTGCCAGGGACAGTGGCATTGAGTGCACCCTCAGCAAGGTTGTTGATGACACCAAGCTGTGTGGTGCAGCAGACAGCTGGAGGGAAGGGATCCATCCAGAGGGACCTGGACAGGCTGGAGAGGTGGGCACAAGCCAACTCCTGAGCTTCAACAAGACCAAGGGCAGGGTCCTGCATCTGGGTCAAGGCAATTTATACTGATGACTTTCAGTGAAATAGAAATCAACCAGAGAATCATAGAATCAATAAGGTTGGAAGAGACCTCAAAGATCATCAAGTCCAACCTATCACCCAAGACCTCATGACTACTAAACCATGGAACCAAGTGCCACGTCCAATCCCCTGTTGAACACCTCCAGGGATGGTGACTCCACCACCTCCCTGGGCAGCACATTCCAATGGCTAGCAGCTCTTTCTGGGAAGAACTTTCTCCTCACCTCAAGCCTAAACTTCCCCTGGCGCAGCTTGAGACTGTGTCCCCTTGTTCTGGTGCTGGTTGCCTGAAAAGAGACCAACCCCCACCTGGCTACAACCTCCCTTCAGGTAGTTGTAGAGAGCAATAAGGTCTCCCCTGAGCCTCCTCTTCTCCAGGCTAACCACTCCCAGCTCCCTCAGCCTCTCCTCATAGGGCTTATGCTCGAGGCCTCTCCCCAGCCTCATTGCCCTTCTCTGGACTGCCTCTAGGCAAATGATTTCACAGAAACTCTGATTCTGGTTTCATTTACATAAGTTTGTTCATGTCATGGGAATGATTCTGGTTAACCCCATGGTAATTTTAATCAGAATCTACCCCTTAGTATTCATACATCTTTATTTTGCAAAGACATTTCAACCATTAGTGCAAACGAGGAAGTCCTGAACTGGGATTTTTCCTTCTCTGTCTACCTTGAGCTTTATTTATATATATTTTTTTTCTCTCAGATAAAAAGAACACTAAACTTCCCAGGATATAAGTCTTCTGGTGTGTTTAGAAGCCTGAAAAGCAAATGTAAGGAACTAGAGATCTCACAAGCTAAGAATTCAGCTCGAAATATGTGTGGCTTTAACTTTTTTTTTCCCCACCTATATGTAGGACGAATCTCAGTCTGAAGTCTCCTCCATCAGACATGCTCCTGCTGTTACACTCTTTGCTATTATGATTAATAACGTCTGAAATCTGAAACCAACTCAGCTGCACTATAATAAACTTGGTATCAATTTTACAGGTCACAAATAACCATGTAATACAATAACCCTCTATATGTTCCAGACCGACATGGGACCACATGTTTGCAGGGAGCACTGACTGGGTAATTTCATGAAGAATGGAGACCATATTCAGGGAACAGACTGTGAAAGCTGAAAGCATTTTGTGCAGGAGAGCAGGAGGCAGCGTCAGAAGAAAGCAACAAAGCAAAACAAACCAAAAAGAGGCAATTTTCCCAGAGATGGTTCCTTTAAATGATACGAAATACTGCCAGTAAAAAGAGCACCCATGGTTTTGGAGCCTCTCCAAATGGTGAATTATTAATCCTGAAGATAAAGAACATGGAAAGTTAAAGAACATGACATCAGATTAGAAATGGTCAGCTGGAAGATCAGTGAGGCAGGATTAAACACAGAAGTTTTCTCTGAAAATGAGATGTGAGATCATACATGGGGCGATGTATCTCCATTACAGTCAATACAGCAATCAAAACCCACGAGACATTGTGTTAAGAATCAGGACCATCACACAAAAGCCTATGAAAATACGTAGAAGAAGGAAAAGATTATGTGTGCCGTGTCTAGGCTGCAAAATGATGTGGTTAGGAAGATGTTAACCAAGTGAACCCTACAAATTTGGAGATCAGAAGACAAATAGTGCCTTTTTTTCTCATTTGAACTTAACCTTATGGTTGCAAGGCCAGCTGCAGAGCTTTTTTAGACCTGTCTTGGTTAGTTGTAGAAAAAACCTCCTAGAATATATTATCCTTTCCATGTCTTTGCCTCTACCCTTGTTGAACAAAATTTATTGAAGAAAATGAACTAGAGATCATATTTGGGTTATTGCAATGACAAATGAAGGATGAGAGTGTATTTTGCATGACCCATAAGGAGATAGAGCCATAGAATCATTGAATTAATAAGGTTGGAAAAGACCTCAGAGATCATCAAGTCCAACCTGTCACCCAAGACCTCAGGACTAACTAAACCATGGCTTCAAGTGCCACAACCAATCCCTTTTTGAACACCGATGCTGACTCCACCACCTCCCTGGGCAGCACATTCCAATAGCCAATTGCTCTTTCTGGGAAGAATTTTCTCCTCACCTCCAGCCTAAACTTCCCCTGGCACAGCTTGAGACTGTGTCCTCTTGTTCTGGTGCTGGTTGCCTGGCAGAAGAGACCAACCCTGTCCTGGCTACAACCTCCCTTCAGGTAGTTGTAGAGAGCAATAAGGTCACCCCTGAGCTTCCTCTTCTCCAGGCTAAACAACCCCAGCTCCCTCAGCCTCTCCTCATAAGGCTTGTGCTTGAGACCCTTCCCCAGCCTCATTGCCCTTCTGCTGACACGTTCAAGTGTCTCCATATCCTTCTTAAACTGAGGGCCCCAAAACTGGACACAGTACTCAAGGTGTGGCCTGACCAGTGCTGAGTACAGCAGGGTAACTTCAATTCCAACAACTGGAACAGGTCAGAGAAGCCCATTCTTGGAGTGTCTTCTGTAATAATAAGTGAAACCACAAATGTCAGGGATGGACACTTAAACTGAAGATACCTAAATGGCTTAACTTCTGCCTGTATAAATTCTGACCTCCTGAGCTGATTACCTCAGTCAGTTGCTATAACATTTAGCTAGTACATTCCCAATTCTAGGTCAGAGTGCTCAAGGCCACACCAAGACTGATCTTGAATGTCTCTAGGGACAAGGGCTAGACCACATCCCTGGGCAACCTGATCATTTTTGTGTCCTTCCTCTGAACCTACTCCAGCAAATAGGGGGGGGGTCTCATAGCCGGACACAGTACTCCAGCTGAGGTCTCACCAGAGCAGAGTGGCAGAGTCACCTCTCTCAGCCTGCTGGCTGCACTTCTTTTGATGCAGCCCAGGATGTGATTTGCCATGTGGACTACAAGTGTGCATTGTTGGTTTATGTCCAGCTTCTCATCCACCACTACCCCCAAGTCCTTTACTCCAGGGCTGCTGTCAATTTCCTTATCCCTCAGCCTGTATTGGTATCAAGGGTTGCCCTGACCTAGGTGCAGGACCTTGCACTTTGCCTTATTGATCCTCATGGGATTATCCCCAGCCCACCTCTCTGGCCTGCCCAGGTCCTTCTGTAAGGCATCCCATCCTTCAGACTTATCAACCACACCACTCATCTGCAGATTTGCTGAGAGTGCACTCACTCTTGCTGTCTATATCATTGATGAAGATATTGAACAGCACTGGTCTCGACACAGACCCTTGAAGGACACCACTTGTCACCTGTCTCTATCTGGACAGCAAACCATTGATCACTACTCTTTGTATGAGATCATCCAACCAATTCCTTATTTGCTGGACAGTCCACACATCTAATTTATCTGTCTTCAGATGTTGTGGGGGACTGTGTCCAAGGCTTTACAAAAGTCTAGGTAGATGACATCTGTTGGTCTTCCCTTGTCCACTGATGCAGTTACACCACTGTAGAAAGCCACCATAGAGGCAGGACTTGCCCTTGGTGAAGCCATGCTGGCTGTCTTGAATCACCTCCCTGTTTTACATGTGTTCCTCTACAGCTTCCAGAAGGATTTGTTCCATGACCTTCCCAGGTACAAAGTTGAGGCTGACAGGTCTGTAATTTCCAGGGTCTTCTTTCTTGCACTTTTTTGAAATGGATGTGATGTTTCCCTTCTTCCAGCCTCAAGAGACTTCACCTGACTGCCAGGGCTTTGCAGATGTTATAGAGAGTGGCCTCACAACTGCATCAGCCAGATCCTTCAGAACTCTGAGATGCACCTCATCAGGTCCCTGGATTTTGTATGCTGTGGTTCCTCAGGTGGTCCTGAACTTGATCTTCCCTATGGTGGGAGGCACTTATCCCACTGGTCCACACCTAGTCATCTGTTGACTCAGGAAGGCAACAGTGCCAGACTGCAAGCGAAGTCTGAGGGTTACTGTGTGTTTTGCACCAAGGGTCTTTTAAAAAGATGATGAAACTTGATTTATGCTATGCATTGATAGTATGGGGATGAGATGATTGCAACTGGCCTCCTCCCCAATTCTTCATTAATCATCAACAGATTGTTCAGAATATGCAGCTGCACAGGCAGTCATCTGGATCCTCCCAAGCAGCATAGGTGTTCCATAATATTCTCCTACACCATGTCCCTCTTCTCTATGAATTTCTTATACCTCCTTCAGTTGTCTTTGAACACAGTTCAAAATACTCTTTTTCTGCCATGTACTAACATCTTTATGTTGAGCATTTGTAGAGTTATGTCTTTAGTTTATGTTTTCAAAAGCTTCTTGCAATGAAGCCTCCACTACAAAGTCTTGAATGTTTGACTGTAAACCTCACTGAAACTGTCACTTATTTACAGAATGACTCTTCTGGCTGTTCTGCTTGAGCTGAGGGCTTCATTCATACAACTCCTTCCTACTGTAAAGGTGAAATTCTCTTATCATACACACTGATATAATCTGAATATAGGACACAGTTAAATAAATACATCAGAAGGTCTAATCAATATAAGGAAGCACTTGGGAAGGCTAAGGGCCTTTAAGATACATGTGGGAATGTAATTCAAGGGAGTCTGGATTCTGCTTCTGGTTTCCTGATTTGTTGCTTAATATTTCACAGCTAATGTAAAGTCTAACTTCAGTATAAACAGTGTCAGTTCACTGGCTGAGATTCATGCCTCTGAAAATATCCACAGAAACCATTTCAGTTAAGTTTTTGAATGGAAGACAACTATACCTCTGGATTCAGCAGAAATTTGAAGTCAATGTACTAAAAGAAGTGGTATCCCTTCTGCTGTCCACATCCACAAATGTTTTCTCCTTACCACCAAGATGTGAGACAGCATTCATATTTAAGATAAAATCAAGCAAAAACTATACTCCTGTGCTTCAGCAACATTATGCCTGGCATCTTATCCAGAGGACTAAGAGAGAGAAGAGCACTGGGTGATAAAGCTATTCACTAGAATTTAGGGCTCAAAATGGGTTTTAAGAGTGTTTAACTGAAGAAAAGTAACTATCAGATGCCTTTATCAGTGTGATGTGCTGAGGGAAATATCTTTCTTGCTTCTGAAAGCTGGCAGTTTGACATCCATGTAGAAGTCAAGGAAACTTTACTAAATGAATTCCAAACCAACTTGAAGCAGGAATCTGCTCACTCAGCTGTAGTTTTGTTAGAAGACACCCTACTGCTGCTGAATATTTAAAGGAGGGGTAAAAAAAAAAGCACCCTGTAGCTTTTCAACTGACCTCAGAGTGTCAGATATGTGACTCTGCAAGGTTCACTCTTCTATGACTATGGCGATGGGTTCTAAATACCTCAACTCAAGAGTGTTTGAAAACACAGTGGTTGCCACCTTCCCTGAGGAAATGGCAGTATCTAATTGCATGTCTGGCTACAGAGAGGGAATTAAAAGAGCAACTTAGGGACACAAAGTAGCTCTTTTCCTCCTTGACCTGCACTTTGTACATACAAATGCACACAAGCCACTGGAAAAGCATAAGAGCCCAGCTGCAAGTGCCCTTCTGCCCTGTACATAGAATCATAGAATCAATAAGGTTGGAAGAGACCTCAGAGATCATCAAGTCCACCTGTCTCCAAGACTTTAGACTAACTCAACCATGACACCAAGTGCCATGTCCAATCCCCTCTTGAACACCCCAGGGATGGTGACTCACACCACCCTCCTGGGCAGCCCATTCCTATGGCTAAACTCTGTGAGAACTTTCTCTTCACCTCCAGCCTAAACTTCCCCTGGTGCAGCTTGAGACTGTGTACACAGGGTGGACAGCCAAGGCAGAGTAAGAAAGAAGCATTTAGTTTTTGCATGTCCTTGCATGTGTAAAATGCAAATGTTTTTGACTGATCTCAAAATGCTTAAGCACTAGTGCCATGTCCCATTTTCCACCTGGGAAGACTGAGACACAAAGCAGTGATGAATACATCTGACTCTGGAAGTGAAAGCACTCTCAGCACACAGCACTGTGAAGCTCCGTACCGTTTTCCCGTACAAGCACACAAACTGTGTTATCTGGGACATGACTCAATTCTAGGTGAAATCAGCTCAACATGATCCCTTGGCTTCGTTGGTAGCCCATTATGACTTTAATGGGTGTGTGAATTACACAGGAGTGAAACGTCCAGGCTTTGAGGAGTGGTTTTATTGTGCTCTTTTCCAAAGATATTTATTTTATCAGAAGAGAGAAGGATTGGTGGGCTGAGTGTTTTAAATACAGCTTTCAGCTTGTCATCGATATACTTTAAAAGAGAGCTGTGAGTTGAGATTTTTATTCTTCTCTCCCTTAACCTCTTTCTTCTATTTTTTTTTCTTGCAAAGAAAGTTGTAAAGCATACTTTTGTAGAGGCAGTTTGAGAGGGGTTTTTTTCTATATATATCTTGTCTGTGTGGTTTTCAGCATCATTTTGATTACCGTTCTGGCATGACCGAGATTTCCTGTAATATTCCTAATATTCTTTTTCCTCCCTGGGGAAATTTTTACTTCTGCTTTTAACATTTGTCTTTATTTTTATTTTATGAAAACTGAGGCAGGCAATTAATTTCATATCTCTATTGCCATATCTATTTTTTTGGCTAATAATATCTTACCTTTACAACATCCTAGCCTATAATCCCTTTGGATGACCTTCCTGCCCTAATGTAGCTCTATTGCTTCTCTTTTCTCCTCTTGTGCTGCTTTGCTTTTAGTGCTTTTGCTGAATTCCCCTCTCTTTTCTCTACACCACCTCATCTCTCCCTTCCCTAATCCACAGTTTGTCACTCACATTTGGTCCCTTCCTAACCCTGATTACTTTATGAAGAATATCAGCACTGGTTAGGCCACACCTTGAGTAGTGCACCCAGTTCTGGGTCTCTCAGTTTAGGAAAGATGTTGACTTGCTGGCAGGTGTCCAGAGAAGGGCAACAAAGCTGGGGAGGGGGTTGGAGCACAGCCCTATGAGGAGAGGCTGAAGGAGCTGGGGTTGCTTAGCCTGGAGAAGAGGAGGCTCAGGGGAGACCTTATTGCTCTCTGCAACTACCTGAAGCGTGGTTGTAGCCAGGTGGGGGTTGGTCTCTTCTCCCAGGCAACCAGTGGCAGAACAAGAGGACACAGTCTCAAGCTGCACCAGGGGAGGTATAGTCTGGGTGTTAGGAAGAAATTTTTCCCAGAAAGAGAGATTGGCCATTAGAATGTGCTGCCCAGGGAGGTGGTGGGAGTCATCATCCTGGAGATGTTTAGGAAGAGGGATGGATGAGGCACTTGGTTCCATGGTTTAGTGATTAGATGGTGTTGGGTGATAGGTGATCTCTGAGGTCTATTCCAACTGGTTAATTAATTCTATTGGTTTTCCTTCACTCTGGCATCCCTTTTCTTCTCCAGTATATTTACTGGGTAGGTAACATACACATGCACAACATTCCCTCAGGCAAACATTAATTTCACTCTGAATGCATTCCAATTGCTGTCACTGGCTGCTTTCCTGCGTGGTTCTCTTTCTTTCACTTTCACCAAGCCTTGCAGTGGTAACAAAGCTTGCTCCACTGAAACTGAACACCCGGAGATTTCTTCTCTATAGGCTGTTTTCTCCCTCATTACAACGTAATTAGATTTTTCTTTTATTTCCCTGCTTCATGCATTTGCATGCTGTCTACAGCAATTAACCAAAAGAACATTAATGAAAGTTTCTTTCTGAGTCTGTTCTTCTGCATTATATATATATATATATATATAATTTCCTTACATTTTTGCTTTTTGTTCCTCAGGAGGCTTTTTCTTTCCTCACCAATGAGCTCGCTTTGTCTGCGCTCTCCATGTGCCTTTTCTCTGTTCTCCACTTCCATTTAGTTGTTCATTTTTGAGAGTTTTGCCACTGACTATAATGCAACTTGTGTTTGAACTCAGATGTCTTTCCTCCTGTGTCCGTTAACTGTTAGCAGTGAGAACCAAAGGTTATGTGTGTGCTCTCTTGCTTGCTGTGAAGTTGCTGGGCTCAGAAGAACAAAAAAAATATAGCTCTTCTCTGCTCAAGTGAACCCTTGATCACTTCTACATGCCCCTCTTCAGTCCACTCTGCAATGAATCTGGATAACCTCTGACCCATGACTGCTATGGCAGGGAATGCCTTTGGTGTGGTGTGTCCATAGACAGACTACAATGGGCTTGGATGTTGTATTCCTAAATCTAAAGATGGTCAGCTACAGACACCTTTAGCACATTATAGGTAGACTGGGTACATCAGAAATCCTCACATAGGTGTTTCTGTCCCTGGCTGTAGCCAGGTGGGGGTTGGTCTCTTCTCCCAGGCAACCAGCACCAGAGCAAGAGGACACAATCTCAAGCTGTGCCAGGGGAGGTTTAGGCTCGAGGTGAGGAGAAAATTCTTCACAGAGAGAGTTGTTAGCCATTAGAATGTGCTGCCCAGGGAGGTGGTGAAGTCCTTTTCCCTGGAGGTGTTCAAAAAGGGATTGGATGTGGCACTTGAAGGCATCATTTAGTTAGTCCTGGTGTGGTGATAGGTTGGACTTGATGATCTCTGACATCTTTTCCAACCTTATTGATTCTATGATTCTAATCTTGAAACACATATCTGGCTGGGTCTATTCCTCCTTTGAGGCTGTCTCCAAAGGACACAGTATGGGGGAAAAACAGCTATACTGGGATGGGTGCCAGCACACTCTGCTTCAGTGCTTCTGCACCAGAGAGGAGCAGAAAAGGGACTCACACACAGTGCAAGTGAATCAATGAGTGGCAGGGAATGTTCCTCTATTCAAGTGCCTTAGGAGTAGCAAGCACAGCTTACTGTGCTGCCAGAGGAAGGCTGGCCAGTTAGAGTTTGCCTGAATTGGAAAATAGGGGCAAATTTTGATCTGAAACTGAATTAGACCACCTGGCATTAACTGTACAGTAAGTGTGTCCATGAGAGGATACTCATACAGGCTGCCTGGGCACTATATATGCATATATATATTCATGGCCAAAAATGCTGTATGAGAACTTCCATGTTGAGACAGGCTGTCCCAACATCACTTCTGGGCTGCAGGTTGCCTGTGACTTCTCTTGCATTGCTGCAGGCTGTTTATCAGCCTTTCTACCACCCTGCCCCAAGTAAGAAAATGTCTTTGCATGCTTAGTTTCTAGGAGGCTAAAACACTTTCCTGGCCTGCTTCCTCAGTTGCCTGCTCCCAGCCAAAGCTCCACTCTGCCCAAAGACATTTATCCATGTTAGGGTTCTTCCTGGACTGAAACTCATTGCCTCAGGCTTTTAAATATTGTATATCACTACAATAAACTGACTCTCAAAGTCAGCAGTTTGGCTCTCCCAGCAGTCAGTAAGTCAGCACGCTGCACACATGTAATTCTCTCCCTAGATATTTTAATTTATAAAATAGTACACCTTGTCTTGCTTGCAAATCACAGATTTATTCTTACACAGGCATCTAATCCCCAGTCTCCCAAAACTTAATCCTGCAGTCTACCTCTTCCCCAGAACACTCTGTGGGAAACAGAAAAAACATAAAATAAAATGTAAAGACAGCCAGAAACCTGTGCCTTTTAAAACTCCAAATCAGTCCCATCTGTGGCCTGGCTGAACACAGCAATTTAATACAAACCACATACCTAGTGCTCATACTTATCACTTACTTGAAAGATATTGGGCTTTAGCAGAACCCCCTTTCTTTATTATTTAATGGTTTAATACACGTAGATCTCAGAATTAAAACAACCCCCCACAATTATTGCAGTTGATTAGTAATACAGATAAATTGTTAATAACAATAGAATAAGGTCTCAGGGGAGACTTATTGCTCTCTACAACTACCTGAAAGGAGGTTTTAGCCAGGTGGGGGTTGGTCTCTTCTCCCAGGCAACCAGTGGTAGAACAAGAAGACACAGTCTCAAGCTGTGCCAGGGGAGGTTTAAGTGGGAGAAAGTTCATCCCAGAAAGAGTAACTGGCCATTGGAATGTTCTGCTGAGGCAGGTGATGGAGTCACCGTCCCTGGAGGTGTTCAAAAAGGATTGGATGTGGCACTTGAAGCCATGGGTTTAGTTGTCAGGAGGTGTTAGGTATTCGGTTGGATTTGATTTTCTCTCAGGTCTTTTCCCACCTTATTGATTCTATGATTCTGTAAATCTATGATTCTAAGTATGTTGAAAGCTTATTCAGATCTTCTGAAGAATTTATTCTTCCTGAAAACTAATTTAAAAGGAAGGGGGCATCATAAACAGACAAGAGGACACAGTCTCAGGCTGCGCCAGGGGAGGTTTAGGCTGGATGTTAGCAAGAAGTTCTATGGAGAGAGAGTGATTGCCCATTGGAATGTGCTGCCAGGGCGGGTGGTGGAGTCACCATCATTGGAGGTGCTCAGCAGGAGACTTGATGGGGTGCTTGGTGCCATGGTTTAGTTGTTTAGGTGGTGTTGGATTGGTTGATAGGTTGGACGTGATGATCTTGAAGGTCTCTTCCAACATGGTCTATTCCATCTATTCCTTCATTCCATTCTTTCTATTCTATTCTATTCTATTCTATTCTATTCTATTCTATTCTATTCTATTCTATTCTATTCTCTAACTAGCAGAGTAAAAGCCTTCTTTTTGTTTTGATACCTTACTCAACAGTCTGAGCCTGAGTCTTCTTTCAAGCCCATATTCACCAGATGTAGCTCTACTGAAATAACCTGAGTTAAACGGTGTCATGCCAGAATTATATCAGCTTTTCACTGAGAATCTGCACTGTTTCATGTCAAAGTATAACTCAAGAAAAGAAAAACAATGAAGCCAAAGGATTTATATTCATTTTAGGCAAGCATTGGTAAGGAAGGGATCTGCCTGATTAATCAGTCACAATCAAACAGTTTATCCCCGACCGTTTGTTTCAATGAATTAAGATGTTTCTGCCACAATGAAAGCTTGATTTGTGCTTCCTTGCAGGAGGACGTCAAGATATTTACAATAATTTCCACACATCAACAAATCATGCACAACCTTTTTTCTTTTTTTTTTTTTTTTTTTTGGCTACAGACATTATTCAATTTTTCATGAGGTCTAACAGTGGAAATTAGAGAGGAAAATGTATGGGACTCTCACATTTCTTTGCTGAAACTCGATGAAAAAAGCAGATGGAAATTGCTAGCCTGTTAGCTAGAGGGAATAATATTTCTGAGTGCTGTGGCTCAGTCTTTGCAGGAAGAGACATTTGGTAGTGCTCATTATCTGGTGTCAGGAGATTATGATTCGTACTAGAGAGTGGAGGAATAGGTTCCTTTGTTTATGGTTAGCGGATGTAAGGATCATTTAGCTTTTGATCACTGGAAGAAAAATCCGTTGTAGTGAATCTATGCTGTTTTGCACACTTGAGGACCTCATTCAGTTTAGCTTAGAGGCAGAATTTCATCACAGTATTAGAAAGGCATTTTCAGGCAAAGTTTAGCTCTCTTTCAGAAAGCTAATACAAGACATCCCCAGGAAAGTGAAGAGCATAGCGTTTTCAGGACCAGGGCAGGGAGGCTATCCCTTCCATTTCTTTCTTTATGTTCTGAGAAGCAAAGAGAGTGCTTTAGGTGTAATATGTTCTCAATTTTACTTCTTCACAACTGTCTCCTTGATTTGACAGTACCTGCTCTGAAGCATCCATGGGTATGTTAGTGCTTTATATAGACCTCACCAAATGTAACTGTCTTATGTTTCCAACATTGGTGTTTTTGAGGAGTTGAGCAGCTGAGATAATTTCTGATAAACCACTTTAATCAAGGAAAACTTCTAAATAGAGTTGGAAATAAATGAATGAGGACATAATTTTCTGGAGGGTTACTTCCCTGCTGAGTTCCAGCAAGCTCCTATCTACTCTTTCCATCAAACACAAAACATTTACATCAGAGGATAGTGTCACCTGAAATTATAAACTAATACAAACCAATATAAGAGTTGACAAGGAAACAGAGAGAAAGGAAATCTATTTTTAAGCCAAAGAGGGATACTGAACAAAAGTAATTAAAAATGAGCAGAAAGAGAGACAAAGAGCTAGACCAACATCACTGTTTATGTTGGTAGAGCAGCTTATTCAACAAATGTTCTTTTGGTTTTGATGCAGAACATTCTCTTTTTATTGTAACTTTCACTGCTGTAGCACAGTGGAGCTCCCTTTATGGGCCAAGATTCGCAGGGCTTATACCACAAATAAGAAGGGAGGGATGATTATTATTTCTGAAGAGTCCCTTGTGATACAGGTACTCTTCACACCATGCTGCTGTGAGGCTGGGAGTCACAATCTTCCCCAGGGGATGACTCTCCATCATGAAGTCTGAAAGACCCTTTTCACCCCCAAGATTTTTGAGAGGTACCCTGCTACTCCTTGGCCCTCCTGATCACAGTGTGGGAGCAGCAGGTATACTTAAGATCACATCCTTAAGTAATGAGATAATGCCTCTGCAATCAATACAAATTCTCTCTTGTTATAAGATAGAGAGAGCTAAGTTAAATCAAAACACTTCTTATGCTAAATTGCCAGGTGAGTAACAAGTTATTGTATTGGTAAGTCAAGTAATAATAAGCTCTAATAAGCTTTGGTTTTGCTTTTCCCTCTGTATGCTTTCCTTATAGCAGGGATCCACTTCAACTAAGTTTCAGAACATTGTGTGTGGCTTCAATAGACAGAATTTGCTCTGTAATAAGCCCTGTCTTTTCCCAAATGAATTCTGACCTGGAGGAACCTGAATTTGGAGGAATCATCCTAAATTTTCCTATTCATGGAATCACTTTGCTTGGAAGAAGCAATTAGAGAGGAGCTTGTCCAACAAATCCAGATGAGGTCAAGGCCTTCCCCAGCTGGCTTTTGATAATCACCAAATGGTGATCCCACAGCCTCTTGGGACAACCTGTTTCACTGCTGATAAGTTTTAATGTTAATTTATTTGCTTTGTGACTAGCTGGTAATTTCCCTCTCACCTCTTCTTCTTTCATGGGCATATCTAGGAAGAGTCTGGTTGCCTGGGAGAAGAGGCCAACCCCCACCTATCTACAACCTCCCTTCAGGTAGTTATAGAGAGCAAGAAGGTCTCCCTGAGCCTCCTCTTCTCCAGCTAAGCAACCAGCTCCCTCAGCCTCTCCACACAGGGCTGTGCTCCAGACCTCTCCCCAGCCTCGTTGCCCTTCTCTGGACACATTCCAACATATCAGTGTCCTGAGGTGAGAATGTCTTGAGGTGGAATCTCCTGTGTTCTGCCTTGTACCTATTGTTGACTGTCCTGTCACTGGGCACCACTGAAGAGAGACTGGCACCTTCATCTTGATACCCACTGCTCAGGTATTTATTGATAATTAGTTAATTTCTCATGGCAGTTCCACAGGTTGAAAAATAAACTCCACCGACAGAGCATGAATGTCACTTTATCTGGGACTTGCAATTACATGGCAACACTCCAAAGAGATGCCATCTACCTGTAGGACATTACACACCCCAAGAAAGGAAATGCAGCTTTGTGGAGGATTGCAGAAATGCTTGGTAGCTCTATGTTAGAGGCATAACTGCTGTCAAGCTTTGTACCGTAGGAGTTTCTGGGGAATTATGGGAAGGAGAACAAAGCCAGACATGTGATAGATAACGGTTCCTGAGGTATGGTATCAGGAGCAGAATGAGGGAAGCAGAAATTGCTTGTTTATAGACAGTGAAGGTTAGCAAAAGGGAGGTGGGTAATTAAATATGAAACAGGGGTTAATGTGTTGTGAAGGCTTGGCAATGTGGATTTAATTTGACATGGCAGAGAAGAGGCAACTGGGAGAAGGATTTAGTCAGAAGTGTATTTGTGGCTAATGAAATTGCTTTCATGGCAAGTTCCATGTGGAAAGATCAAGGCAAGGTAGTGTCTCCTATGGCTAGATGACAGCCTGTATCAGAAGGTGATGGATAAAAGCTTGGATTTGAGTATATTAGCTACATGCAGATGTGTGTGGCTGAGAACTAACAGATGAAGGATTAGCCAGACAGCAGCTATCTACATCTGGTGCCAGAACCCACTCCTCCAGGCTCAGCCCCAGACCATCTCATAGCTGCACCAGCCCAGTCAAGAGCACAAGAAGACGTTGATCTGGTTGGTACGTCACAGAGCAATATTGCTATACCCAGAGGCCAACTTTTCTGGACCATTTGTGGAATGAGTTTTATTTAATGTTGAGGAGGACTGAATCCAAGAGATGTTTAAAGATAAGAGTAGAATAGAATAGAATAGAATAGAATAGAATAGAATAGAATAGAACAGAACAGGTTGGAAGAGACCTTCAAGATCAGTATATCATGTGAGAAACATTGTACAAAATGGGGGGGAAGCCACCAAACCCACGCCAAACAACCAGAAACAAACCCAAAAAAAACTACTAAAACCCAACCAACCAAACCCAAACAAACACAGACACAAGACACAGTCTCAAGCTGTGCCAGGGGAACTTTAGGCGGAGGGGTGAGGAGAAAGTTCTTCGCAGAGAGAGTGGTTAGGTGTTGGAATGTGCTGCCCGGGGAGGTGGTGGAGTCACCATCCCTGGAGGTGTTCAGGAGGAGATTGGACATGGCACTTGGTGCCATGGTTTAGTAGTCATGAGGTGTTGGGTGACAGGTTAGACTCGATGATCTGTGAGGTCTTTTCCAACCTTATTGATTCTATGATTCTACACAGCACTATGCCCTCCCCCCTCGACCAAACAAAATAGACCACAAGCCAAATCAATTTAAGCTGATCATTTTCTTTAAGAAACTAGAGGCAGGCAAAAGAAGAAGGAGGAGAGGGGGGGAAAAAAATGGACTTCACCCTCCAAAAGGAAACTTAAGAGATATTCCTTGAGAATTTTGATTCGTTGGCCCCAAGAGTGGTTGGTGGGAAGGAGTTGACCCAAAAGCAATTAATTTAGCTACTGGAAAGAGTAGAGAGCTCTGATAAAGTGGTTACAACAAATAAAGGAACTTGAGAGAGCAGTCATTTTAAAAGTCATAAAAGGAAAAAGAAAAGGGAAATTGTAAGATTTAATAAACCCTTAAATGAATGGCACAAAGCCTCTCGGAATGCAAAAGACTGAATGACCCTATTAAGAACAAGCAAAAATAGCCATTTACGTGAACCAATAGAAGCTGGATGGGGTTGGATTACAAGAAATACACCAAGAAACCAGAGGCTGTTAAATTAAAATTGGGATGGGAAAAATCACTCACTGAACAGTTTTTCAAATAAAATACAAAATCTAAAGCAGGCAGCAATGGTCAGTGAGGAAAATATTTATTTTATGTTATAGGATATGCAGAGATCTGAAAGCATCCAAGGTCAGAAAGGAGTAACTGGAATAATAAGTACTAAAAGCAGGATTTCTGGAACAAATCCCTTGAGAAATGACTTGTATGGATTTCGTTCAGCTGCTGGAGAGAGCTTATGAAATGGCTGTTTCAGAAACATTGCTGTGCAGATGGTGGGGTTTAGACCCATTCTGCACTTCACAGTATCACACAGTACATTAGAAGCTTTAAGGGACCTCCAGAGATGGACTCCAGCTCCTCTCAGGTAGTTGTAGAGAGCAATAAGTCTCCCCTGAACCTCCTCTTCTCCAGGCTAAGCAGCCCCAGCTCCCTCAGCCTCTTCTCACAGGGCTGTGCTCCAGAGCCCTCCCCATCCTTGTTGCCCTTCTCTGGACACGTTCAAGTGTCTCAATCCTTCTAAATGAGGGGCCCAGACTGGGAAAAGGACTCAAGGTGTCACCTAACCAGTGCTGAGTACAGGGCACAAGACTTCCCTGCTCCTGCTGGCTACAGGCCAGGAGGCAATTGGCCTCCTTGGCCACCTGGGCACACTGCTGGCTCATGTTCAGCCTACTATCAACCAGTACCCCAGGTCCCTTGCTGCCTGGCTGCTCTCCAGCCACTCCAGCCCAGCTGTAGCGCTGATGAGGTGTTGTGGTCAAAGTGCAGCAAATGTTAACCTGATATAGATTTTCTAAAGCACAGTTTTTATATGTGGCAATGAAGTGAGCAGTCTGAGCTTTTGATAATGGCTGATGCTCTTTCTTCTGATATTCAGCATCCCTCATTAAAAGCATGAGGATCCAGCACTGCACCATGCTACTGAGAATTTAAGCATATCCTATTCAACAAAGCTTGAAGCACATATTTATACATTCCTGAGGTCAAAAGAGAGTAAGTGCATACTTAAATATTTGTTTCACAGAGATGATTCAACATGAATTTAAAGTTAAATCTGTGCATAGAAATTGTCCACTTGGACAAAACCTACAGGACACACACTGTAATGAAAATTATCCTTACACATCCTGCTCCCTCCTGTGGACATGAATGTGTACCAATTCAGCACAGTATCTGCGGGCTGGTGAAATTAATTTTGACAATGACAGGCTTCAGAAGTGAGCGAAGTCCATTTTGGGGTGTTTTTGAGCAATGTTTTGATGTACATTTCAACATGTCTTAGGAAACGAATCCAAAACAATCACTGTGTTGATGACCCCCTGAAAATTTTTCTGTAATATTTTGTCACATAAAATTCTGCAGGTTTTTCATTCAATCTGCTTCTGGATTGTAAAGAAAAGGCTATAAAATTGGAATTTCTCAATCTGCAGTGTCATGGGTTGAGTTGAAGTGGCTGATGAATTTTCAATACCATGCTGACATCATGCCAGAATTGAAATGAAAGTGCTGTCGAGGTAGGATGGGGCTTGAAGACCAGATTGTGACATGAGAGGCCTCCTGTTTCTGGCTGCTGCTTCCAGTTTCTGGTTTTGGGGTGTTCATCTTTTCTGCTGGGCTGCCTGTGGGTTGGGGGATGGGGAGATAGCTGCCTTCTGCTGCTGCTTCTGCTTTTGCTGTGCTTTCCTGCAAAATAGGCTAAGGGAATTGTGCCTCATATTAACTCATTAAACTCCTTATCTCCACTCAGAACAAGAGGACAGAGTCTCAAGCTGCACCAGGGGAGGTTTGGACTGGATGTTAGGGAGTAACTCTTCATAGAGAGACTGATTGCCCATTGGAATGTGTTGCCCAGGGAGTTGGTGTTTAGGAGGAGACTTGATGGGATGCTTGGTGCCATGGTTTAGTTGATCAGATGGGGTTGGATGATGGGTTGGACTCGATGATCTCTGAGGTCTCTTCCACCTGGTTTATTCTATTCTATTCTATT
>CM037631.1:26386737-26418368 GCA_015227895.2 Colaptes auratus
TTCCATCTCAAAGGCTGGAAGTAACACTGAAGAACCAGAGTTCCCACAGAGATGAAAGCTGACTTAAGTGTGTCACATACTCCTGTGTGGACAAGTCTCTTTGCTGTCATCTCTCAACAAAACACCTTCCAGGAGGAAGATACAGTGGCATTCGCTATTCTCTTTAGATGTCAAATAAAACTGAAGTCAATAAAGGACTGTAAAGAAAACAAAAAAAAAGAAGTCTGGGTCTAGGACAAATTGTTACAACTGTGGCTGCCTTTCTCTATTTGTTTAGGAGGAGACTGGATGGGGTGCTTGGTGCCATGGTTTAGTTGATTAGGTGGTGTTGGGTGATCAGTTGGACGTGATGATATTGAAGGTCTCTTCCAACCTGGTCTCTATTCTATTCTATGCTATGCTATGCTATGCTATGCTATGCTATGCTATGCTATGCTATGCTATGATTCTATGCTATTCTATTCTATTTTCCAAAACTGGGTGAAGTTAGTTGTATTCCCTGATTCTCTTCACAATGCTTATTTATACCTTTCTTAACATGGTTGTTGACAAAGCAGTATCAGAACAGTATCAGATTAATTAAAGTTGTGTTGCATTCCAGCTTTTCCAGAGAAAACCCCCACACCAATTCTATAGCAACACTTAACCTATGAAAGTAACGAATATCATCTGATCACTTTGGACTAACAAGATCCCTAGATGTATAAGCATAGAGCCACTCACTGTTCCCAACTTTCAGAAGTTTTTGCTTCTTTCTAAACTCTGTAATATCAGCGAGAGAGCTTAGTACAGAAGGATCAAATCTCCATCTAAGCCCTTGGAAGGTCAGCTGCGGGCAGCAGGCAGTCAGAAAATGGCTCAATTTATCATTTCCTAGAATCACAGAATGGTCTGGGTTGGTAGGGACCTCTGAAGGTCATCCAGTCCAACACCCTCTACAGTAAGCAGGGGCATCCTCAACTAGGTGAGGTTGCCTTGAGCCCTGTCAACCCTCATTTTGAATATCTCCAGGGATGGGGCCCCAACCACCTCCCCAGGCAACCTGTTCCTTTCTTCTGCTGCTTTTTCCTACACCTGGGGACAGACAGCTCAGCTCACAAGGGCCGTGGCAGGACACCTGAAGAAATCATTTGCTTCTCAGGCAAAGGCAGTTTGCTGACCTAGTTTATGTTTCTCCTGAAGCAGACTAAGCTTATTCATCACATCTCAGATTTGTCACTTCCACCTGCAGGATAATAATAAATGACTGAAATCTCTCCCTTGTGGACATCTGAATTGAGGTATAAGCACCTTTATGGACCAGGGCCTGGAGGAATATCTATTGCTGACTATTTGAATTACACAAACTGGTGACAAAATAGGATTCTTTAGTCATGGATGAAGCCCAGTGGCAGAGACGGCTTTGTGCCTTAGCTTCAGCCAAGCTCAGGGCCTGTAATTTGCAGTTTTGTACCTGTTCACCTAAGGAGCTGTAACAGTGATGTTCCAGGGTCTCTGTGGAATTTTTTCCTGCTTTTTTCTGTGCTAAAATTCCAGTGCTATTGCCCTCACACCAAACCCTGAGGTTGGTGCTATGACAGGCTCTCATGGGAAGCAACTGCTGCTGGCATAAGAAACATCACACTTCCCCTCACTTCTTTCTCTGCAGATCTTAATTTATACAAAAGGAAAGCAAGAAAAGCAGCACAGTATGTAATAGCCAGTTAGACAATCGACAAATGCTACCCAGGACTGCATGTGCAGAGTCTTAATAGCCATTCGATGGGCAACACCTGTGTCTAATACTGCATCCAATGCATGTGCCTGGCAGAGGAGGCTGACCACTATGCTTGGGAATAGAGCCCTGCTGGGGGCAAATCTGCTATTTGGGATGTTCTGTGCTCCCCTTTGAGTGAAGACAGTGTGAGGGCAGCTCCTGCCTGCCCCAGAGGCACTGTAGTTCCAACCACAGCCCAGGCTTTCCCTGTCCTGTTCCCCAAATATGAAGCTTGCATTAAGGAATAAATGACATTTTTCTGATGGCCTGGAGCAGCCTCTGCCCTGTTCTTCTGCTCCCTGGGCTTCATGGGCTCTGCTCTGGGGCTGTGCCAGGGAAGAGAGAAAACACAGCCCCATGCAGGCCCTGCCATCGCAGCACTCAGACCCTTATTATCCACCCTGCCCTGAGGGTCCTCTGGAGAGGAGGAAGGTCCACAATCTCAGGGAAGGACAACAGCCTAGGAAGGTCCCAAGCCATGGTTTAGTTAGTCATGAGGTGCTGGCTGACAGTGCAGACTTGATGATGTCTGAGGTCTTTTCCAATCTTATTGATCCTGTGCTTCTATGTATTTCCTTTATCATATCAAATCCAGAGGTATAGTTGTTGTTGCTCCTGGCAGCAAATTGTCTGAGGTACTTGATGCTTTGCAGAAAGCCTGGAAGAAATCTTTGGCAGTTCCAGAGTGAGTCATGTACTCTGTGCAAGGTATCATTACTGCACTTACTTCATCAGCACATTAGAAAAGAGCACTTGTGAGTGATCATAAATGTGTTGTGACCTAGTAAAAATACCACTGACAGCAATACAACAGGAACCTGCACTGGATCTCTTAGCTCTGTCTTGACCAATACTCCTTGGTATCTGTTTCACACTGTTGTGTTTCCAATCTCAGCAAACTACTGTGTCAAGGAAAGATAAGCAACCGTCTGCCTTTGCATCTATGCTGAGGGAGACCTACCATCTGTGAGAGGCAGATGGAGGCCATCTGGGGCACACCTTGCATCCCTCAATATAATGGGACTGTGGACACTTAGGTCAGGTTGTAGCCAGGTGGGGGGTTGTCTCTTCTCCCAGGCAAACCAGCACCAGAACAAGAGGACACAGTCTCAAGCTGCACCAAGGGAGGTTTTGGCTGGGTGTTAGGAAGAAGTTCTTCCCAGAAAGAGAGATTGGCTATTGGAATGTGCTGCCCAGGGAGGTGGTGGAGTCACCATCACTGGAGGTGTTTAGGAAGAGACTGGGTGGGGTGCTTGGTGCCATGGTTTAGTTGATTAGATGGTGTTGGGTGATAGGTTGGACTTGATGATCTTGAAGGTGGCTTCAAACCTGGTCTATTCTATTCTATTCTATTCTATTCTATTCTATTCTATTCTATTCTATTCTATTCTATTCTATTCTATTCCATTCCATTCAATTCCATTCCATTCTATTCTATTCTATTCTATTCTATTCTATTCTATTCTATTCTATTCCATTCCATTCTATGCTATTCTATTCTGTTCTGTTCTATTCACCAGTGACACCATTGTGCAGATGTCTAAATTTAGGTCTCTTGAACTGAAGTTAGTTTCCTAAATTCTTTCTGGTGGTGCTATAGGGCACTAAAGCACATGACAACAAAATCAATGGAACTGATTTATTGTTTCATTGGACTTCTTTGTCTTTTGGCTCCCGTTAATGCTGGGGGGGAAAGTCCACCCCACCACACTTAGGGCACTATACTGCACTAGCAAATGCTTGCAATGCCATAGAGGGTAGCCATGTTTGAACAGTGTTATCTTATATTACTGTGGACATGAATATATGAGTGATGCCAAGGAAGCCTAACTTCAGGCTCCTGAATTTGGACTGAAAGTCTGCTTCCAAATAGGAATAGGCTCAGCCTCCTTCTATTTTTTTAAATTCCCAGGTACAGTTCGAGGTGCCTGAGCATATTTGCCACAGCCACAGTCAGAGCATGAGTTGGATCTTCCTTTTAATTTGGAATGGGTTTTATTTTTTAGTGTCTTGTCTCTACTCAAATTACCTCCTCATCCTGAATTTTCCATCACTTGAAGTCACATATGGCTGTGAATATAAACTCAGAAGATCAGCAAATAAAATATGCCTTTAACCTGCTGAACTCGGAGAAATAAAGGATTCGGCACGAAACATTTGTGGTGGTTCACCTTTGTACACCTTGGCAGGGATGAGTTCCACAGGGTCTTGCTGTCAAAGGCTTTTCACAGGTCTAAAAAACTGATAACCTAGCTCAGTGCCCCCTGTCACCATAGTTCATCCTGTGTTTTGTTTCCTCTCTGCCCTCTCTACTGCAATTTTCATTACAGAAGACACAAAGGAAGCAAACTCACTTTATGAGAAAGCCGCAGCACAAGAAGAATGTCTTGAGGATCTTTTCTGGGAGGCTCTATTTTCCTGTAGGCTTCTAGGGTTAGGTTTGAAAAGCACTGACCTTGGAACTAAGGGCAATGCTCTCCCATCTCCCACACTGAATGAGAATAGCCACTTGACAAATGTTTCCAATTCAAAGGCAGTTACAATAAAAGCTGTCACGTGAAGCAGGGGGCTGGCTTTCTGTTCTTTATTGTTCTGTTGTACCTCTCTGAACAGGCTGCACCCACCAAGCCATGTGGGTCGTATAATTACAATTAGCCTTCCCAATAGTCCTATCATAAATAAGGGTTTATATAGACAGCATGTGATAACCATTTATTATTTTTCTCCAGCTCACTTAGCTGTGAATTTTTATGGGAAGTATTTAAATAAGTGTTCCACTCGGTGGGGATGTCTGGCTCTAAAAAAGAAAAGAAAAAAGAAAATGAGGAAGGAGGAAGCTCAGAGGGATTTATTAGAAGAAACATGTTAACCACTGTACTGCAAATATATCATTCTTTTATAGTTTTGTACAGCATCTTGTCCTTAATCAAGATCAGGCTGTGCAAACTGTAGCACAGACAGGATTTGATGGCTAATTTGAAGCAATGATACAATGCATATATCTAATAACCACGTTCATAAAATACAAGATTAACAATCAATGTTGCCTTCCTTCTGTGGGGTTGGGTTTCATAGAGAGAGAGGAAGACCTTTGTCTGCATCTTTTAGATCAAAAGGGCTCTGAGGGAGATATTTTCTTACTCCGTATCTATAAAATAATAGCACAGCCAAACACAGCTTCTGCTCTCTCTGGGATTTTGATTGTCCTTTATCATTGAATCATAGAATCTATAAGGTTGGAAGAGACCTCAATGATCATCAAGTCCAGCCTGTCACCCAACACCTCATGACTACTAAACTATGGCACCAAGTGCCATGTCCAATCCCCTCTTGAATACCTCCACAGATGGTGATTCCACCACCTCCCTGGGCAGCACATTCCAATGGCCAATTACTCTTTCTGTGAAGAACTTTCTCCTCACCTTGAGCCTAAACTTCCCCTGGCACAGCTTGAAACTGTATCCTCTTGTTCAGGTGCTGCCCTATGGGGAAAGGCTGAGGGAGCTGGGGTTGCTTAGCCTGGAGGAGAGGAGACTCAGGGGTGACCTTCTTGCTCTCTACAACTACCTGAAAGGAGGTTGTAGCCAGGCAGAGGTTGGTTTCTTCTCCCAGGCAGCCAGTACCAGAACAAGAGGACACAGTCTCAGGCTGTGCCAGGGGAGGTTTAGACTGGATGTTAGGAAGAAGTTCTATACTGAGAGAGTGATTGCCCACTGGAATGGGCTGCCCATGGAGGTGGTGGAGTCACCTTCATTGGAGATGTTCAGGAAGAGGCTTGATGGGGTGCTTGGTGCCATGGTTTAGTTGTTTAGGTGGGTTGTATTGTATTGTATTGTATTGTATTGTATTTAGGTGGGTTGGATTGGTTGATGGGTTGGATGCGATGATCCTGAAGGTCTCTTCCAACCTGGTGGCGTATTGTATTGTATTGTATTGGTGCTGGTTGCCTGGGAGAAGAGAAAAAACCCACCTGGCTACAAAGTGTGGCCTAACCAGTGCTGAGTACATCTTAGAGTTGGTTGGAAATATTGGTATTGATTTTGTTTCCACGATTCTGTTTTTACAAAGTTGAGATTTTTATGCACTTTTTCACTGGGGGCTCTAAAGTTTGCACTGACCATTTGTTACTTTGCATTTTATTTATATGAAAGTGAAATATTTTCTGGGTTTTTTTATATCCCAAGATACAAAAGAAGTGGGATATTTTTTCCTTCACTCTAAGTAAAGTAAGTTCAAAATAAAGGTATTGCAATTCCTCTTCTAACAAACAAACAAATAGTTAGGAATATATATTCTGCTTCTCAAATATTAATAACTTCCTTAAAAAAATAATCTTTCTGCTTCAGCACATGCTCTGCCTTCTTTAGCAGAGATTAAAAGGGAATTTTTTCTTTCTGTATTTCCTGGATTAACACTCTCCACTCCCACAAGCCCTCCTCCCCCCACACAGAAGGGAGAGAAATAGCAGACAAGAATAGAATAGAATAGAATAGAATAGAATAGAATAGAATAGAATAGAATAGAATAGAATAGAATAGAATAGAATAGAATAAACCAGGTTGGAAGAGACCTCAGAGATCATCGAGTCCAACCCATCATCCAATACCATCTGATCAACTAAACCATGGCACCAAGCATCCCATCAAGTCTCCTCCTAAACACCTCCAGTGATGGTGACTCCACCAACTCCCTGGGCAACACATTCCAATGGGCAATCAGTCTCTCTATGAAGAGTTACTCCCTAACATCCAGTACAAACCTCCCCTGGTGCAGCTTGAGACTGTGTCCTCTTGTTCTGAGTGGAGATAAGGAGTTTAATGAGTTAATATGAGGCACAATTCCCTTAGCCTATTTTGCAGGAAAGCACAGCAAAAGCAGAAGCAGCAGCAGAAGCCAGCTATCTCCCCATCCCCCAACCCACAGGCAGCCCAGCAGAAAAGACGAACACCCCAAAACCAGAAACTGGAAGCAGCAGCCAGAAACAGGAGGCCTCTCATGTCACAATCTGGTCTTCAAGCCCCATCCTGCCTCGACAGCACTTTCATTTCAATTCTGGCATGATGTCAGCATGGTATTGAAAATTCATCAGCCACTTCAACTCAACCCATGACACTGCAGATTGAGAAATTCCAATTTTATAGCCTTTTCTTTACAATCCAGAAACAGATTGAATGAAAAAACCTGCAGAATTTTATGTGACAAAATATTACAGAAAAATTTTCAGGGGGTCATCAACACAGTGATTGTTTTGGATTTCGGTTCCTAAGACATGTTGAAATGTAGCATCAAAACATTGCTCTAAAAACACCCCAAAAATGGACTTCTCAGCACTTCTGAAGCCTGTCATTGTCAAAATTAATTTCACCAGCCCGCAGATACTGTGCTGAATTGGTACACATTCATGTCCACAGGAGGGAGCAGGATGTGTAAGGATAATTTTCATTACAGCGTGTGTCCTATAGTTTTTGTCCAAGTGGACAATTTCTATGCACAGATTTAACTTTAAATTCATGTTGAATCATCTCTGTGAAACAAATATTTAAGTATGCACTTACTCTCTTTTGACCTCAGGAATGTATAAATATGTGCTTCAAAGCTTTGTTGAATAGGGATATGCTTAAATTCCTCAGTAGCATGGTGCAGTGCTGGATCCTCATGCTTTTAATGAGGGATGCATGAATATCAGAAGAAAGAGCATCAGCCATTATCAAAAGCTCAGACTGCTCACTTCATTGCCAACATATGAAAAACTGTGCTTTAGAAAAATCTATATCAGGTTAACACTTTGCTGCACTTTGACCACAACAACCTCATGCAGCGCTACAGGCTGGGGCTGGAGTGGCTGGAGAGCAGCCAGGCAGCAAGGGACCTGGTGGTACTGGTTGATAGTAGGCTGAACATGAGCCAGCAGTGTGCCCAGGTGGCCAAGAAGGCCAATTGCCTCCTGGCCTGTAGCCAGCAGGAGCAGGGAAGTCATTGTGCCCTGTACTCAGCACTGGTTAGGTGACACCTTGAGTCCTTTGTCCAGTTCTGGGCCCCTCAATTTAAGAAGGACATTGAGACACTTGAACGTGTCCAGAGAAGGGCAACAAGGATGGGGAGGGCTCTGGAGCACAGCCCTGTGAGAAGAGGCTGAGGGAGCTGGGGCTGCTTAGCCTGGAGAAGAGGAGGTTCAGGGGAGACCTTATTGCTCTCTACAACTACCTGAAAGGAGCTGGAGTCCATCTCTGGAGGTCCCTTAAAGCTTCTAATGTACTGTGTGATACTGTGAAGTGCAGAATGGGTCTAAACCACCACCATCTGCACAGCAATGTTTCTGAAACAGCCATTTCATAAGCTCTCTCCAGCAGCTGAACGAAATCCATACAAGTCATTTCTCAAGGGATTTGTTCCAGAAATCCTGCTTTTAGTACTTATTATTCCAGTTACTCCTTTCTGACCTTGAATGCTTTCAGATCTCTGCATATCCTATAACATAAAATAAATATTTTCCTCACTGACCATTGCTGCCTGCTTTAGATTTTGTATTTTATTTGAAACACTGTTCAGTGAGTGATTTTTCCCATCCCAATTTTAATTTAACAGCCTCTGGTTTCTTGGTGTATTTCTTGTAATCCAACCCCATCCAGCTTCTATTGGTTCACGTAAATGGCTATTTTTGCTTGTTCTTAATAGGGTCATTCAGGTCTTTTGCATTCCGAGGAGGCTTTGTGCCATTCATTTAAGGGGTTATTAAATCTTACAATTTCTCCTTTTCTTTTGCTTTTATGACTTTTAAAATGACTGCTCTCTCAAGTTCCTTTATTTGTTGTAACCACTTTATCAGAGCTCTCTACTCTTTCCAGTAGCTAAATTAATTGCTTTTGGTTCAACTCCTTCCCCCCCACTCTTGGGGCCAACGAATCAAAATTCTCAAGGAATATCTCTTGAGTTTCCTTTTGGAGGGTGAAGTCCATTTTTTTCCCCCCTCTCCTCCTTCTTCTTTTGCCTGCCTCTAGTTTCTTAAAGAAAATGATCAGCTTAAATTGATTTGGCTTGTGGTCTATTTTGTTTGGTCGAGGGGGGAGGTTATAGTGCTGTGTAGAATCATAGAATCAATAAGGTTGGAAAAGACCTCACAGATCATCGAGTCTAACCTGTCACCCAACACCTCATGACTACTAAACCATGGCACCAAGTGCCATGTCCAATCTCCTCTTGAACACCTCCAGGGATGGTGACTCCACCACCTCCCCGGGCAGCACATTCCAACACCTAACCACTCTCTCTGCGAAGAACTTTCTCCTCACCTCCAGCCTAAACTTCCCCTGGCACAGCTTGAGATTGTGTCTTGTGTCTGTGTTTGTTTGGGTTTGGTTGGTTGGGTTTTGGTAGTTTTTTTTGGGTTTGTTTCTGGTTGTTTGGGGTGGGTTTGGTGGCTTCCCCCCCATTTTGTACAATGTTTCTCACATGATATACTGATCTTGAAGGTCTCTTCCAACCTGGTCTATTCTATTCTATTCTATTCTATTCTATTCTATTCTATTCTATTCTATTCTAATCTATTCTATTCTATTCTACTCTTATCTTTAAACATCTCTTGGATTTCAGTCTCCTCAACATTAAATAAAACTCATTCCACAAATGGTCCAGAAAAGTTGGCCTCTGGGTATAGCAATATTGCTCTGTGACGTACCAACCAGATCAACGTCTTCTTGTGCTCTTGACTGGGCTGGTGCAGCTATGAGATGGTCTGGGGCTGAGCCTGGAGGAGTGGGTTCTGGCACCAGATGTAGATAGCTGCTGTCTGGCTAATCCTTCATCTGTTTAGTTCTCAGCCACACAACATCTGCATGTAGCTAATATATACTCAAATCCAAGCTTTTATCCATCAGCTTCTGATACAGGCTTTCATCTAGCCATAGGAGACACTACCTTGCCTTGATCTTTCCACATGGAACTTGCCATGAAAGCAATTTCATTAGCCACAAATACACTTCTGACTAAATCCTTCTCCCAGTTGCCTCTTCTCTGCCATGTCAAATTAAATCCACATTGCCAAGCCTTCACAACACATTAACCCCTGTTTCATATTTAATTACCCACCTCCCTTTTGCTAACCTTCACTGTCTATAAACAAGCAATTTCTGCTTCCCTCATTCTGCTCCTGATACCATACCTAAGGAACCGTTATCTGTCGCATGTCTGTCTTTGTTCTCCTTCCCATAATTCCCCAGAAACTCCTACAGTACAAAGCTTGACAGCAGTTATGCCTCTAACATAGAGCTACCAAGCATTTCTGCAATCCTCCACAAAGTTGCATTTCCTTTCTTGGGGTGTGTAATGTCCTACAGGCAGATGGCATCTCTTTGGAGTGTTGCCATGTAATTGCAAGTCCCAGATAAAGTGACAATCAGTGGATTATCTAAACCGGGAATAATGCTCTCTCGGTGGAGTTTATTTTTCAACCTGTGGAACTGCCATGAGAAATTCACTAATTATCAATAAATACCTGAGCAGTGGGTATCAAGATGAAGGAGCCAGTCTCACTTCAGTGGTGCCCAGTGACAGGACAGTCAACAATAGGTACAAGGCAGAACACGGGAGATTCCACCTCAAGACATTCTCACCTCAGGACACTGATATGGTGGAATGTGTCCAGAGAAGGGCAATGAGGCTGGGGAGAGGTCTGGAGCACAGCCCTGTGTGGAGAGGCTGAGGGAGCTGGGGTTGCTTAGCCTGGAGAAGAGGAGGCTCAGGGGAGACCTTCTTGCTCTCTATAACTACCTGAAGGGAGGTTGTAGATAGGTGGGGGTTGGCCTCTTCTCCCAGGCAACCAGACTCTTCCTAGATATGCCCAGTGAAAGAAGAAGAGGTGAGAGGGAAATTACCAGCTAGTCACAAAGCAAATAAAATTAACATTTAAACTTATCAAGCAGTGAAACAGGTTGTCCCGAGAGGCTGTGGGATCACCATTTGGTGATTATCAAAAGCCAGCTGGGGAAGGCCTTGACCTCATCTGGATTTGTTGGACAAGCTCCTCTCTAATTGCTTCTTCCAAGCAAAGTGATTCCATGAATAAGGAAAATTTAGGCTGATTCCTCCAAATTCAGGTTCCTCCAGGTCAGAATTCAGTTTGGGAAAAGAACAGGGCTTATTACAGAGCAAATTCTGTCTATTGAAGCCACACACAATGTTCTGAAACTTAGTTGAAGTGGATCACCTGCTATAAGGAAAGCATACAGAGGGAAAAGCAAAACCAAAGCTTATTAGAGCTTATTATTACTTGACTTACCAAATACAATAACTTGTTACTTACACCTGGCAATTTAGCATAAGAAAGTGATTTGATTTAACTTAGCTCTTTCTATCTTATAACAAGAGAGAATTCATATTGATTGCAGAGGCATTATCTCAGTACTTAAGGAGAGGTGATCTTAAGTATACCTGCTGCTCCCACACTGTGATCAGGAGGGCCAAAGGAGTAGCAGGGTACCTCTCAAAAATCTTGGGGGTGAAAAGGGTCTTTCAGACTTCATGATGGAGAGTCATCCCCTGGGGAAGATTGTGGCTCCCAGCCTCACAGCAGCATGGTGTGAAGAGTACCTGTATCACAAGGGACTCTTCAGAAAATAATAATCATCCCTTCTTATTTGTGGTATAAGAGCCTTGTGAATCTTGGCCCATAAAGGGAGCTCCACTGTGCTACAGCAGTGAAAGTTACAATAAAAAGAGAATGTTCTGCATCAAAACCAAAAGAACATTTGTTGAATAAGCTGCTCTACCAACATAAACAGTGATGTCATGGTCTAGCTCTTTGTCTCTCTTTCTGCTCATTTTTAATTACTTTTGTTCAGTATCCCTCTTTGGCTTAAAAATAGATTTCCTTTCTCTCTGTTTCCTTGTCAACTCTTATATTGGTTTGTATTAGTTTATAATTTCAGGTGACACTATCCTCTGATGTAAATGTTGTGTGTTTGATGGAAAGAGTAGATAGGAGCTTGCTTGAACTCAGCAGGGAAGTAACCCTCCAGAAAATTATGTCCTCATTCATTTATTTCCAACTCTATTTAGAAGTTTTCCTTGATTAAAAGGGGTTTATCAGAAATTATCTCAGCTGCTCAACTCCTCAAAAACACCAATGTTGGAAACATAAGACAGTTACATTTGGTGAGAGTCTATATAAAGCTACACATACCCATGGATGCTTCAGAGCAGGTACTGTCAAATCAAGGAGGCAGTTGTGAAGAAATAAAATTGAGAACATATTACACCTAAAGCACTCTCTTTGCTTCTCAGAACATAACGAAAGAAATGGAAGGGATAGCCTCCCTGCCCTGGTCCTGAAAACGCTATGCTCTTCACATTCCTGGGGATGTCTTGTATTAGCTTTCTGAAAGAGAGCTAAACTTTGCCTGAAAATGCCTTTCTAATACTGTGATGAAATTCTGCCCCTAAGCTAAACTGAATGAGGTCCTCAAGTGTGCAAAACAGCATAGATTCACTACAACGGATTTTTCTTCCAGTGATCAAAAGCTAAATGATCCTTACATCCGCTAACCATAAACAAAGGAACATATTCCTCCACTCTCTAGTAGCAGAATCATAATCTCCTGACACCAGATAATGAGCAAAATCTACCAAATGTCTCTTTCTGCAAAGACTGAGCCATAGCACTCAGAAATATTATTCCCTCTAGCTAACAGGCTAGCAATTTCCATCTGCTTTTTTCATCGAGTTTCAGCAAAGAAATGTGAGAGTCCCATACATTTTCCTCTCTAATTTCCACTGTTAGACCTCATGAAAAATTGAATAATGTCTGTAGCCAAAAAAAAAAAAAAAAAAAAAGAAAAAAAAGGTTGTGCATGATTTGTTGATGTGTGGAAATTAATTGTAAAATATCTTGACTTCCTCCTGCAAGGAAGCACAAATCAAGCTTTCATTGTGGCAGAAACATCTTAATTCATTGAAACAAATGGTCGGGGATAAACTGTTTGATTGTGACTGATTAATCAGGCAGATCCCTTCCTTACCAATGCTTGCCTAAAATGAATATAAATCCTTTGGCTTCATTGTTGTTTCTTTTCTTGAGTTATACTTTGACATGAAACAGTGCAGATTCTCAGTGAAAAGCTGATATAATTCTGGCATGACACCGTTTAACTCAGGTTATTTCAGTAGAGCTACATCTGGTGAATATGGGCTTGAAAAGAAGACTCAGGCTCAGACTGTTGAGTAAGGTATCAAAACAAAAAAGAAGGCTTTTACTCTGCTAGGTTAGAGAATAGAATAGAATAGAATAGAATAGAATAGAATAGAATAGAATAGAATAGAATAGAATAGAATAGAATAGAATAGAGTAGAATGGAATAGACCAGGTTGGAAGAGACCTTCAAGATCATCACGTTCAACCTATCAACCAATCCAACACCACCTAAACAACTAAACCATGGCACCAAGCACCCCATCAAGTCTCCTGCTGAGCACCTCCAATGATGGTGACTCCACCACCTCCCTGGGCAGCCCATTCCAATGGGCAATCACTCTCTCTGTATAGAACTTCTTGCTAACATCCAGCCTAAACCTCCCCTGGCACAGCCTGAGACTGTGTCCTCTTGTTCTGGTTATGATGCCCCCTTCCTTTTAAATTAGTTTTCAGGAAGAATAAATTCTTCAGAAGATCTGAATAAGCTTTCAACATACTTAGAATCATAGAATTACAGAATCATAGAATCAATAAGGTGGGAAAAGACCTGAGAGAAAATCAAATCCAACCTAATACCTAACACCTCCTGACAACTAAACCATGGCTTCAAGTGCCACATCCAATCCTTTTTGAACACCTCCAGGGACGGTGACTCCATCACCTGCCTCAGCAGAACATTCCAATGGCCAGTTACTCTTTCTGGGATGAACTTTCTCCAGCTTAAACCTCCCCTGGCACAGCTTGAGACTGTGTCTTCTTGTTCTGCCACTGGTTGCCTGGGAGAAGAGACCAACCCCCACCTGGCTAAAACCTCCTTTCAGGTAGTTGTAGAGAGCAATAAGGTCTCCCCTGAGACCTTATTCTATTGTTATTAACAATTTATCTGTATTACTAATCAACTGCAATAATTGTGGGGGGTTGTTTTAATTCTGAGATCTACGTGTATTTAAACCATTAAATAATAAACAAAGGGGGTTCTGCTAAAGCCCAATATCTTTCAAGTAAGTGATAAGTATGAGCACTAGGTATGTGGTTTGTATTAAATTGCTGTGTTCAGCCAGGCCACAGATGGGACTGATTTGGAGTTTTAAAAGGTACAGGTTTCTGGCTGTCTTTACATTTTATTTTATGTTTTCTTCTGTTTCCCAACAGAGTGTTCTGGGGGAAGAGGTAGACTGCAGGATTAAGTTTTGGGAGACTGGGGATTAGCTGCCTGTGTAAGAATAAATCTGTGATTTGCAAGCAAGACAAGGTGTACTATTTTATAAATTAAAATATCTAGGGAGAGAATTGCATGTGTGCAGCGTGCTGACTTACTGACTGCTGGGAGAGCCAAACTGCTGACTTTGAGAGTCAGTTTATTGTAGTGATATACAATATTTAAAAGCCTGAGGCAATGAGTTTCTTTCAGTCCAGGAAGAACCCTAACATGGATAAATGTCTTTGGGCAGAGTGGAGCTTTGGCTGGGAGCAGGCAACTGAGGAAGCAGGCCAGGAAATGTTTTAGCCTCCTAGAAACTAAGGATGCAAAGACATTTTCTTACTTGGGGCAGGGTGGTAGAAAGGCTGATAAACAGCCTGCAGCAATGCAAGAGAAGTCACAGGCAACCTGCAGCCCAGAAGTGATGTTGGGACAGCCTGTCTAAACATGGAAGTTCTCATACAGCATTTTTGGCCATGAATATATATATGCATATATAGTGCCCAGGCAGCCTGTATGAGTATCCTCTCAGGGACACACTTACTGTACAGTTAATGCCAGGTGGTCTAATTCAGTTTCAGAGCAAAATTTGCCCCTATTTTCCAATTCAGGCAAACTCTAACTGGCCAGCCTTCCTCTGGCAGCACAGTAAGCTGCGCTTGCTACTCCTAAGGCACTTGAATAGAGGAACATTCCCTGCCACTCACTGACTCACTTGCATTGTGTGTGAGTCCCTTTTCTGCTCCTCTCTGGTGCAGAAGCACTGAAGCAGAGTGTGCTGGCACCCATCCCAGTATAGCTGTTTTTCCCCCATACTGTGTCCTTTGGAGACAGCCTCAAAGGAGGAATAGACCCAGCCAGATATGTGTTTCAAGATTAGAATCATAGAATCAATAAGGTTGGAAAAGATGTCAGAGATCATCAAGTCCAACCTATCACCAACAAATCAGGACTAACTAAATGATGCCTTCAAGTGCCACATCCAATCCCTTTTTGAACACCTCCAGGGAAAAGGACTTCACCACCTCCCTGGGCAGCACATTCCAATGGCTAACAACTCTCTCTGTGAAGAATTTTCTCCTCACCTCGAGCCTAAACCTCCCCTGGCACAGCTTGAGATTGTGTCCTCTTGCTCTGGTGCTGGTTGCCTGGGAGAAGAGACCAACCCCCACCTGGCTACAGCCAGGGACAGAAACACCTATGTGAGGATTTCTGATGTACCCAGTCTACCTATAATGTGCTAAAGGTGTCTGTAGCTGACCATCTTTAGATTTAGGGATACAACATCCAAGCCCATTGTAGTCTGTCTATGGACACACCACACCAAAGGCATTCCCTGGCATAGCAGTCATGGGTCAGAGGTTATCCAGATTCGTTGCAGAGTGGACTGGAGAGGGGCATGTAGAAGTGATCAAGGGTTCACTTGAGCAGAGAAGAGCTATATTTTTTTTGTTCTTCTGAGCCCAGCAACTTCACAGCAAGCAAGAGAGCACACACATAACCTTTGGTTCTCACTGCTAACAGGTTAACGGACACAGGAGGAAAGACATCTGAGTTCAAACACAAGTTGCATTATAGTCAGTGGCAAAACTCTCAAAAAAGAACAACTAAATGGAAGTGGAGAACAGAGAAAAGGCACATGGAGAGCGCAGACAAAGCGAGCTCATTGGTGAGGAAAGAAAAAGCCTCCTGAGGGAACAAAAAGCAAAAATGTAAGGAAATTATATATATATATATATAATGCAGAAGAACAGACTCAGAAAGAAACTTTCATTAATGTTCTTTTGGTTAATTGCTGTAGACAGCATGCAAATGCATGAAGCAGGGGAAATAAAAGAAAAAATCTAATTACGTTTGTAATGAGGGAGAAAACAAGCCTATAGAGAAGAAAATCTCTGGGTGTTCAGTTTCAGTGGAGCAAGCTTTGTTACCACTGCAAGTGCTTGGTGAAAGTGAAAGAAAGAGAACCACGCAGGAAAGCAGCCAGTGACAGCAATTGGAATGCATTCAGAGTGAAATTAATGTTTGCCTGAGGGAATGTTGTGCATGTGTATGTTACCTACCCAGTAAATATACTGGAGAAGAAAAGGGATGCCAGAGTGAAGGCACACCTTGAGTACTGTGTCCAGTTCTGGGCCCCTCAGTTTAAGAAGGACATCGAGATACTTGAACGTGTCCAGAAAAGGGCAACAAGGCTGGTGAGAGGCCTTGAGCACAAGCCCTATGAGGAGAGGCTGAGGGAGCTGGGATTGTTTAGCCTGGAGAAGAGAAGGATCAGAGGTGACCTCATTGCCCTCTACAACTACCTGAAGGGTGGTTGTAGACAGGAGGGGGTTGGTCTCTTCTCACAGGCAACCAGCACCAGAACAAGGGGACACAGTCTCAAGCTGTGCCAGGGGAGGTTTAGACTCGAGGTGAGGAGGAAGTTCTTCACTGAGCGAGTCATTCGTCATTGGAATGGGCTGCCCAGGGAGGTGGTGGAGTCGCCGTCCCTGGAGGTGTTCAAGGGGAGATTGGACATGGCGCTTGGTGCCATGGTCTAGTTGTGAGGTCTGTTGGGACAGGTTGGACTTGATGATCCTTGGGGTCTCTTCCAACCTTGGTTATACTGTGATACTGTGATACTGTGAAAAACAGAATAGAATAGAATTAACCAGGTTGGAATAGACCTCAGAGATCAACCTATCACCCAACACCATCTAATCAACTAAACCATGGAACCAAGTGGCTCATCCAGTCTCTTCCTAAACATCTCCAGGAATGATGACTCCACCACCTCCCTGGGCAGCACATTCCAATGGGCAATCACTCTTTCTGGGAAGAATTTCTTCCTAACACCCAGACTATACCTCCCCTGGTGCAGCTTGAGACTGTGTCCTCTTGTTCTGGTGCTGGTTGCCTGGGAGAAGAGACCACCCGCCACCTGGCTACAACCTCCCTTCAGGTAGTTGCAGAGAGCAATAGCGTCTCTCCTGAGCCTCCTCTTCTCCAGGCTAAGCAACCCCAGCTCCCTCAGCCTCTCCTCATAGCGCTGTGCTCCAAACCCCTCCCCAGCTTTGTTGCCCTTCTCTGGACACCTGCCAGCAAGTCAACATCTTTCCTAAACTGAGGGGCCCAGAACTGGGTGCACTACTCAAGGTGTGGCCTAACCAATGCTGATGTTCTTCATAAAGTAATCAGGGTTAGGAAGGGACCAAATGTGAGTGACAAACTGTGGGTTAGGCAAGGGAGAGATGAGGTGGTGTAGAGAAAAGAGAGGGGAATTCAGCAAAAGCACTAAAAGCAAAGCAGCACAAGAAGAGAAAAGAGAAGCAATTGAGCTACATTAGGGCAGGAAGGTCATCCAAAGGGATTATAGGCTAGGATGTTGTAAAGGTAAGATATTATTAGCCAAAAAAATAGATATGGCAATAGAGATATGAAATTAATTGCCTGCCTCAGTTTTCATAAAATAAAAATAAAAGACAAATGTTAAAAGCAGAAGTAAAAATTTCCCCAGGGAGGAAAAAGAAATATTAGGAATATTACAGGAAATCTCAGTCATGCCAGAACAGGTAATCAAAAAATGATGCTGAAAACCACACAGACCAAGAATATATATAGAAAAAAAAACCTCTCAAACTGCCTCTACAAAAGTATGCTTTACAACTTTCTTTGCAAGAAAAAAAAATAGAAGAAAGAGGTTAAGGGAGAGAAGAATAAAAATCTCAACTCACAGCTCTCTTTTAAAGTATATCGATGACAAGCTGAAAGCTGTATTTAAAACACTCAGCCCACCAATTCTTCTCTCTTCTGATAAAATAAATATCTTTGGAAAAGAGCACAATAAAACCACTCCTCAAAGCCTGGACGTTTCACTCCTGTGTAATTCACACACCCATTAAAGACATAATGGGCTACCAACGAAGCCAAAGGGATCATGTTGAGCTGATTTCACCTAGAATTGAGTCATGTCCCAGATAACAGAACAGTTTGTGTGCTTGTACGGGAGAAACGGTACAGAGCTTCACAGTGCTGTGTGCTGAGAGTGCTTCCACTTCCAAAGTCAGATGTATTCATCACTGCTTTTGTGTCTCAGTCTTCCCAGGTGGAAAATGGGACATGGCACTAGTGCTTAAGCATTTTGAGATCAGTCAGTGGAAACATTTGCATTTTACACATACAAGGAAACATGCAAAACTAAATGCTTCTTTCTTACTCTGCCTTGGCTGTCCACCCTGTGTACACAGTCTCAAGCTGCACCAGGGGAAGTTTAGGCTGGAGGTGAAGAGAAAGTTCTTCACAGAGTTGTTAGCCATAGGAATGGGCTGCCCAGGGAGGTGGTGGAGTCACCATCCCTGGAGGTGTTCAACAGGGGATTGGATGTGGCACTTGGTGTCATGGTTGAGTTAGTCATAAGGTCTTGGGAGACAGGTTGGACTTGATGATCTCTGAGGTCTCTTCCAACCTTATTGATTCTATGATTCTATGTACAGGGCAGAAGGGCACTTGCAGCTGGGCTCTTATGCTTTTCCAGTGGCTTGTGTGCATTTGTATGTACAAAAGTGCAGGTCAACAGGAAGGAAAAGAGCTACTTTTGTCCCTAAGTTGCTCTTTTAATTCCCTCTCTGTAGCCAGACATGCAATTAGATACTGCCATTTCCTCAGGGAAGGTGGCAACCACTGTGTTTTCAAACACTCTTGAGTCGAGGTATTTAGGACCCATCACCATAGCCATAGAAGAGTGAACCTTGCAGAGTCACATATCTGACACTCTGAGGTCAGTTGAAAAGCTACAGGGTGCTTTTTTTTTTACCCCTCCTTTAAATATTCAGCAGCAGTAGGGTGTCTTCTAACAAAACTACAGCTGAGTGAGCAGATTCCTGCTTCAAGTTGGTTTGGAATTCATTTAGTAAAGTTTCCTTGACTTCTACATGGATGTCAAACTGCCAGCTTTCAGAAGCAAGAAAGGTATTTCCCTCAGCACATCACACTGATAAAGGCATCTGATAGTTACTTTTCTTCAGTTAAACACTCTTAAAACCCATTTTGAGCCCTAAATTCTAGTGAACAGCTTTATCACCCAGTGCTCTTCTCTCTCTTAGTCCTCTGGATAAGGTGCCAGGCAAAAATGTTGCTGAAGCACAGGAGTATAGTTTTTGCCTGATTTTATCTTAAATATGAATGCTGTCTCACATCTTGGTGGTAAGGAGAAAACATTTGTGGATGTGGACAGCAGAAGGGATTCCACTTCTTTTAGGACATTGACTTCAAATTTCTGCTGAATCCAGAGGTATAGTTGTGTTCCATTCAAAAACTTAACTGAAATGGTTTCTGTGGATATTTTTCAGAGGCATGAATCGCAGCCAGTGAACTGACACTGTTTATACTGAAGTTAGACTTTACATTAGCTGTGAAATATTAAGCAACAAATCAGGAAACCAGAAGCAGAATCCAGACTCCCTTGAATTACATTCCCACATGTAAGGCCCTTAGCCTTCCCAAGTGCTTCCTTATATTGATTAGACCTTCTGATGTATTTATTTAACTGTGTCCTATATTTCAGATTATATCAGTGTGTATCATAAGAGGAATTTCACCTTTACAGTAGGAAGGAGTTGTATGAATGAAGCATCCCTCAGCTCAAGCAGAACAGCCAGAAGAGTCATTCTGTAAATAAGTGACAGTTTCAGTGAGGTTTACAGTCAAACATTCAAGACTTTGTAGTGGAGGCTTCATTGCAAGAAGCTTTTGAAACATAAACTAAAGACATAACTCTACAAATGCTCAACATAAAGATGTTAGTACATGGCAGAAAAAGAGTATTTTGAACTGTGTTCAAAAGACAACTGAAGGAGGTATAAGAAATTCATAGAGAAGAGGGACATGGTGTAGGAGAATATTATGGAACACACTATGCTGCTTGGGAGGAATCCAGATGACTGCCTGTGCAGCTGCATATTCTGAACAATCTGTTGATGATTAATGAAGGAATTGGGGAGGAGGCCAGTTGCAATCATCTCATCCCCATACTATCAATGCATAGCATAAATCAAGTTTTCATCATCTTTTTAAAAGACCCTTGGTGCAAAACACACAGTAACCCTCAGACTTCGCTTGCAGTCTGGCACTGTCGCCTTCCTGAGTCAACAGATGACTAGGTGTGGACCAGTGGGATAAAGTGCCTCCCACCATAAGGGAAGATCAAGTTCAGGACCACCTGAGGAACCACAGCATACATAAATCCAAGGGACCTGATGAGGTGCATCTCAGAGTTCTGAAGGATCTGGCTGATGCAGTTGTGAAGCCACTCTCTATAACATCTGCAAAGCCCTGGCAGTCAGGTGAAGTCTCTAGAGGCTGGAAGAAGGGAAACATCACATCCATTTCAAAAAAGTGCAAAAAGAAGACCCTGGAAATTACAGACCTGTCAGCCTCAACTTTGTACCTGGGAAGGTCATGGAACAAATCCTTCTGGAAGCTGTAGAGGAACACATGTAAAACAGGGAGGTGATTCAAGACAGCCAGCATGGCTTCACCAAGGGCAAGTCCTGCCTCTATGGTGGCTTTCTACAGTGGTGTAACTGCATCAGTGGACAAGGGAAGACCAACAGATGTCATCTATCTAGACTTTTGTAAAGCCTTGGACACAGTCCCCCACAACATCTGAAGACAGATAAATTAGATGTGTGGACTGTCCAGCAAATAAGGAATTGGTTGGATGATCTCATACAAAGAGTAGTGATCAATGGTTTGCTGTCCAGACAGAGACAGGTGACAAGTGGTGTCCTTCAAGGGTCTGTGTCGAGACCAGTGCTGTTCAATATCTTCATCAATGATATAGACAGCAAGAGTGAGTGCACTCTCAGCAAATCTGCAGATGAGTGGTGTGGTTGATAAGTCTGAAGGATGGGATGCCTTACAGAGGACCTGGGCAGGCCAGAGAGGGGCTGGGGATAATCCCATGAGGATCAATAAGGCAAAGTGCAAGGTCCTGCACCTAGGTCAGGGCAACCTTGATACCAATACAGGCTGAGGGATAAGGAATTGACAGCAGCCCTGGAGTAAAGGACTTGGGGGTAGTGGTGATGAGAAGCTGGACATAAACCAACAATGCACACTTGTAGTCCACATGGCAAATCACATCCTGGGCTGCATCAAAAGAAGTGCAGCCAGCAGGTTGAGAGAGGTGACTCTGCCACTCTGCTCTGCTGAGACCTCAGCTGGACTACTGTGTCCGGCTATGAGACCCCCCCCAACACAAGAGGAACATACACTTGCTGGTGTAGGTTCAGAGGAAGGACACAAAAATGATCAGGTTGCCCAGGGATGTGGTCTAGCCCTTGTCCCTAGAGACATTCAAGATCAGTCTTGGTGTGGCCTTGAACACTCTGACCTAGAATTGGGTATGTACTAGCTAAGTGTTATAGCAACTGACTGAGGTAATCAGCTCAGGAGGTCAGAATTTATACAGGCAGAAGTTAAGCCATTTAGGTATCTTCAGTTTAAGTGTCCATCCCTGACATTTGTGGTTTCACTTATATTACAGAAGACACTCCAAGAATGGGCTTCTCTGACCTGTTCCAGTTGTTGGAATTGAAGTTACCCTGCTGTACTCAGCACTGGTCAGGCCACACCTTGAGTACTGTGTCCAGTTTTGGGGCCCTCAGTTTAAGAAGGATATTGAGACACTTGAACGTGTCAAGAGAAGGGCAACAAGGCTGGGGAAGGGTCTCAAGCACAAGCCCTATGAGGAGAGGCTGAGGGAGCTGGGGTTGCTTAGCCTGCAGAAGAGGAGGCTCAGGGGTGACCTTATTGTTCTCTACAACTACCTGAAGGGAGGTTGTAGCCAGGTGGGGGTTGGTCTCTTCTCCCAGGCAACCAGCACCAGAACAAGAGGACACAGTCTCAAGCTGTGCCAGGGGAAGTGTAGGCTGGAGGTGAGGAGAAAATTCTTCCCAGAAAGAGCAATTGGCTATTGGAATGTGCAGCCCAGGGAGGTGGTGGAGTCACCATCCCTGGAGGTGTTCGAAAAGGGATTGGTTGTGGCACTTGAAGCCATGGTTTAGTTAGTCATGAGGTGTTGGGTGATAGGTTGGACTTGATGATCTCTGAGGTCTTTTCCAACCTTATTAATTCTGTGATTCTATTGTTCTATCTCTTTATGGGTCATGCAAAATATACTCTCATCCTTCATTTGTCATTGCAATAAGCCAAATATGATCTCTAGTTCATTTTCTTCAATAAATTTTGTTCAACAAGGGTAGAGGCAAAGACATGGAAAGGATAATATATTCTAGGAGGTTTTTTCTACAACTAACCAAGACAGGTCTAAAAAAGCTCTGCAGCTGGCCTTGCAACCATAAGGTTAAGTTCAAATGAGAAAAAAAGGCACTATTTGTTTTCTGATCTCCAAATTTGTAGGGTTCACTTGGTTATCATCTTCCTAACCACATCATTTTGCAGCCTGGACACGGCACACATAATCTTTTCCTTCTTCTAAGTATTTTCATAGGCTTTTGTGTGATGGTCCTGATTCTTAACACAATGTCTCGTAGGTTTTGATTGCTGTATTGACTGTAATGGAGATACATCACCCCATGTATGATCTCACATCTCATTTTCAGAGAAATCTGTGTTTAATCTTGCCTCACTGATCTTCCAGCTGACCATTTCTAATCTGATGTCATGTTCTTTAACTTTCCATGTTCTTTATCTTCAGGATTAATAATTCACCATTTGGAGAGGCTCCAAAACACATGGGTGCTCTTTTTACTGGCAGTATTTCGTATCATTTAAAGGAACCATCTCTGGGAAAATTGCCTCTTTTTGGTTTGTTTTGCTTTGTTGCTTTCTTCTGACGCTGCCTCCTGCTCTCCTGCACAAAATGCTTTCAGCTTTCACAGTCTGTTCCCTGAATATGGTCTCCATTCTTCATGAAATTACCCAGTCAGTGCTCCCTGCAAACATGTGGTCCCATGTCGGTCTGGAACATATAGAGGGTTATTGTATTACATGGTTATTTGTGACCTGTAAAATTGATACCAAGTTTATTATAGTGCAGCTGAGTTGGTTTCAGATTTCAGACGTTATTAATCATAATAGCAAAGAGTGTAACAGCAGGAGCATGTCTGATGGAGGAGACTTCAGACTGAGATTCGTCCTACATATAGGTGGGGGAAAAAAAAGTTAAAGCCACACATATTTCGAGCTGAATTCTTAGCTTGTGAGATCTCTAGTTCCTTACGTTTGCTTTTCAGGCTTCTAAACACACCAGAAGACTTATATCCTGGGAAGTTTAGTGTTCTTTTTATCTGAGAGAAAAAATATATATATAAATAAAGCTCAAGGTAGACAGAGAAGGAAAAATCCCAGTTCAGGACTTCCTCGTTTGCACTAATGGTTGAAATGTCTTTGCAAAATAAAGATGTATGAAATACTAAGGGGTAGATTCTGATTAAAATTACTATGGGGTTAACCAGAATCATTCCCATGACATGAACAAACTTATGTAAATGAAACCAGAATCAGAGTTTCTGTGAAATCATTTGCCTGGAGGCGGTCCAGAGAAGGGCAATGAGGCTGGGGAGAGGCCTCGAGCACCAGCCCTATGAGGAGAGGCTGAGGGAGCTGGGAGTGTTTAGCCTGGAGAAGAGGAGGCTCAGGGGAGACCTTATTACTCTCTACAACTACCTGAAGGGAGGTTGTAGCCAGGTGAGGGTTGGTCTCTTCTCCCAGGCAACCAGCACCAGAACAAGAGGACACAGGCTCAAGCTGCGCCAGGGGAAGTTTAGGCTGGACGTGAGGAGAAAGTTCTTCCCAGAGAGAGCTGCTAGCCATTGGAATGTGCTGCCCAGGGAGGTGGTGGAGTCACCATCCCTGGAGGTGTTCAACAGGGGATTGGACGTGGCACTTGGTGCCATGGTTTAGTTAGTCCTGAGGTGTTGGGTGATAGGTTGGACTTGATGATCTTTGAGGTCTCTTCCAACCTTATTGATTCTATGATTCTCTGGTTGATTTCTATTTCACTGAAAGTCATCAGTATAAATCTAATACCGGAGCAGGGAAAGGCCCAGACAAACAGAGAGGAACCCATGGTTAGTTCCACTTCTAGCACAGTTATGGAAGTAGTTAGAAAAAATTAAAAAGCACAAGAAGTGCTTTTTCTTATAACATATATTCCTATGATTTCTGGGTAAATTCTTCAGGTAGGAGGTGTTTAAGGAGCTGTGGCTGACACAAGAGCCCCATTAATGCCATCTTGAGGGGCAGCAGCTGAGCTATCACTATCATGGTGAAGAACTTCCTCCTCATAACCAGCCTGAATCTCCCCACCTCCAGCTTCATTCCATTCCCCCCCCTTCCTACTACCTGATAGCCTGAGAAAGTCCTCCCAGCCTTCTTGTAGGCCCCTTACGATACTGGAAGCCACAATTAGGTCACCTCAGAGCCTTCTTTTCTCCAGATGAACAACCAACTCTTTCAGTCTGTCCTCATAGGAGAGGGTGCTCCAGCCCTCTGCTCATCCTCGTGGCCCTTCTCGGACACCTCCAGCACCTCCAGATCCCTTTGTAATAGGGTTTCCAGAACTGGAGGCAGTACTCAGGTGGGGTCTCAGCAGAGCTGAGTAGAGGGGGAGATCACCTCCCGCCCTGCTGGCCACATTCTCCTGATGCAGCCCAGGGCTCGATTGGCTTTCCGGGCTGCAAGTGCACATTGAGAGCTCCTGTTGAGCTTCTCCTCACCAGCACCCCAAGTCTCTTCCTAAGGGGCTCTCCAGCCAGTCATGCCCAGCCTGTATTTGTGCCTGGGATTGCCTCGACCCAGATGCAGGACCCTGCCCTTGGTCTTGCTGAAGCTCATGAGGTTGGCTTGTGCACCCCTCTCCAGCCTGGCAGTCCCTCTGGAGCATCCCTTCCTTCCAGCGTGTCTGCTGCACCACACAGCTTGGTGTATCGCAACCTTGCTGGAGGGGCACTCAATGCCACTGTCCATGGCACCCACAAAGATGTTGAACAAGCCTGGTCCCAGGACTGATCCCTGAGGGACTTGCTTGTCCTGGCCTCCTCTGTGACATGGAACCATGGACTCTTTGGGGTGGCCACAAGACAGTTCTTTATCCATCTAGGGATGTATGGCATTAGTTTTTAAAGGCAGGAGAGAAAATTTGACAGAGTATCTAAACACTTTATTGAGAGACCTGACATTTCTAGCCTAGTGCAAATACAAGCATTATTGCAGGTCTCTTCAAGACTGAAAGACAATGTGCTGACACTAACAAAACAGGAGGCAAGGAGAACACAGCACCATTTATCCTATGTTTCTTTACTCTGTCACATCCTCCAGACTGCAGAAGCTCTTAGAAAGTGCCAATTTATCCTAGCAGTGCGCAGGAATATTCAACACTGATAGCAAATAATTTCGTATAAAGCTTCAAATTTTAGTCCATACAGTAAGGCTAATTCCCCAGAGTGCCTCTCAGCTTTGAACAGCGTTGCTTAGGAAAAGAAGTGATTGTATATGCAAGGGGAAATCAGAAATAAAACTCATCTATGCTGAAAAATGGAATACCAAGTAGGGAGATAAATAAATAAAGCTGCTTCAAAGTAAGTCTTACTACACAAATCCTATAATCACTGGGAGAAAAAGGGATTAGTAAATATATTCAGTGATTAGCAAAATTACATATTCAAAATTATTTCATTTCTTTATCCACTGAAAATTACACAAATAAATACCTACTGTACCTGCATTTCCCCCAACTGTCTCTTTGTCACTTTTGACAATTATTGTCTACGAGCTAGGCCATTTCATTTGGCAAACATTTATCCTGTGTGCGCCGGGAATGATTTCACAGCCACAAGGACTGCACTCTGCCAACCTCCAGTGAAGCCATAGGAAGGGAAATATAAAAGGGATGATGGACTGGCCTAAACATTTTGGGTTGTGTTTGTTCCTGGGTAAGAGAGTTTTCTGTTAAGAGAGTTTTAAATTGGAGAAAACAGTGTAGTAATAACTGTGATAGCTCTGTCCAGACGTGCATGGATTGAGTGGTGACTCAGGGTTGTGGGCTACAACCTTTATCTCAGATGAAAATTACATGTGATCCTAAGATGATGAGGACACTTTCACAGTATCACAGTATCATAGAATCAGTCAGGGTTGGAAGGGACCACAAGGGTCATCTAGTTCCAACCACCCTGCCATGGCCAGGGACACCCCACACTAGATCAGGCTGGCCACAGCCTCATCCAGCCTGGGCTTAAACACCTCCAGGGACGGGGCCCCAACCACCTCCCTGGACAACCCATTCCAGGGCTTCACCACTCTCATGGTGAAGAACTTCCTCCTCACGTCCAGCCTGAATCTCCCCACCTCCTGCTTCATTCCATTCCATTCCATTCCATTCATTCCTTCCATTCCATTCCATTCCATTCCATTCCATTCCATTCCATTCTATTCCATTCCATTCCACTCCATTCCATTCCACTCCATTCCATTCCACTCCATTCCATTCCACTTTATATAGGTCCCCCCTGAGAAGACAGAAGATAAAGGAATTTTCACAAATATGCTTTTGTAAGATGCAAAATAACAAAAACTGCTCTCAAATTGCATAGAAGGAACCAGAGAAGCTGCCAGGGCAATGGCGCAAGACAGAGCCTGCAGCAAAAAGGACAGTCTAAAATGGCAGGGAACAATTTGCAGCCCAGGGAGAGGAGACAGCTAGGCTCTCACCAAATTAAGAGCTCTCCTGAGATCTGGCCTTGCTGCCTGGAAAGGATCAACAACATCCAACTGCAGCTGAAAATTACGTGGGAAGGGGAAGTAACCCAGGGATTGTCTGTCATCTTTCCAGAGATTGTGATGGCTGTAGTTTTACTTTAAGCATTCACTGTTGCTATTGTGCTTCCCTACCTGGAAGCAATGCACTGTCGTCCCTGATTACAGGCATTGCTCATCAGCCATTCTCTTAGGTTTTTTGGGTTTGGTTGTTGTTGTTGTTGCTTTGGGGGGGGAGAGGGTTGGGTCTTGTTTTCTTTCATTTTTGTTGTTGTTTGTGTGTGTTGTCTTTGTGGTGGCTTTGAGTGTGTGTGGTTGGGGTTTGTGGTTGGGGTTTTTTGGGTTTTGGGTTGGGTTTTTTGGGTTTGGTTGGTTGGTTGGGTTGGGTTTGGGGTTTTGGGTTTTTTTTGTAAGTGAGGGCCTAAAATTTGAATCTGATCCTTGATGCTGCCAAATATGTCACATAGAAGGTTATGTGTGGGTGTCCAGCACTTGGAAAGTCTCAGACCCAACTGCACCTGAATACCAGACATTACACAGCTTTATAATGCTCCACACAGCAGCAATGCTGCATGTTGCTGTGATAGAAGAGTGGAGAGACAGGCAAAAGGAGGCAGAGGTCATTGCAGTGCAAGGAAATCAAACAATTCTTCCTTGTCTTCAGAAAGTGCTCCCATCAGTGATATCTGTGGTATTTTATACTGCATGCAATCCAGCAAAACTTCAGGTCATTGCCAGAAGAGGCAGTCACCCTCTTTATTTTCCTGCCACTCCACACCACCAACTGTGCATTTGATCTTCTTCACAATGTGAGATCAAATGAGTCCCCTGAGGATACAGATAAACAGGGATATTTAATTTTTGTTGTTCATTTGTGTGTGTGTGTGTGTCTTAGGTTAGTTTTCTATGGATCAGCTGGACTCACACCCCAGTTTCAACTCCAGTACATGGGACACAGTGGAAGTGCACAGCTGAAAACAAAAAGCAGAACGAAACACCACCTTAGGGTGCATTGACAAGTCATGTGAGTTTGAAATGTCCACCAGGTTAGAGATCACATCTAGGTCTAACTGAGCTATCCTTGCTGTCCATTCTTTTTCTCTCCTGCTTCCTGGAAAGAGAATAGAGTAGAATAGAATAGAATAGAATAGAATAGAATAGAATAGCATAGCATAGCATAGAATAGAATAGAATAGAATAGAATAGAATAGAATAGAATAGAATAGAATAGAATAGAATAGAATTAACCAGGTTGGAAGAGACCATTGATATCATTGAGTCCAACCTATCACCCAACACCACCTAATCAACTAAACCATGGCACCAAGCACCCCATCCAGTCTCTTCCTGAACACCCCCAGTGATGGTGACTCCACCACCTCCCTCGGCAGCACATTCCAATGGCCAATCACTCACTCTGTGAAGAATTTCTTCCTAACATCCAGCCCAAACCTCCCCTGGTGCAGCTTGAGACTGTGTCCTCTTGTTCTGGTGCTGATTGACTAGGGGAAGAGATCAACCCCCATAGGGAACACTTTCGTGTACAATTCCTCCTCAGTAGGACAGAATTAGTGGGGTTTTCCATGTGTACAAGGACACAGGCAAAAGACAACTTAGCAATGATTATGGACTGCAACATGGTGAGGATAAAAGCAGGTAGAAAATAGAAATCAGAGAGTTGAGACCCTTCCTCAAGGCCTTTCATTTTAGCAGACCTCTTGTTTAACTTCTTGAAAAATGTCTTCCCACAGATGAGTTATCAGCAGAACTGCTTTTTTTTTCCCCCAGAATGAAGATTGGAAGATAAGATTTCTCATCTGTCATTAGTATTGCTATTTGTGGGAGGTTAAAAAAAAAAGGAAAAAGAGAAAGGAATTCTCCTCTATCAAGATGAAACTGTTGACACAACACCAGAGGTCTATAATAAACCAAGAGAACTTTGGAATAATTGCCCCTCACTGGAGTTTAGTGTTGAGAAACAAGTTGTCTATTCAGCCAGCCACTGAATTCTCATTGCTGGAGCGAAAGAGATGCTCTAGAGGCTGTGTCAAGGTCTTCAGAGGAATAACTTACTCCATTGCATTGAGTACATCAGGTTTAGAAGTCTAAGTCTAAATATTTAAGTTCAAGCACTTATTTTGCTAATCAATCACTAAATATTTAATGAGCATATTCTCAAACATGATACAAAACTAGCACAACATTAATATTGATGACTAGGTTAATGGGGAAGTTACAACAGATTGAAACAAGAGAAAAGAAACCAAGTTTCCTGTAGCACCATTGGGGATAACAATATAGTCAGTGTAATCTGATTCTCTGACCCTTGCCATGGTGCTGTTTTCCCACCAGACCTAAAGCAGCAGCTTTTCTTGCAGTGTTCAAGTCACATTGCCTACAAGTGTTGAGGCAAAAATCTGCTACAATTATTATTCTGTAATTTATCATTTCTCCAGAGCACTGGCACATAGCCAGTGCCCTCAGATGAGGCATCACACTGACACTTGTCCATCTTCAATTTCAGTGGGAAGAATTTCTTCCTAACATCCAGCCTAAACCTCCCTTGGCACAGCTTGAGACTGTGTCCTCTTGTTCTGGTGCTGGTTGCCTGGAAGAAGAGACCAACCCGCACCTGACTACCACCTCCCTTCAGGTAGTTGTAGACAGCAATAAGTCTCCCCTGAGCCTCTCTTCTCCAGCTAAGCAACACTAGCTCCCTCAGTCTCCTCACAGGGCTGTGCTCCAAACCTCTCCCAGCTTTGTTGCCCTTCTCTGGATGCATTCCAGCACTCAACATCTTTCCTAACTGAGGGGCCCAGAACTGGATGCAGGACCAAGTGTGGCCTACCATTGCAGAGTACAGGGCAGATGATTTCCCTCCCCTGCTAGCCACACTGTTCCTGATACAGGCCAGGATGGCATTGGCCTTCTTGGCCACCTGGGTACACTGCTGGCTCATGTTCAGCCTACTATCAACCTGTACCCCCAGGTCCCTTTCTGCCTGGCCGCTCTCCAGCCACTCCAGTCCCAGCCTGTAGCACTGCCTGGGGTTGTTGTGGCCAATGTGTAGAACCCGGCACTTGGATGTGTTCAATCTCCTGCCTTGGACTCTGCCCATCTGTCCAGCCTGTCAAGGTCCCTCTGCAGAGCTCTCCTAACCCTCTGACAGATCAACACCTGCTTCATTTGGAAATTTTGAGAATACTGATGAGAGAGAAAGAGTTCAATTCTGCAGTTTAGATTCCCAGAGGAATAAAAAATCAATTCACAGAATTCAGATAAGCGCTCGTGGCATGACACACACCCGAGGTCAATCCTCTCTTTGAACATTAATATAAATAATTACAAGTACTGGATTCCGAGGTAGCCTTTTAATTCCTCTGTTAACCTCTAGCCATGAGGGTGAAAAACTATTCCAAACAAGCTTCCAGTTTGCCTGGCAAATGTGAATTTTGCACAATGCAGACAGACAGCACGTGCACCTCCAAAACAGCACCACTGTCATCCCCTATCTAGGGCTGAAAGAAAGATATTTCTATCAAAACTCAGAAATTAAAGTAGCCCTAGAGGAGTTAACTTAACTGATTTAATAGGAGGTGAGGGCAAATACACTTTCATTTAAAAATGAAACTTTAACGCTCAGAAAAGGCAGAACTTTATTTTTGTTTTAAATACTGTGTTACATAAGCTTTCCCTCAGTGCATTAACAGCCTGAAGTATTAAGAACTTTTAGAGTTCTAAGGTGTGTTATAATAATAAAAGTGGCCTCAAGGTTAAATATCTCTCAGATTAGATTTCAGAGGGAAACAGTAGCTCCATGCCATAGGCACTTTTTGTACTCTTTATCCTTTAGCACGACTTGGGTTTGATGATTAACATGACAGTCATGAAGGCAGCAAGAAAGGTATCATAAATAAAGTTTGACATCTGTTAAAATGTGAATAAGATCACCTTACAAGATCATTTGAATCCTAAGCAAATTTCCTGTTTATTGACACAACGACAGATGGGCAGAGCACAAGGGCATGAGATTTACACATCTAAGTGCTGGGTTCTACACCTTGGCCACAACAACCCCATGCAGTGCTACAGGCTGGGGTCAGAGTGGCTGGAGAGCAGCCAGGCAGAAAGGGACCTGGGGGTACTGGTTGATAGTAGGCTGAACATGAGCCAGCAGTGTGCCCAGGGGGCCAAGAAGGCCAATTGCATCTTGGCCTGTAGCAGCAGGAGCAGGGAAGTCATTGTGCCCTGTACTCAGCACTGGTTAGGTGACACCTTGAGTCCTGTGTCCAGTTCTGGGCCACTCAATTTAAGAAGGATTGAGACACTTGAACGTTCCAGAGAAGGGCAACAAGGATGGGGAGGGTCTGGGCACAGCCCTGTGAGGAGAGGCTGAGGAGCTGGGTTGCTTAGCCTCCAGAAGAGGAGACTCAGGGGAGACCTCATTGCTGTCTCAAATACTGAAGGGAGATTGTGGCCAGGTGGGGGTTGGTTCTTCTCCCAGTCACCCAGCACCAGAACAAGAGGACAACAGTCATCAAGCTGCACCAGGGGAGGTTAAGCTGGATGTTAGGAGAAATTCTTCCTAGAAAGACAGATTGGCCTTGGAATGTGCTGCCCAGGGAGGTGGTGGAGTCACCATCGTTGGAGGTGTTTAGGAAGAGACTTGATGGGGTGCTTGTGCCATGGTTTAGTTGATTAGATGGTGTTGGATGATAGGTTGGACT
>CM037631.1:26418868-26441368 GCA_015227895.2 Colaptes auratus
GATGAGGCTCTGGCCAGCCTGATCTAGTGTGGGGTGTCCCTGGCCATGGCAGGGGTTGGAACTAGATGATCCTTGTGGTCCCTTCCAACCCTGACTGATTCTATGATTCTATATTCTTAACTCTTTAAACCCTCTGTAACCTTTCCTTACTTCCCATGGCTTTGTCTCTCTGTGCTCCAAGTATCCAGGGCCAAGGTCTCATATGGCCCTGATGGCTCACACTTCAGAGTAAATTGCTAAGCTGTGACAAAGAATTGTGAGAATAACTCTAGAGCAGAGCCATGGAAGATAAGAACAGTAAAATTAGAGGCAGAGAGAGGTTGTTGATATGGGGATTGATTGCAGAATTCAAGGGAAGGAACATCAGCATTGAAAAGCATAAGATCCCTATAGCGAAAAACAAGGAGCTGACAAAAGAATTGGTAGAAAAATGGCAATTCAGCAGCATGGAATATCTGTTTTATTGACCAGCAGAGGCCACTTCTGTTCCTGATAGATGCCTGCCTGGCTAACAAAGAGTGTTCAGGTGGCTTTTTAGGATGCTGAACTAATGCTGATGTAGGAGGTTATTACACTCTAGCCATCATTTGTATGTTAGCAAATAGATAATTGCCATACTATTTTAATCCAGTAGGCAGCTAAGCCCCTCATGACCACTTGATTACACCCTCCCCAGTGGGATGTTGGAGAAAAGGGTAAAATAAGAAAATATGTGGACTAAGGAGTTTAATAGGAAAAGCAACAGCTGCACACACAAGCAAAACAAAATCAAGGAATTAATTCACTGCTTCCTATGAACAGGCAAGTGCTCATCCATCCTCAAGAAAAGCAGGGCTCCATAACACTTAACAGTTACAAAAATGACATAACTTTGAATGACCCTTCCTCCTTCCTTGAGCTTTTATTGCTTAGTACAATGTCATATGATAGGAGATATCCCTTGGGTCAGCTGGGGCCAGCTTTCCAAGTGGCATTGCTCCTAAACTCTTGTGCAGTCCCAGTTTATTCACTGGGTCAGTGTGAGAAGCAGAAGGATTGTATTGTATTGATTGTATTGTATTGTATTTAGGTGGGTTGGATTGGTTGATGGGTTGGACACGATGATCTTGAAGGTCTCTTCCAACCTGGTCGTGTATTGTATTGTATCGTATTGTATTGTATTATTATTGTATTGTAGACCTTGATGCGTGCAAGAGCTTCTTAGCTCTAGCTACACGATCAGTGTGTTATCAACAGGTTTTGGTCACAAATCAAAAATATATCATGCAGCTACCATGAAGAAATTAGCTCTATTCTAGCCCAAACTTGTATGTATATTGTTTGTAGAATGCCTTTGCAAGAAGATAGATTTGCCCAAATAACATGCCCAAAAGGAATTGCTTTTCAGTGTGTTCAGGAGGAGACTTGATGGGGTGCTTGGTGCCATGGTTTAGTTGTTTAGGTGGGTTGGATTGGTTGATGGGTTGGACGCGATGATCTTGAAGGTCTCTTCCAACCTGGTGTATGGTATTGTATTGTATTGTATTGTATTGTACTGTACTGTATTGCATTGTGTTGTAATACACATGCAAATGCTGGCAGCATATGATCTATATACAGAATATCCATATGTGTGAGTGTATAGGTAGCCTTCATCAAGGCATGTCATTTCAGTCTTGCTTTGCGAAAAAATGCGGACACATGCATGGTGTAATTAATGCACAACACACTGAAGTTGAAATTGCTGAAATGACTTACTGAATACAGAGTTAACCAGGTTGGAAAAGACCTTGCTGATCATCGAGTCCAACCTATTACCCAACACCATCTAATCAACTAAACCATGGCACCAAGTGTCCCATCCTGTCTCTTTTTAAACACTCCCAGCGATGGTGACTCCACCACCTCCCTGGGCAGCACATCCCAATGGCCAATCTCTCTTTCTGGGAAAAAAATTAATCCTAACATCCAGCCTAAACCTCTCCTGGGCACAGCCTGAGACTGTGTCCTCTTGTTCTGATGCTGGTTGCCTTGGAGAAGATATCAACCCCCACCTGGCTACAACCTCCCTTCAGGTACTTGTAGATGGCAATAAGGTCTTCCCTGAGCCTCCTCTTCTCCAGGCTAAGCAACCCCAGCTCCCTCAGCCTCTCCTCACAGGGCTGTGCTCCAAACCCCTCCCCAGCTTTGTTGCCCTTCTCTGCACACATTCCAGCAACTCACCATCTTTCCTAAACTGAGGGGCCCAGAACTGGACACAGGACTCAAGGTGTGGCCTAACCAGTGCTGAGTACAGGGCAGAATGACTTCCCTGCTCCTGCTGGCCACACTGTTCCTGATAGTGGCCTTCCATGAATCTCAGTCTAGATATGCTAACTTCTTATGAGTGGTTGTGAAGAAAACCTTAGATTTCAACTTCAGGCATTTAAGCTACCTGAAGTGAGGTAAGATGAATGCCAGTGCTTTGTGTACTGAGATTGTTATAGGTTTCTTTCATTTTTCCTCCTTCTCACCTCTGTCAATATCTGCCTTTCATCCTTTGTTTTATTAGATGTCATCTCTTTGTTAATAAGAGGAGTCTTAAAACCAAAGTAGTCAGTAAAGTTTGAAGATGCCTATTGCTAGCATAGAGAGCTAGAATCTGGACAATCTTTACATTATCTTCTAACAAATTCTTAATACAGCAGAGTGACATTTCATTATGCTATGTAAGGCACCCAGCACAATGGAGCATTCATACATGATGAAAGCCTCTGGCTTTTATCACAAGAAAAGTAATAAATCATCTCTGAATCTCGATCAAATTATATCTTTGCTTTTTGCCTATTTAAATGTCACTTGCAGATTAAATTAGATTATAGGTGTTTTTATTGTTGTTTGGCTTTCTTCTTTCTTTTCCTTCTTCCTCTTAATTTTTCTAATGTTAGTTTACAGCAATAACAAGCTGTTGAATAACATGCAACATTTGGATTTCCCTTACAGAATATGAAGCCTGCCTACAGGAATATTCAAAGGGAAAATGGACACAGAAAGTTTAGAGTAGAGATAAATAAATTAGTGTTATTTAATTGGAATCCTCTAACTATATTTCTAGTCATGAGGTCTGTGGTGACAGGTTGGACTCAATGATCTTTGAGGTCTCTTCCAACCTTGGTGATACTGTGACATATAGGAAGAGCTGAGAAAAATCACAGAATCATGATTGTTTATAGGTTAAAAAGCTTCTTCACCAACACATGGATCACACTGTGTTTTGGGTTTGGGTTTGGTTTTTATCTTCCCAAGGAGATTGCCATAGTAATACATACAAGATATGACAAGGTAATATGGGTCCAGTCAATTATGGGATTATAGGTTAGGTAAGCACACACCATGATTCTAGTAATGAGATTACAAGTTCATCCTTTCATTCAGTTCAAAAGGATGAAAATAAACAGTTGGTCTGAAGACTCTGATTTCAGGAACATCACAGAAACATTCAGGTTGGAAAAGACCCTCAGGATCACCAAGTCCAACTAATAACCCTACTTTACAAGGTTCACCCCTAAACCATATCTCCAAGCACCACATCCAAATGACCTTTAAACACACCCAGGGTTGGTGACTCAATCACCTCCCCGGGCAGCTCATTCCAATCCCTGACCACTCTTGCTGTGAAAATTTTTTTCTTAATGTCCAGTCTAAACCTACTCTGTCACAGCTTGAGGCCATGCCCTCTTGATCTATCACTAATTACCTGTGAGAAGGGACCAGCATCAGCCTTTTTGCAACATCCTTTCAGGTAGTTGTAGAGAGTAATGAGGTCTCTCAGTCTCCTCTTTTTCAAACTAAACAGCCTCAGCTCCCTCAGTTGCTCTTCATCAGATTTATTCTCCAGGCCCTTCCCCAGCTTTTGTGCCCTCTGCACTTGCTCCAGCACCTCCACATCTCTCTAGTATTGAGGTGCCCAAAACTGGGCACAATACTCAATGTGTGGCCTCACCAGAGCTGAGTACAAGGGGACAATCACCTCTCTACTCCTGCTGGACACAGCATTTCTGATGCAAGCCAGGATGCCATTGGCTTTCTTGTGCACCTGGGCCACTGCTTGCTCATATTCAGTTGCTTGTTGATAAGAGTCCCCTAGGTCCCTTTCTTCCAGACAGCTTTCCAGCCAAAGGCAAATAATTACAATTGTATTGTTTGGATTGTCCAAGAAGCAGCTTGGTTGAGGAAAAGATCAGGGGAAACCTTATCACACCATACAACTGCATGAAGGGAAGTTGCAGTAAGGTGGGGATCAGGCTCTTCTCCCAGGCAACTTGTGACAAGATGAGAAGGCATGGCATGTCCTGAAGCTGCACCTGGGGAGGCTTAGTTTGGATGTTAGGAAGCACTTCCTCACAGAAAGGGTAATAAGACACTGGAATGGACTGCCCAGGGAGGTGCTGGAGTCTCCCTCCCTGGAGGTGTTTAAAGAAAGATTGGATGTAGCACTTAGCCACATGGTCTAGTTAGTATGGTGGTGTTGGGTTGCAGGCTGGACTTGGTGATCCTGAAGGTCTGGTCCAGCCTCAACAATTCTGTGATTCTGTGGAAAGTAAATAGTATTTCTTTAAGATTCTCAACTCAGTCATAAAAGTCACAGTGGCATGTGACAGTTAGGTTTGCTAAATTATGAGCTCAAACACATGTTTTATCAAGGAGAGAGCAGATGATTTTGAGAGAAGCAGAGTCAATAATGTGATTTTTAAATAGATTTGTCCCCTCTGTATCAATCCCACCCACAAGCTGTCACAAAACTTGCTAACAGTTTGTGCTTCTTAGATATCCATTTTTGTTTCAAATTTGGCTGACAAATAGGGGTGCAAATATGAAGAGGTCTTCTGGAGAAACACAAGATTTGTTTATAGACTCTGAATTTGTAAAAATGTAAAACCTGTTAATCCCATTCAGATGAATGAATAGGAAGTGTTTTAGGAATAGAATAGAATAGAATAGAATAGAATAGAATAGAATAGAATAGAATAGAATAGAATTAACTAGGTTGGAAAGACCTCAGGGATCATTGAGTCCAACCTATCACCCAACACCATCTAATCAACTTAACCATGGCACCAAGCACCCCATCCAGTCTCTTCCTAAACAACTCCAGTGGCAGGGACTGCGCCACCTCCCTGGGCAGCACATCCCAATGGCCAGTCTCTCTTTCTGAGAAGAATTTCTTCCTAACATCCAGCCTAAACCTCCCCTGGTGCAGCTTGAGACTGTGTCTTCTTGTTCTGGTGCTGGTTGCTTGGGAGAAGAGACCAACCCCCACCTGGCTACAACCTCCCTTCAGGTAATTGTAGAGAGCAAGAAGGTCTCCCCTGAGCCTCCTGTTCCAGCAACTCAACATCTTTCCTAAATTGAGGGGCCCAGAACTGGACACAGGACTCAAGGTGTGGCCTAACCAGTGCTGAGTACAGGGCAGAATGACTTCCCTGCTCCTGCTGGCCACACTATTCCTGATATAGGCCATTTGCCTTCTTGGCCACCTGGGCACACTGCAGGCTCATGTTCATCCTAGTATCAACCAGTATCCCCAGGTCCCTTTCTGCCTGGCTGTTCTCCAGCCACTCTGACTCCACCCTGTAGCACTGCATGGTGGTGTTGTGGCCAATGTGTAGAACCTAGCACTTAGATGTGTTAAATCTCATGCCCTTGGACTCTGCCCATCAGTCCAGCCTGTCGAGGTCCCTTTGGAGAGGGACCTCCTACACAATATTCTTAATCTGTAACAATGTAAAACCTGTTAATCCTGTTCAGATGAATAAATGAGAAGTATTTTAGGAACAAATCATATGAAATTAATTTAATAGATATCTGTAATATGTTTATACATTTTCAAGGCAGAGAAAATACATCTAATCCAGATGCACTTTCAGGAAGTGTTTGCTGTAGTGACTGACAGGAAATGAGTTTAGCTAGAAGAATCCCAGAATACATGGCTGCTAACTAGAGTAAATGAAAAGCATCAAGTCTAACTGAAGATACTTAAATACTCATGAGGAAGGACTGAGCAAGTGTAGGTAATATAGAAATTTTTAATATTAAGCTCAATTACTATGAAAAAGAGTCACAAACTGCAACAACATTTTTCAATGAGAAACAATCAAAGGAAGATACTCTACTGAACATGTGTTCAGGCAGAAGACAGCATACAACACATCCATGTGTTGTGGTAAGAGAAGAAAATTAAAACAAGACAGAGCTTGCAAGAGGAATTCTTAACATGTGGGACTATAGGATTTGCACTTGTGACACTAGTATAAACGTCATAAACACATTTATCCTTCCAAAGAATTCACAGAATCATTAGGGTTAGAAGGGACCTCAAGCACTACTACTACTATTGTTTCATAGTTTCATAGTTTCATAGTTTCAGTTAGGGTTGGAAGGGACCACAAGGATCAGCTAGTTCCAACCCCCCTACCATGGGCAGGGGCACCTCATACTAGATGCAATACAATACAATAATACAATACAATAAACCAGGTTGGAAGAGACCTTCAAGATCATCGCATCCAACCCATCAACCCAATCCAACCCACCTAAACAACTAAACCATGGCACCAAGCACCCCATCAAGTCTCCTCCTGAACACCTCCCAATGATGGTGACTCCACCACTTCCCTGGGCAGTCCATTCCAATGGGCAATCACTCTCTCTGTATAGAACTTCTTCCTAACATCCAGCCTAAAACTCCCCTGGCACAATGTGAGACTGTGTCCTCTTGTTCTGGTGCTAGCTGCCTAGGAGAAGAGACCAACCTCTGCCTGTCTACAACCTCCCTTCAGGTAGCTGTAGAGAGCAATAAGGTCACCCCTGATTCTCCTCCTCTCCAGGCTAAGCAATCCCAGCTCCCTCAGCAGATCAGATTGCCCAGAGCCACATCCAGCCTGGCCTTAAAAACCCCCAGGGATGAGGCTTCCACCACCTCCCTGGGCAACCTGTGCCAGTGTCTCACCACCCTCATGGGCAAGAACATCTTCCTAATACCCAATCTGAATCTACCCATTTCTAGTTTTGTCCCTTTCCCCCTAGTCCTATCACTACCCTCCCCAGCTTTCTTGTAGGCCCACATCAGATAGTGGAAGGCCACAATAAGGTCTCCTCGGAGCCTTCTCTTCTCCAGACTGAATAGTCTCAGCTCCCTCAGTCTGTCCTCATAGGAGAAGTGTTCCAGCCTTCTAATAAACAATAACAAGAACAAGCAAATCTAATCAACATGAACAAGCAAATGCCTGAGCAGGTAGATAACTTGAAAGCTCTACAAATATACTTCCCCCCCCCCCCCCTTAAATTATTATTTTTTGTACAGCCAAATATTTCTGCATTGGTTTAGAATACTTAGTTGACCATATCATTAATCCTGACACTTCAGTAACCTCACATGGGTGAGTTGTAGATAAAATTCCCATCTGGAACATCAAGAAACTCTGAAGGATGAGTCTCATTCCACATTTTATTGGGGGAGAAAGGAAAAAGTCAATACTTATTGTTTGCACAGACAAATATCATTAGGAACCATTCTGCTCCTTTATTCTGGGAGATAGCCAAAGTCTTAGGCGAGCTGTTATCTCATGCCTCAGGAAAACAAAATGTCAAGAGTCTGTTAGAAATTAAAGATAAAAGGACTTGAGCCTTGACTCTAAAGAATTTTACAGAACTTGTTGTCAAGGGCAAATTTTCCTCTGATTGTTAAAAAGTAAAAAAAATATTAAAAAATTAAAACAAAAATCAACTTTTTTTTTTTCTAGGAATAATTTCTGTGCTTTAACAAATTACTGAACTAGCAATGTCAGCTATGCTGGCTGCAGGGGAAAACCTCATCTTGAATATGCTCAGTTAAGAAAACACTGAGATCCCTTCATTCATTCAGAAGCTCATTGCCCATCCAGGCTGGCAATGAGCCAGGCAAAGAGTCTGCCCCAGGGCTCGTCTTCCAGCACATTGGCACAGCCTGTTCCTGAGCCTTCAAGATATCTTTCTTGAAGTAGGTCCATCCCTCCTGAACCCCTCTGGTTTTAGGGGCTGTTTCTCCAGGTACCTTCTGAGTTAGTTCCTTAATCAATCTGAAGTCCGCCCTCCGGAATTCCGGAGTGGAGGCTTTGTTGCTGCCCCTCCTAGCTTGAGTGCATATTGAACACTCAAGTATTCCATGGTCACTGGACCCCAGACAGCCTCCAACCACCACATCTCCCACCAGCCCTTCTCTGTAAAAAGAAGGTCAAGCAAAGCCTTACCCCTAGTAGGCTCACACAGCAGCTGTGACAAGAAGCTATCCTCTGTACACTCTTAAGAACCTTCTAGACTGCCTCCTCTCTGCTGTGTTAAGTTCCCAGCAGACATCTGGCAGGTTAAAATCACCCACAAGAACAAGGTCGAGTGATCCTGAGACAGCCTCTAGATGCCAATAAAATAATTCATCAACCTCTTCATCCTGACTGGGTGGTCTGTAACAGATTCCAAACAGGATGTCAGCCTTGCTGGCCTTCCCTCTAATTCTCACCCACAACTTGATTATCATTAATCTCTAGTTCCATGGCATCTAGAGCCTCCCTAATGTACAGGGCCACCCCTCCAGCCCTTCTCCCTTGCCTGTTCCTCCTGCAGAGCCTTTAGCCATCAATTACAGTGCTCAGAAAGAGTGATGAGCCATTGGAATGTGCTGCCCAGGGAGGTGGTGGAGTCACCATCACTGGAGGTGTTTAAGAAGAGACTGGGTGAGGCACTTGGTGCCATGGTTTAGTTGGTTAGATGGTGCTGGGGGATAGGTTGGACTTGATGATCTCAAAGGTCTTTTCCAACCTGGTTAATTCAATTCAATTCAATTCAATTCAATTCAATTCAATTCAATTCAATTCAATTCAATTCAGTTCTATTCTATTCTATTCTATTCTATTCTATTCTATTCTATTCTATTCTATTCTACAGAAAACCACTGAACAATGCTTTATGTGAACTACTCATGAAAAGTTCTGTATATCTATGGCTCTATAATTTTGCAAGACAATAATTTCAAATTCAAATACTTGGATTAGCACAGGAAACCTCTCTGCTTAAAGGGCAATATTTATATATTGTTTAGCCTGGAGAAGAGGAGGCTCAGGGGAGACCTTATTGCTCTCTACAACTACCTGAAAGAAGGTTGTAGCCAGGTGGGGGTTGGTCTCTTCTCCCAGGCAACCAGCACCAGAACAAGAGGACACAGTCTCAAGCTGCACCAGGGGAGGTTTAGTCTCAAGGTGGAGGAAATGTGGTCTAGATTATTGTGAAGGCTGCTAATGCACTTATGAAAAGTCAAGAATTGACTGCCTTTATGTAGAATAAATATCTTTATGATGATGCCTGGAACAGAGTGAGTGGTGGGAGGGCTGGGATTCGCTGCAATTTCACATTATGTTCCAAATATGTTTCTATAATGATGTGTTGTATCCTGTTATTGTTTTACATGCTGCTTAGCTATGCTGTTATATCCTGTAACAGGCACAGTATTTGTGAAGTTGTAAAAAATTGTTTGGTTTTCTTCCTTTTTAAAGAAATTATTTTTATTGTTGTTGTTCCTGGGTTTGTTTTTGTTGTTCCCCTCCTAAAAGTCTTCAGATGAATATTACCTTAATGTTTTGTTGGTTTGTTTGTTTCTGCTGGAGACTCACGTACATTTCCTTGTGGCTGCTGCATCCCCAAAACAAAGCAAGCACTGCTACTATCCTTTGACTTAGTGCTGAGGACCTATATGGCTTTTAATGTATAAATGATTGAAGCCATAAAAAATTATTGCAACATTTAAAGCAATAATGTTGGCCCAGATGCAGTTTCCAGATCAGTGAATTCCTAAACTGCTGAAAGATGTGAATTTATATCCATGGAAACAGTCACTCTGTACCTGTCACTTTCTTGGACTCTTTCTCTGTGTACCTTATGCCATTGCCCCTGCTTGATTTCTGGCAGAAAAGCCTTTATTGGAGTGAAAGCAAGTTGTGTGGGAGAAGGAGGAGGAAGAGTACAAAGAAAAGAAGATCTCTCAGGGACATTATTGAATGGTTGTCCTCCTTGGTAGCTATGAATCCACCAGACTGGTTCTGGGGTTCTGTGTCCAGTTCTGGGCTCCTCATTTAGGAAAGATGTTGAGTTGCTGGAACATATCCAGAGGAGGACAACAAAGCTGGGGAGGGGTCTGGAGCACAGCCCTGTGAGGAGAGGCTGAGGGAGCTGGGGTTGCTTAGCCTGGAGAGGAGGAGAATCAGGGGTGACCCTATTGCTCTCTACAACTACCTGAAGGGAGGTTGTAGCCAGGTGGGGGTTAGTCTCTTGTCCCAGGCAACCAGCACCAGAACAAGAGGACAGAGTCTCAAGCTGTGCCAGGGAAGGTTTAGGCTCAAGGTGAGGAGAAAGTTCTTCCAAGAAAGATAGATTGGCCATTGGAATGTGCTGCCCAGGGCGGTGGTGGTGGAGTAACCATCACTAGTGGTGTTTAGGAAGAGACTGGATGGGGTGCTTGGTGCCATGGTTTAGTTGATTAGATGGTGTTGGGTGATAGGATGGACTTGGTGATCAGCAAGGTCTTTTCCAACCAGGTTAATCTGTTCTATTCTATTCTATTCTATTCTATTCTATTCTATTCTATTCTATTCTATTCTATTCTATTCTATTCTATTCTAATATGAAGCCGAAATGGAATGACTCATACCATGTTACACATCTCCCTCTCCCATTTTCTTTTGGGCTTCCTGCACACACAGAGATCACTGACGGAGAAACCAACAGTGCAATAGTCCTGACCTACCATTTGGAAGGTCTGAGCTGCTTCAAGTTAAGTCTCTGCCCCAAGGCTCCTTTGTTGGAAGAGGCCAGACTTGTGACCTATTTCTGCTTTTTCTTGCACTCCTTTCAGATTTCATTTGGTCTTTGATTTGATCAGAAATTATTCTTCCTTTCCTTTCTGCCCTGAGCACCTTTTTTTTTTCAATCTGTTCAAGCTGACTAGAAGCAGAGCACAGCAAGAATCCCTGCCTCATTTCTAACAGTAAATGAAATTCATAGAGATTGCTATAAATAATTAAAGGATGATAATTAACAGAGCATAAACATATGAATATTTCAAGGTTTTGACAATAACTAACAAATGCAAGAGCATTCAGTGAGAAGGACTCTGTGTCTGGGTCCTCCATGACCCCCAAAGTCTCTCACGGATTAAACTTTTCATATTTGATCCACTTTTTTTCCCAAGACTTTTCCAAGACCCATAAAGGTCCTGAAAAATGAAACCATTCTGCTGAAACACCTAAGCCAAAATCTAAGCATATGGATAATTTTGTCCACATGTGAATGACTCATTTAGGCATCAGCTGAAATATACAGAATGAAGAACACAGAACTAACCAGGTTGGAAAAGACCTCAGAAATCATCGAGTCCAACCCATCACCCAACAGCATCTAATCAACTAAACCATGGCACCAAGCACCCCATCCAGTCTCTTCCTAAACACCTCTAGTGATGGTTACTCCACCACCTCCCTGGGCAGCACATTCCAATGGCCAATTACTCTTTCATGGAAGAATTAATTCCTAACATCCAGCCTAAACCTCCCCTGGCACAGCTTGAGACTGTGTCCTCTTGTTCTGGGACTGGTTGCCTGGGAGAAGAGACCAATCCCCACCTGGCTACAACCTCCCTTCAGGTAGTTGTAGAGAGCAACAGGGTCTCCCCTGAGCCTCCTCTTCTCCAGGCTAAGCAACCCCAGCTCCCTCAGCCTCTCCTCATAGGTCTTGTGCTCTAGACCTCTCCCCAGCTTTGTTGTCCTTCTCTGGACACGTTCAATTGTCTCAATGTCCTTCTTGAATGCGGGGCCCAGAACTGGACATAGGACTCAAGGTGTGGCCTCAGCAGTGCTGAGTGCAGGGGCAGAATGCCTTCCCTGCTCCTGCTGGCCACACTATTCCTGATCCAGGCCACGATGCCATTGGTCTCCTTGGCCACCTGGGCACACTGCTGGCTCATGTTCAGCCTAGTATCGACCAGTACCCCCAGGTCCCTCTCTGCCTGCCTGCCACTCTGACCCCAGCCTGTAGCACTGCAGGGGGTTGTTTTGGCCAATGTGGAACCCAGCACTTAGGTGTTTTAAATCTCATGGCCTTGCACTCTACCCATCTGTCCAGCCTGTCAAGGTCCCTCTGGAGAGCTCACCTACCCTCTAACAGCTCAACACCTGCCCCCCAGCTCGGTGTCGTCTGCAAATTGACTGATGATGGACTTCATCCCCTGATCCAGATATTTTCAGGTTAGGTGCCCTATTTATAAATAAATCAGTTAGAATTTTGTATTCTCCATATTCCTTACTTTATAAAAACCAACAAATAATTATTTTCTCTGTTTGCTGATAGCTGAAATTTAATTTAGGTGGATAGAGATCATATTTACTGACAGCACATCTCTCTGCTGTGATAATGACTATTTACTGGATTTTATCTATATCAAGGTGCTTTTGGACAGTCACCTTCTAGAGGCACTGCAAGATCTGACTCCTCTCTAACCCAGAAAAGTTTGGCCACATTCAAAACTTCCTCCTCATATTTAGCACTTAAAGTGAATTATCTCAGCTTTAGAAAGATAACTTCTACTGGACCAGGATACTACACTTCTTTCCAATCATATCTTTTTCATTGCTTGCACAATATTCCCTCCACTTCCCATGTGTAGAAGGCTATGTGCAGGAAGTACTCTACCCTTGCATATGTGATTCTGATTTGTGTGCAGGGAAAGAGAAGAACCAGTTCAGAGCAGAAACTGTGAATGACCCAAGCCGTATTTACTGCTTTCCCTGTTTCCCATGGGCTGCTGGAGATGCAGTGGCAATGCATCTCTGCAAAAGCAAGCATGCAGATTTCTCAATACTGGATAGAAATACAAAACATACTAAGGAATAGTGAGCATAAAGGAAGGCTCATCTTATTTTGAGATACAAGTGGCTGAATCTACAATTTGAGCAATTCCATAGAGAAGCTACTGTGTGAGAGGTTGGTCCTGGATTACTCATTGGTTGAGAACTAATTTTTATTACAGATCTTACTGACTGAATAAATTACTTTGCACAGAGTTACAGAACCCTTAAGTAAGGCTTTGAATGATAGGGGAGGGAGAAGATAGCCCATAAGCAAGGGACAGCCCAGGTTAGCAAGCACAGTGTCCAGATGATTTGAACAGAAGGGACTTTGAAAAAACAAAACAGGGTCAAAGAAATCCTTGCCCAAGTGTGGATACACAAAGAAAAGGTTGTCTGCAGGAAAGGATCATTAGGCAAACTCTCAAGGATCACCTCCTCCAAGTTCAAAAATGGAACAATCCGATGTAGAGGGAAGGTTGCAAGAGTACTCACACTTGAAGATGGGAGGAATAGAATAGAATAGAATAGAATAGAATAGAATAGAATAGAATAGAATAGAATAGAATAGAATAGAATACAATACAATACAATACAATACAATACAATACACCAGGTTGGAGGAGACCTTCAAGATCACTGCATCCAACCCATCAACCAATCCAACCCACCTAAACGACTAAACCATGGCACCAAGCACCCCATCAAGTCTCCTCCTGAACACCTCCAATGAAGGTGACTCCACCACCTCCACGGGCAGCCCATTCCAATGGGCAATCACTCTCTCTGTATAGAACTTCTTCCTAACATCCAGCCTAAACCTCCCCTGGCACAGCCTGAGTCTGTGTCTTCTTGTTCTGGTACTGGCTGCCTGGGAGAAGAAGACAGAACCAGATTGGATTATTTATCTCTGTGTTTATTTAATATTGTAAGGAACCAGGAGCAGGTTACCTAGAAAGGTTTCAGACTCTTCATCCTTGAAGTGTTCAAAGACCAAATAAATGGACTTGACCCTCAGCAACCTGATTTCTCTGAGTTTCTGGGTGTTTTTTTGAGCAAGGGGTTTGACTTGATGATCTCAGGAGGTCCTTTCCCACCTTCACCAATCTATAATTACGTGATTCTGTTCCTGTTCAGGCAGGCACTCTGCCCAGCTGCATCTGCTCTGTTACAGTTATTAGAGCTTCCAACTGTTTCATCTAAACCCCACACTTCCAGCAATAGCACCTGTTCTGTGGTTATTTCTCATCTTTAACAGCAGTTCATGTAACATATGGGATCACTTAAGAACCCTGTTGCTCAAAGGAGAGTTTTTAGTTCTTACTTTCCCCAATGACCTTTATACCCCAGCACTGCAAGCCTCTTTTGCATTACAGAGAACATATTTAGACATAATTAATTGCTCCCAATTTTAATATATATAAAAGCTATTAAATTTCCTCGATTTTTTATGACTTTCTCCTTTTGAAATGTGATGCCACCAATATTATCAAATAAAAATTTTGAGCTGAACAGATTTTTGTGCCTGGGTTCTTTCCCCTCTGGTATTCAGATGCCAATAAAGAAAATCCTGACTTTTTTTCTTTTCCTTCCTGCTGCTTTTCACTGTTATGCTCAGCCATTAGCTTTACACAGTTACAGTTCTTGCCCCTGCACATGTTTATGGGACCAGGGTTTTTTTAATTGCTTACACAGTCTAACTCATACTAAGTTCAATATGTGTTTGACTCCTAAATGTCCTGTACGCTGTTCCCCAAAGTGTTGCTGCATCAGGAGAGAAGGGAATTTTTTAAAATTATGAGCATATAGTCAGATATTTTTTTCCCTTAAACTATTACAGTGCTCCCTGTGGAGAGGGACACCGGGTCGTGCAATGTTAAAACAGCTGCGCCTTTCTAGGATCCCAGTGTGAGGGGCTGTGCCGAGAGGGGGATGTTAATAGGATAGATCATATGTGCTGCAATCAGATGAGCATAATCAGTTCTGCCTGGGGGTTACTCTGTCTTACAGTGGAGGTAAAATACGCCCTAGATGCCAGGAGTGCAAAGGTGGTTAAACATTTCCCTGTGTGCTTTCTCCAGCTTGAGAGCAGCAATATGGTTTCATGTTATAAGCTGAGTGGATCCCACTGTGCTACTGATAAAGGAGTCCTGCCCAGTCCTGATTTTCTTACCTCTTCCTCTCCTTCCCAAGCAGAATTATGGTCCCAATGCTATTCTGCTTCACTTTGTGGATTCTGCAGCCAAGGGTGAGGCAAACTGCTCATTGATCTAGTGAAAAATAATCCCTCTGGTAATCACACCTTGCACTCAGCATGCAGCTAAACCAAAGCAAGCCCAAGGGAGAAATCAGGATCGTGTGACTAGGATGACTGACTAACAACATCAATCTGCCTTAGATCAGCTTAGGAACAGCAAACCAAACAAGAACAGCAAGATCTAGTTTACAGAACTAGATCTTTTCCCTTGACTTATGTCCTGAGGTCCTACCTGACTTGAGAAGTGCTCTAAGCTGAGCAAAGCCAGGAGATGTTCTATCACTAAGTTTGGAGAGAGCAGAAGTGGAACAATGCAATAAGAATTTTTATAAGACAAAGGGAGCATTTCTGCTGTTTATACATCACTGAACATCACAACATTCCCATGTGGGAAATGTCTCTGGTGCTTGCAAGGGTGGATGTGGGAGAGATGTGAGCTGTGCAACACCAGCCAAATATCTTGCTGCAGCTGCATTCTTTATATTCATGATGGTCTCTCCTTCACAAGTTTTGTTGACTTGACCTGCCATTCATGAGAGATGTTTTCACCTGGTCCCCATGGGATAATATTGTTCAGGAATGATCTTGTGTCATTTACACTATGTTGAAGTAGCCTAAACTTTCCCTGGCCAGCAAACCAGTCTGTCTGCTGACCCAGTGAGAGAGGATTACCCTTTCCACTGTGTTTCTTGGAAGCCTGTGAGCTCTGAATGTGAAAAAAAAACAAACAGTATGCCCTATCTAAATATTACTATGATCTTTGATATCCTTTCTGTTTTGAATAGAAACATGACATGGGGTCTAAAGACCAGTGACTCCTGCTATTCCCTCTATGATAACAACAGTCGTAGGAGACACAAGGGGAGGACTGCATTGCATCAATCTGTTCACTGAAGACTGTAAAAGAAAGAATCCACCTCCCATATTATCAGTCTTAAAGTAGCAGATAATTAAATATGTCCCATGTCTGAACTGGGCTACAGCCTATGTTTAAGAATAGCTTTATTGAATTGAATAGAATACAGAATTAACCAGGTTGGAATAGACTTTCAAGAACATCAAGTCCAACCTATCACCCAACAGCATCTAATCAACTAAACCATGGTACCAAGCACCCCATCCAATCTCTTCCTAATCAACTCCAGTGGCAGTGACTGCACCACCTCCCTGGGAAGCTCATTCCAATGGGCAGTCTCTCTTTCTATGAAGAACTTCTTCCTAACATCCAGTGAAACCTCCCTTGGTGCAGCTTGAGACTGTGTCCTCTTCTTCTGGTGCTGGTTGCCTGGGAAAGGAGACCAACCCCCACCTGGCTACAACCTCCCTTCAGGTAGTTGTAGAGAGCAATAAGGTCACCCCTGAGTCTCCTCCAGGCTAAGCATCCCCAGCTCTCCAAGCCTCTCATAGAAGAGAGAAGGAGAATCTCTAGTGCTGAATAATGGGAGTAATTTGAATCTCCTTGTCCTTCTTTTCTTTTCTTTCCCCCTCTCCTTCATTTGTGGTCAAAGACATTAATCTTTTTTGAAGATTCTTGAGAGCAACTGAGGTCATATATATGAGACACTGAATTGGGACACAGCAAATTTAGAATTGCTTTGCAACTCAGCTGAAGGCACCCTGAATTTTCCTTACCTGGACTCTTTGCTTATAAAGAGGAAACAGAATAATGAGGCTTTTTTACTATTTTTTTCTTTTAGTTTGTTGATTTTTATTTCTTAATGAAAATAAAAAAATAGTAACCAGGCCTTTTTCTAGGCAGCAAGGCAGCTGAATGCACATCTCTCCTCTGAAGGTAAAACAGGAACCATTGATTTCTGGTGCCCGCTATAGATTATTTTGTGCTGTGAAACTTGAAGATGAATCTTCCCTTGTAACCCAGCAAACAATGTGATGGAAACTCATGTAAGGTAGAAATGCCAGCTGGGGAAAGCTGTTGAGTGTTTCTAGAAAAGTCCTGTAAACCAGCAGCATAGTTGGGAACACCAATTTTGCCCTTTTGTTACATGACCTTTTTCAAACCTCTTTCTTTCTTTACCTGCAGAAGATTCTCATATCAAGCATCACTTTGACAAGTGTGTTCTTCATGATTTCTTTTGATTGCTATTTAATTCCCCATTAAACACCTTTCAGGCTATCAGGGAGTGATAGGACTAGGGGGAATGGGATGAAGCTGGAGGTGGGGAGATTCAGGCTAGATGTGAGGAGGAAGTTCTTCACCGTGAGGGTGGTGAGGCCTTGGAATGGGTTGTCGAGGGAGGTGGCTGAGGCCCCGTCCCTGGAGGTGTTTAAGCCCAGGCTGGCTGAGGCTCTGGCCAGCCTGATCTAGTGCAGGGTGTCCCTGCCCATGGCAGGGGGGTTGGAACTAGATGATCCTTGTGGTCCCTTCCAACCCTAACTGAAACTATGAAACTATAAACTATGAAACTAAATATTGTCATCACCTCTCTCTTACCTTTTGGGACATCTTAAGAGGCTGGTATCAAATATTGGTCAAATTCCATCTTATATCCACACCTCGAGTCCTGTGTCCAGTTCTGGGCCCCTCAGTTTAGGAAGAATGCTGTCTTGCTGGAACGTGTCCAGAGAAGGGGCAATGAAGTTGGTGAGGGGTTTGGAACACAAGCCCTATGAGGAGAGGCTGAGGGAGATGGGGTTGCTTAGCCTGGAGAAGAGGAGACTCAGGGGTGACCTTATTGCTCTCTACAACTACCTGAAGGGAGGTTGTAGCCAGGCAGAGTTTGGTCTCTTCTCCCAGGCAGCCAGTACCAGAACAAGAGGACACGGTCTCAGGCTGCAGCAGGGCAGGTTTAGGCTGGATGTTAGGAAGAAGTTCTATACTGAGAGAGTGATTGCCCATTGGAATGGGCTGCCCAGGGAGGTGGTGGAGTCACCTTCATTGGAGGTGTTCAGGAGGAGACTTGATGGCTTGCTTGGTGCCATGGTTTAGTTGTTTAGGTGGGTTGGATTAGTTGATGGGTTGCACACGATGATCTTGAAGGTCTCTTTCAACCTGGTGTATTGTATTATTGTATTATTATTATATTGTAATATTGAAAATATTTCTGAGAGATTTGATGAAGGTGGAGCTTGCCATACCTCATACAATTAAGAAAGAAGATAAATCTTTAGGAACGAGGCCAATCTTTATCATAGGAACCAGATTTTGCACTGCAAAACCCACTACTCATTGCTTAAGCAACAGTTAAGCTTTCACAGTGAATGTGAAATTCAGATGCCTGGGAGAAATAGATAACCAGACTCTGAGAACTCTTGTCTGACAGAAGGACAGAAAGGCTAAAACAATATGGATATGGTCTTAGAGAAGATTATAATTTAACATTGATTGCCAGGAATTTTTCATTTTTCAAATCAAATTTGATTCATGGGAGGGAAAAAATATTATGCTGAGGTTTGGATTGGAGATTATTTTGAAAATAAAAGAAATATGTGGAGAAAATACTTTTCAGAAGTACAAAAAAAAAAGCTTCTATGAAAATAAAAGTGGATTTAATGGGATAAGTCAATAATCTTTAAATAGAATAGAATAGAATAGAATAGAATAGAATAGAATAGAATAGAATAGAACAGAACTAACCATGGTGGAACAGACCTTCAGATGATCTGGTGGAACAGATCATCAAGTACAACCCATCACCCAACACCATCTAATCAACTTAACCATAGCACTAAGTGCCTCATCCAGGCTCTTCTTCAACACTCCCAGTGATGGTGACCTCCACCACCTCCCTGGGCAGCACATTCCAATGGCCAATCTCTCTTTCTATGAAGAACTTCTTCCTAACACCCAGCCTAAACCTCCCCTGGCACAGCTTGAGACTTTGTCCTCCTGTTCTGGTGCTGGTTGCCTGGGAGAAGAGACCAACCCCCACCTGGCTACAACCTCCCTTCAGGGAGTTGTGGAGAGCAATAAGGTCTCCCCTGAGCCTCCTCTTCTCCAGGCTAAGCAACCCCAGCTCCCTCAGCCTCTCCTTATAGGACTTGTGCTCTAAACCCTTCCCCAGCTTTGTTGCCCTTCTCTGGACACCTTCCAGCAACTCAACATCTTTCCTAAACTGAGGAGCCCAGAACTGGATGCAGGACTCAAGGTGTGGCCTCAGCAGTGCTTAGTACAGGGGCACAATACTTCCCTGCTCCTGCTGGCCACACTAGTCCTGATACAGGCCAGGATGCCATTGGCCTTCTTGGCCACCTGGGCACACTTCTGGCTCATGTTCAGCCTACAATCAACCAGCACCCCCAGGTCCCTCTCTGCCTGGCTGCTCTCCAGCCACTCTGACCCCAGCCTGTAGCACTGCCTGTGGTTGTTGTGGTCAATCTGTAGAAACCAGCACTTCGATGTGTAAAAGCAGTTAGATGTGTAGAAGCTATTGAAACTTGTAGTTGCCTGAGTTCAGTGTTGTTATATATGTTGCTGATAGGGATGAGGATATTATTTAGTTTTCCAAACTGCATTTTAAGGACTCACTCTTGATAGGCCATGCTGTTCAGAATCATTGTTACGGTCCTGAAGCTTACCTCAGGCTTTCATGCTGTTCTTTTGTCCTCCTGCCATTGCTGGTAGCAGTTTCAGCTTTGACTATGTTTCAGATCCATTGCTGAACAAAGATACTGAAGATGGGAACGAGACTGTAATTGCTATTGATGAGACTGTGCTACTTCACATAAAGAGTCTTACACAGCACACTTGAGTGCGATTGAAGGCAGATAAGCAATAGGAGCTAATTAAGTATCTTTCTCTCTATATCAGGATCAAAAAATACTATTATGCAAAGACTTTTGAAATGAGGATGCACTGTCTGTCATCTGAATTTCCTGCAGTTTTGGTGAGGATTGCAGTATGCCTCTGTTTGGCATGTCTAGCCCTTGTCTTAACCAAACTGAAGCTTAACTCTTTAAATAAGTAAAGGCTGGCTCAGTTCAAGTGAAATGTAGATTTGTTACAGAGAGCTAGCACCACGTTGAGTCTGTTTTGTGTGGGCATTCAAGTGACAAGCGACAATAGCAAAACGATCATGATCTGAAAGGAAAAAGAAGTTTTTCAACTGAACGAAAAAGGAGATAAAAAGGACAACAAATGAGCACAGTGTGAAAAACACTCTCTGAAGCAAAGTGTTAGGAAAGAGGATCTAAACCCTGCTTTTTTATCTTCTTTTCTGCCTAACACATATGAAATGGATGATATTGACAGCTTTGAAAAATTAAAGCTTTCTGTTTATGATCTCAATTTCACAATGGAATCTCTTCATGCCACAGGACTTTCTTCCCAAATTGTTGTGAAGTGATTAAATTGGGTAAAGGCAGGCACTGCAACTGGGGAAACCCGGAGAGGAACAGTACCAGGTGACTCAGAATGGTCCATCAAAAGTATTTATCTTCATACTAGAAAAGATCACTTCAAGGTCAGTTGCCATTTCCCCAGTCTCCTGGGGTTTGCTAATGTTGGACTGATACTCCTACAAGAGAGGGACAGATTTCAGTGGTCCATATATTTCATGGCAGAAGAGCAAAGAGATGAGTCTGGGATTGAAGACTGACTATCCAGTCTTGTGTTCCTCATTTTTCCTCTGTGAGAGGCTAAGTGTGGTTGAGCACACAGGAATAATAATTCTCATTTCTGTTCAGATATGCAAGAAAGCCCTCCTGCTTCTGTTCTCAGCGGAGTCTATGGTTCCAAGGTCAGAGGGGAGGAATAAGGAGGCCTACTTATGGTATTTGCTAGAGAGCTGCAGGAGCCTTGGCTCGAGCCAGCCTTTCCCATTTGGGACTGTAAGAGAGAGAAGAGAGAGAGCGAGCTGACACATCTTAAACAAATCATTCTCTGTTCCAAAATTGCAGGAAATAAGTCTCTCCATCACAATTTGTCCTCTGAGCTGCTCCCAGGATCACACAGTATTAGAAGCCTCTTATGCACAAAGGTGAAACAGAAGGAAAAGTGAATCCTCAGCCAAGCCAGCTAAGGTTTTTTGGAAGGAGAGAGTTACGATTTCAGACATAATACTATTTCAATTCTAAGGAACGTTTCCACAATTCACATAAACCACAAGTGACATGTGAATCAGTTCCCTCAGTCCTGTGAATGTGCAAGCAGGCTCTGAAACAGTTCTCCCTTCCAGCCTGCTGAGTACAAACACTGTGTGTGCAGAATAGCTGGCTGTGTCTCCAAAGCAAGCATCAAAATGTCCAGTGGTTGTTGAATCAAGCCAGATTCACAGGAACACACACTTCTTTTGGCAAGAGGTCCTAATGAGCTTAGGGTGGACTAGAGGGGCTACGTGGAGGCTAAACACCGTGTCCAAGTGAACCTGGCACCATCACAGTGTTTAAGATATGTCATGCCCGTTCCTGTTTCTACTCCGAGGCTGTTCTGCATGACCTTGGAGAAGCAGTTGTGTCTCTTTTGTCTATCTTGTTCCTTCAGACAGGGAAATCTCAGTGAGTTTGTGAAAGCCTCTCATGCAATGAGAGCTAACCCCTGTTGCTGTCTGCTTTCAGAGAGACAATATTCCTGTCACTGGTAAAAGGCTCAGGTCAGATTGCTCTCTGTTCAAAAGACAAATGTCTGTGCCCCACTTAAACAGAGGCCTTGTGCTGGCTCTGTGCTCTCTGTATTCCACTGGGTACCCTTTATCCTTCAGGAAGAAAGAAAACAATCCATACATGCCAGAAAGACAAATGCAAAACTCAAAGCTGTTCTATTTGCTGGGGTTAAATGCATAGATCTTGAGTTGTTGTGATCCCTTTAAACATTCCCATACCAAACCCAGTAATCAGCTCTTCTGGATAATTTTAGAAACTGTCTGTTCACTACAGAGCAGTAGTAGAGTCGGGTGAGAGTAATGAGCAGTGACAAATTATTTGTGCTACTTCCAGGGGAAACTGTTGGCATTAACCTGATGCCAAGTCTTTGTTACTTTATGAATAAGAAGTGCAGTTAATATATTATACATCCATGTGTCTTCCAACCCTCCCCACAACCTAATTACACTTTATGGAAAGTTAAGTAGGCAGGAAACTAAGTGGTACGGAAAGTGCATACAGTAAAACTCCGCTGGCTGCAAACACTGAGCAGTTGTTTTGTCCTTCTACTATGGAGAACTTCATAATTATACATTTAGTGCTACTGAGAGATCCACTGTGTAATTACACAGCTCAGCAATAATGGCACCAGTTACTGTGCAAATACAAGGAGCCACAGGAGTCTAAAACAAATGCAACAACAGTAACCTGTAGAAACAAGACAAGAACCAGTAGTGGGTCCAGGTGTCATTCTGTTAGAGAGTTTTACAAAGGCTTTTCAGTTCAGAGGAAAGTGTGGGCAGTGGCTTTGTCCCTGAAGAG
>CM037631.1:26446368-26454364 GCA_015227895.2 Colaptes auratus
AGGGTGCAGTGACCACGAGATAGTGAAGTTTTCAATCTGCAGGGAGATAGGGAGGAGTACCAACAGAACCTTCACCCTGGACTTCCGGAGGGCAAACTTCAGCCTCTTTAAGAAATTATTTGTAAAGTTCCTGGGTACCAACCCTCATGAACCGAGGGGGTCCAGGAGGGTTGGACCTACTTCAAAAAGGAGCTCTTGAGGGCACAGGAACTGGCGGTCCCCATGTGTCGAAAGATGAGCCGGCGGGGAAGGCGACCGGCCTGGATGAGCAAGCAGCTCCTGGGGAATTAAGGGAAAAAAAGAGGCTGTATCACCTTTGGAAGGGGGGGAAGGCTTCTCGAGGTAGGTTCAAGGAAGTGGTTAGATTATGTAGGAATAAAATTAGAGAGGCAAAGGCCCAGTTAGAACTGAAACTGGCCACCTCTGTGAAAGAAAATAAAAAGCAATTTTACAAATATATCAACGCTAAAAAGAAGGCAAGAAGAACCTCCACTCCTTACTGGACCTGGAGGGGAACATGGTGACCGAAGATGAGGAAAAGGCTGAGGTCCTGAACGCCTTCTTTGCCTCCATGTTTAACAGCAAGGCAGGAGTCCAGGATGAGTGGCCTCCTGAGCTGGGTAATAGGGTCGGGGAGCAGTGTAATGCCCCAGAAATCCATGAGGAATTAGTTCGGGACCTGCTGAGCCACTTGGACACCCACAAGTCCATGGGACCAGATGGGATCCATCCTAGGGTGCTGAGAGAGCTGGCAGATGAGCTGGCCAAGCCGCTCTCCATCATTTTCCTCCAGTCCTGGCTCACTGGAGAGGTCCCAGATGACTGGAAACTGGCCAATGTGATCCCCATCCACAAGAAGGGACGGATGGAGGAGCCCGGAAACTACAGGCCAGTCAGCCTGACCTCAGTGCCAGGGAAAGTGATGGAACAGATTATCCTGGAGGCAATAACTGCGCACCTGAAGGATGGCCAAGGGCTCAGGTCCAGCCAACATGGATTTAGGAAGGGCAGGTCCTGCCTCTCCAACCTCATCTCCTTCTATGATCAGGTGAACCGTCTGGTGGACATGGGGAGGCCTGTGGATGTAGTCTATCTGGACTTCAGCAAGGCTTTGACACCGTCCCCCACAGTAAACTGCTGGCTAAAACTGTCAGCTCGTGGTTTGGACCGCAACACTCTGTGCTGGGTTAGGAACTGGCTGGAGGGCCGAGCCCAGAGAGTGGTGGTGAATGGTGCCGCGTCCGGCTGGCGGCCAGTCACCAGCGGCGTCCCCCAGGGATCGGTGCTGGGCCCATCCTCTTTAACATCTTCATTGATGATATGGATGAGGGGGTTGAGTCAGTCATCAGCAAGTTTGCAGATGACACCAAGTTGGGAACAGATGTTAGTCAGTTAGAGGGTAGAAAGGCTCTGCAGAGGGACCTCGACCGATGGACAGATGGGCAGAGTCCAATGGGATGGCATTTAATAAGTCCAAGTGCCGGGTGCTGCACTTTGGCCACGGCAACCTCATGCAGAGCTACAGGCTGGGTCAGAGTGGCTGGAGAGCTGCCAAACAGAGAGGGACCTGGGGGTGCTGATTGACACCCACCTAACATGAGCCAACAGTGTGCCCAGGTGGCAAGAAGGCCAATGGCATCCTGGCCTGTATTGGGAATAGTGTGGCCAGCAGGAGCAGGGAGGTCATTCTGCCCCTGTACTCTGCATTGGTTAGGCCACACCTTGAGTACTGTGTCCAGTTCTGGGCCCCTCAGTTTAAGAAGGACATCGAGATACTTGAGCGTGTCCAGAAAAGGGCAACAAGGCTGGTGAGAGGCCTTGAGCACAAGCCCTATGAGGAGAGGCTGAGGGAGCTGGGATTGTTTAGCCTGGAGAAGAGAAGGATCAGAGGTGACCTCATTGCTCTCTACAACTACCTGAAAGGTGGTTGTAGACAGGAGGGGGTTCGTCTCTTCTCCCAGGCAACCAGCACCAGAACAAGAGGACACAGTCTCAAGCTGTGCCAGGGGAGGTTTAGACTCGAGGTGAGGAGGAAGTTCTTCACTGAGCGAGTCATTCGTCATTGGAATGGGCTGCCCAGGGAGGTGGTGGAGTCTCCGTCCCTGGAGGTGTTCAAGGGGAGATTGGACGTGGCGCTTGGTGCCATGGTCTAGTTGTGAGGTCTGTTGGGACAGGTTGGACTTGATGATCCTTGGGGTCTCTTCCAACCTTGGTTATACTGTGATACTGTGATACTGTGATACTGTGAAGGGGGCTACAAGAAGGCTGGGGAGGGACTTTTCAGGCTATCAGGTAGTGATAGGACTAGGGGGAATGGAATGAAGCTGGAAGTGGGGAGATTCAGCTAGATGTGAGGAGGAGGAAATTCTTCACCATGAGGGTGGTGAAGCTCTGGAATGGGTTGTGCAGGGAGGTGGTTGGGGCCCCGTCCCTGGAGGTGTTTAAGCCCAGGCTGGGTGAGGCTCTGGCCAGGCTGATCTAGTGTGGGGTGTCCCTGCCCATGGCAGGGGGGTTGGAACTAGCTGATCCTTATGGTCCCTTCCAACCCTGACTGAAACTATGAAACTATGTCTAGGTCAAATTAGTTCTTCTAATACCCCCGTGAGGGAGGTGAATAAGTGCACTGTCAAGACAGATTGTTTTCTAGGCTTGGGCTTAGTTCCTCAGTTATATTCATAGCTGAAAAAAATCCTGATGCCAGTTTTGGTGTGGAGTAAATCCCTATGTTAATTTTCCAGAGTTAATTTTGCCTTTCAGGTGTTTGAAATTACAGACCTTTGGTGCTTGCCAGCTCTGAAATGAAGGCCACGTAGGTGTGTGGCTGTATTTCAGAGCTGAGATACAGAAGACTGGATGTGCCATCAAGAATATACTCTCTAGATGTACTTTTGCATCTCTGTATTTTTAGCTGACAAAGCAGGGTTTTTATCAACCAATTGTCAAATGCATATTAATTCATTCAACAAATGCTTGACTGTTTATCTTTCTGAGTAAATTCTCCAGCTTGCATTAAATAGAATTTCCCTCTTTTCTTCAATGAGAGTTTGACTAGGAGTGCTTTTGAACCTACAATAATTCCTTTACCCCTTTCTTTTCCAAAGTTAAACAAGACAAATGTGCCAAATGTAAATGATTTGCAACCATATTTTCCATGTATTATCCTTAAATCAGTCCAATACCATTCCCCATTCTCATGCATGACTCCATCTCAGCTGTAACAACTGCATTATTCCTTCCATCTCCTCACTCATTCATCTGATTTGGAAACAACGCTGCCTATGTCAAACTATTTATACTCATCAGTGGAAAACAGCTATGTATTTCATAAACATGTGAGACAAATCCCGCTGAAATGGGAGACAAACAGCATTTAAGTGTCAAAGAAACAGGATGCCCTAATCTAGCTGTTTATCTCTCTTCACGCTCATTTTCATCGCGCCTCCTGGCACCTGTTTGTGAGTTAATTTAACTCACTAACCTGGAAACAAAGGAACCAAGGAAGAGTGACTGGATCATTTTCTTCCACATTAGTGAGATGAATCAGCTCAGAGAGCAATCTGACAAAAAAAAATTGCTTCAAATAGTTCAAGTGAACCACGCTCCAAAGGTGCCTGCTTCTCAGGTTGACTTTAAAAGGGAGTGCGTGGGTTGAGTTCAGAAGTAAATAACTGCGCTGTAAACATCTCTAAATTGTGGAAGATAAATCTTGCCCTAAGCAATTCTTACTTAAGCTGAGTAATTCAACCTGGCCACTCTTCTCTGACCATGTCAGACTTGGTGACAAGGCCAAGCTCCTCAAAAAGACACAGCCACAGCTTTCCTTGCAAACACAACACAAATAGGTTTATTGCAGGTATACATCAGTTATGTTACTGGAACTAGGGTGTAGGAGATAGATTCACAGAATCAACCAGGTTGGAAGAGACCTCCAAGATCATCAAGTCCAACTAATCACTCAACTCTAACTAATCGACTAGACAATGGCACTAAGTACCTCATCCAGTCTTTTCTTAAACACCTTCAGGGACATCAACCCCACCACCTCCCTGGGCAGCCCATTCCAATGGCCAATCACTTTCTGTGAAGAATTTCTGTCTGATATCAAACCTATACTTCCCCCTACACAGCTTGAGACTGTGTCCTCTTGTGGTAGGTGCCAAACCTCTTGTTCAGTCACAGGTTGTCTGGGAGAAGAGATCAACCCCCACCAGGCTATAACCACCTTTCAGGTAGTTGTAGACATCAAGAAGGTCTCCCCTGAGCCTCCTCTTCTCCAAGCTAAACAACCCCAGCTCCCTCAGCCTCTTCTCATAGGCTTATGCTCCAAACCCCACCCCAGCTTTGTTGCCTTCTCTGGACATGTTCAAGTGTCTCAATATGCTTAAACTGAGGAGCCCAGAACTGGACACGGGCTCAGGTGTGGGAACAGTGCAGGGCAGATGACTTCCCTGCTCCTGCTGGCCACACTGTTCCTGATGCAGGCAGGATGCCATTGGCCTTCTTGGCCACTGGGGCACTGCTGGCTCATGTTCAGCCTACTGTCAACCAGTACTCCCAGGTCCCTTTCTGCCTGGCCACTCTCCACTGAACTTACTTACTCATTCCAGAGACTCCTTTTCAGCCCTGCAGCTGTTTTCTCCCAAGACAATGCACTAATTTTCAGGCTAAATGTTGCAGGCAGGAAAGTCAAAATCTAGAAAGGTAGCAGCCCTGACTCTCTTCTGTTTCTCTGCAGAAATAGTTACTCTCTTTTAACAAGCCAAATGGCATTTAAAACAAATGAGTGCTTCAGATTTCATTAACAAAAAAGAAGAAAGCTGAAATCAAACTTTGGACAAGCAAAACCTTTTCTTAATATCAGCTCTTACTGTCAGTGATGGAAGCTTCAGTGCCTGTTTGGGTACTGGTGTTAATGCCTCTCCTAGCATCATGTTTCTTCAGCTCCTTCTGTAACAATTATACTAATGAGTGCTAATTTTGATCTGAAACAGAAGATGGAGTCTGGGTAATGGCGAAGGAATAAGGAAAAGAATTGACTAATTTATCCACCTGTTTCCTCTGTGGCCTTTGGCAAGTCAATGAACTGTTCTGTGCTCAAGACTTGAAACAAAGGCATTTGTAAACACTTTCAATTACCTTAGAAGAAAGCTGCAGAAACAGGTTTTTTAAAGCCCAAACTTGTCCTTTTCTCCTCATTCATGAAAGAAATGGAAAGCTGAAAGGAAATTAAAACACATCAGCCAGCATTTTTAATGAGGAGCTCCTGACACACGCCAAAGCAATGCCACTGTCAGGATGAATGTGTCTGTGGAGACTGACCTCTCCAGGCTACATGCACAGTCCTGCAGTAATGCTTCATGTGGATAACCAGGCAGTGGTTGCAAAGTGTTGTGAATATTTCTGGCAGTAGAGATTCTGCTGTTAGGAAGAAAAATACGACTCACTTGACATTTAAGAGGAAAGGTATGTTAGGGAGGAAGGAGAGAAATTCTAAGGTTTCTTTAAGAACTTGTTTATGTAGACAGTTGCACAGAGGACAGTGGAAAGCTATAAAAAGTAACAATAATATACTTTATATCTTACACATTTTATTGTTTGACACTCTTCTGTGGGAGAAGAAGGAAAAGCAGAAGGGTAGGAATGAAGGTTTTGAGGGTGGGCAGGATTTCAGCTGCAGATGAGATAAGACTCAGCTTTAGGGCAACTGACCTTCTGGAGGGAGGTTTCTGAACAAGAAAATTGGGAAATAGAAGCCATGAAATCAGGAGACCAGTCAACTGCAGCACTCAGCATGATCCATAGCTGAGGCTGGGATGGAGTGACCAGGTCTCAGAACAGCTCAGCTAAGCTGTTGTGGGATTCCCAGTGCTTTGTGCTCATAAACTCCTCAAACAAGATGAGGTGAAAGCTCTTTTGCTGCCTGGTAGCCTTGTCCCTGACACCTTCTTCAATGAAGGTGCCAAATCACACTGTGGTTTTTGTGCCTAGAAGGACATGCACTGATCAGATGACACCAGCTAACCTTACTGTTGATCATGAGAGGGTCATGTGCATGTGCTGTTACGCTGATGGGGTATTAATTGCGTGATGGGGAAGCTGACAGAACCTACACCTCTTTATATGTCTCCATGAAGTACAATACAGCTTTCCCAGTGGAAAGCTAGACACAGACTGAGGATATAATTCAGTAGCCCTGATATTAGCTTGATCCTGCTGAGCTCCATGGAGCCCAGCAGTTGAAAAATATTACCCTTCATTTTCAACTTTCTACAGTTCCAAACTGGTTACTTTCCAGGCAGAAATGTTCTTTACAACTTGCCAAGAAGCATAGTCACATTTTATCCCTTTAAAGAAGACACTTGGTTAAACAATTCCATTTTGTTACTGCTTTCTCTAAAGTCCTCACTGTGCTCTAAAGAAAGAAATGCAGTGCAAACAGACAGACATAGATAAATTATTGACTACCCAGCCCTTGCTGTTTAGCTACAGGCAGGTGTCAGTGTGCTTGCTCAATTCACTCCTGCCTTTCCCCTGGCAAGACACAAGCTGCAGATCCCCACCAACTCTAGGTGCAGGTAGAGGTGGAAGGTCAGGCTACAGGCCTAGAGACAATTAGGTTGACTAGAGCATCTAAAGATCCTGATGCATGCCAGCACTGAAGGGACACAGGCATTAATGTGGGCAAGAAGCAAACAATCTACCACTTGTGAGGTTTTCATTTTTGCCTTTTACAGAATACAGAATTAACCAGGTTGGAAAGACCTTTGAGATCATCAAGTCCAACCTATCACCCAACACCATCTAATCAACTAAACCATGGCTCTGAGTGCCTCATCCAGTCTCTTTTAAAACACTTCCAGGGATGGTGACTCCACCACCTCCCTGGGCAGCACATTCCAATGGTTTGATGGATGGACCACCAGATGGATAAGGAACTGGCTTGATGGCCGACCCAAAGAGTGGCTGTCAATGGGTCCATGTCCCAGTGGAGGCCAGTGACAAGCGGAAGTCCCCTCAGGGATCAGTCCTGGGCCCAGTCTTGTTCAACATCTTTGGGTGGGACATGGACGTGGCATTGAGTGCACCCTCAGCAAGTTTGCTGATGACACCAAGCTGTGTGGTGCAGCAGACACGTGGAGGGAAGGGATGCCATCCAGAGGGACCTGACAGGCTGGAGAGGGGGGCACAGGCCAACCTATGAGCTTCAACAAGACCAGTGCAGGGTCCTGCATCTGGGTCGAGGCAATCCCAGGCACAAATACAGGTGGGCAGGACTGGCTGGGGAGCAGCCCAGAGGAGAGAGACTGGGGGTGCTGGTGGACGAGAAGCTTCAACATGAGCTCTCAATGTGCACCTGCAGACCGGAAAGCCAATCAGATCCTGGGCTGCATCAAGGAGAAGTGTGGCGGCCAGCAGTCACGGGAGGTGATTTCTCCCCCCTCTTCTCAGCTCTGGTGAGACCACCTGAGGAGTACTGCGTCCAGTTCTGGAGCCCCTATTACAAGAGGGATCTGGAGGTGCTGGAGCGTGGCCAGAGAAGGGCCACGAGGTGATCAGAGGGCTGGAGCACCTCTCCTATGAGGACAGACTGAAGGAGTTGGGGCTGTCAGTAGGGAGAAGAGAAGGCTCCGAGGTGACCTCATTGTGGCCTTCCAGTATCTGAGGGGGCTACAAGAAGGCTGGGGAGGGACTTTTCAGACTATCAGGGAGTGATAGGACTAGGGGGAATGGGATGAAGATGGAGGTGGGGAGATTCAGGCTAGATGTGAGGAGGAAGTTCTTCACCGTGAGAGTGGTGAAGCCCTGGAAGGGTTGTCCAGGGAGGTGGTGAGGGCCCCGTCCCTTGCGGGTGTTAAGACCAGGCTGGACGAGGCTCTGTCTAGCCTGATCTAGGTAGTAGGAGTGTCCTGCCCATGGCAGGGGGGTTGGAACTAAGATGATCCTTGTGGTCCCTTCCAACCCTAACTGAAACTATGAAACTATGAAACTATAATCT
>CM037631.1:26454864-26492386 GCA_015227895.2 Colaptes auratus
ACAGCTTGCTTTGCTTCTAACTCAGTTGGTCTGGCAAAGTTAATGCTGGGGGGAAACTTCAACCCACCACACCGTGCCATCACAAATGTTTGTGAATCTACTAATACAATACAATACAATACAATAAATCCAGGTTGGAAGAGACCTTCAAGATCATCGTGTCCAACTATCAACCAATCCAACCCACCTAAACAACTAGATCCATCATGGCACCCCGTACCCCATCAAGTCTCCTCCTGACACCTCCAATGAAGGTGACTCCACCACCTCCCTGGGCAGCCCATTCAATGGGCAATCACTCTTTCTGTATAGAACTTCCTCCTAACTCCAGTGTAAACCTCCCCTGGCACAGCCTGAGGCTGTGTCCTCTTGTTCTGGTGTTGCCTGCCTGGGAAAAGAGACCAAGAGATCTAGTGTGCAGATGTCTGCAATCTTTTAAGACTGCTGTCTTTTTATTCAAGTGGCCAAAGAAATTTTTTCCCCATGTTTCCAGGTACCACTACAAGCAGTGAGTCCAGCAAAGCAAGCAGTTCACAGGGCTGAGGATGATTGATATTCTTGTGAGTAAAAAAAAACCACACTGAAATCTTGAAACGTGCAGGGAGAAGATTCCTCATGGAAAATGTGCTGCTTCTCAGTCACATCTCATTATTGCATTTAAGCTGATGTCTTTGAGCTTTCAGCAGATACAGAGGGAGCTGTACATCAGAGACAGAGAGGGAGCCAGCAGCAGAATGAAGTAGATTATAACACGATGAAACATCAGGGCAAAGGCATCAAAGAGAAAATAAGCAAGCAATGTTTGGATAAGAAATGATTCACTTAATTCTGTGTGACCATTAAGCAAGCCAATGGCAGAACCAGCAATAGAGCTTGGGGTTCCAATACAAGTTCATGCTCACCACTTCACAGTACTGCTTCTTTGGATTCTGTTACATTAGTCTAGGTTAAAACTTTTAATGGGCACATGCATGAGAGCAGGGTACATATACAGACCTGGCTGTCCCAGCAGTTATTCTGAGTCATAAGCCTTGCAATGGTGTACATCTGTAGGGCTTTGGATGAGCTTGTCACAGCAGTCACAGTGGTGAGAGGGGCTAACACTGTCCTGAACAGAGCAGGACAGGATAAAAAGTGTTCATTCCTTAGTTCTGTAGTCATTGCTATTCACCCTGCTACCCCTCTCCTCTTCTGCATTGATGTGCAGATCACAAAGTCATGATTATCTGGTTTATGGATAGCTTATGCCCAGACCATCCCATTTTCATTGCACACTTATTAAAGCTAACAGAAAGCACCTTTCTAAGTTTCAGGCTTTTGGTGTGGCCTTTGGATGCAAGTTGTAGATGTGCTCTTTTTTGTGTGCTTGTTTGTTCCCATAATGCTCATTCTTCTGGTACTGATGATGCTGACCCTCCACACAGCTGAGAATCTGCCAGTGGCTTCAGCTTGGCACAACACTCTGATCTTTCTCAGAGGCTTGTTTTCTCTTATGAAATGATGCACTTACTAATAAACATGAGACTTAATTTGAACTTCAAATACTAGGAAAAGAAGCATTCCCAGACTGTAAAAACAAGAGAGATTAAACAGGGCAGTATCCAAATGGAGCCAAAGCAGGCCTCAGTAATTAGAGAGATGCAGGCCTCGGGTGTCACAGCACAACAGAACAGCATCTCCAGGGGTTGTTCCCCATATAAAACAGGACGCAGTGTTAATAATAAATGTGAGACTTAATTAAGATCACAAATACTGGGAGAAGAAATAAACTCCCAGGCTGTCTAATATAAAATATTAGAAGCTCAAATACTTAAAAAGGATCAGAAATGTTTTGGGTTTTTCCCCTGATGCACGTTGACACAACATATTCTGTCAATGAGTGCATGAGCCTTAATAATTTTTGCCTTATTTGACATTGTCTTGGCTGGGGTTAAATGGAGAGATTTAAATTGCACTTATATTCCTCTTCAGAAGGGAGGTGGTAGCCAGGTGGGGGTTGGTCTCTTCTCCCAGGCAACCAGCACCAGAACAAGAGGACACAGTCTCAAGCTGTGCCAGGGGAGGTTTAGACTGGAGGTTAGGAAGAAATTCTTCATCGAGAGAGTGATTTGCCATGGGAATTTGCTGCCCGGGGAGGTGGTGGAGTCACTGTCATTGGAGGTGTTTAGGAGGAGACTTAATAGGGTGCTCAGTGCCATGGTTTAGTTGATTAGGTGGAGATGGATGATGGGTTGGATGCGACCATCTTGAAGGTCTCTTCCAGCCTGGTCTGGTCCATTCCATTGCATTGCATTGCATTGCATTCCATTGCATTGCATTCCATTCCATTCCATTCCATTGCATTGCATTCCATTGCATTCCATTCCATTCCATTCCATTCCATTCCATTCCATTCCATTCCATTCCATTCCATTCCATTCCATTCCATTCCATTTTATCCTATCCTATCCTATCCTATCCTATCCTATCCTATCCTATCCTATCCTATCCTATAGCTTCTATCCCCTGACTGTCAGAATTGGCAGGCTTTACTGAAGCATGAGCATCCCCTACCTAGTATATTTTTGCATTTTTTCCTGTCTGTATCCACAGGAGATGATCTTAATAGATCTATTATTGGGAAAAAAAAAAGAAAATACAGGCTAAATGAAACTTTAGTCTGACCCAAAGTGACTGCTTTGTATGCTTATGACATGCGAAGCTTCTGCTCCCTCTGCTTACAAAAGCCTTCCTTGCAACCCCATGGCTGTTCAGACATAGATGGAGAAAAATAGCAGAATTGCTTCAAAACTGCTGTGAATACACTTGTGAGGTAGCAATGCAAGTCCTTGCTCAGAAACGAGCATAACTGTTACTGACATGCAGATCAATGCCTGCATTATTTAAAATGTGCATTTGCTCATTTCAAGTATCAGCCTTGAAACTGGCCTCATAAAGGCTTCTCTTCTCAATTTCCTGTGTGCTCCTTTCTTTGAAGTTTTGCAGGCTACCAGAGATCTCTGCAAATTTGTTTTGATTTTTCTCCCAGACTGGCTGAAATTGGGGAAAATGTGAGAAGATATTTTGCAATAAAAGCCTGAGGCTTAGGCAGGGTTGGCTTTTCAGACACCTTATTTCCCACTTTTCAGAAAGGCTGACCTTGCTAGAGAGGTTATTGATCACCAGTGACACACACAAGCAGTGACATGCAGGTTTCAGCACCTGTGGTAGGAGCCTGTCATTTAGAACAGACTAGAATACATCAGGTTGGAAGAGACCTTCAAGATCATTGAGTCCAACCCATCATCCAACTCCATCTAATCAACTAAACCATGGCACCAAGCACCCCATCAAGTCTCCTCCTGAACACCTCCAATGACAGTGACTCCACCACCTCCCTAGGCAGCAAATTCCCATGGCAAATCACTCTCTCGATGAAGAATTTCTTCCTAACCTCCAGCCTAAACCTCCCCTGGTGCAGCTTGAGACTGTGTCCTCTTGTTCTGGTGCTGGTTGCCTGGGAGAAGAGACCAACCCCCACCTGGCTACAACCCCCCTTCTGAAGAGGAATATAACTGCTCCATCCCCCCCAGTCCTATCATTACCTGACATCTTAAAAAAGTCCCTTCCCAGCTTTCTTGTAGCCCAGCTTAAGATACAGAAAGGCCACAATAAGGTCTCCTCAGAGCCTTCTCTTCTCTAGACTGAATAGCCCCAACTCTTTCAGCCTGTCCACATAGCAGAGGATCTCCAAGCCTCTGATCATCCTCGTGGCCCTTCTCTGGACACCTTCCAGCACATGTTGCTGAATTAAGCCTCATCTGCCAAAATACAATACAGTGACACTTGTTATTTGAATTGTTTCCATAAACTGATGTGATCAGTATAGGAGACATGGGCCAGACATATTAATTTCCATATCAAATACCCCAGAAGTGGTAGGAACAGGATATTACAGAACTTTGTGTTTTCTGGGAGTACAAGTTGAAATAACAGTTTATAGGGTTAGGAAAAATGTTCTCATACATTGCAATATGATCTGCACATTGGCCACAGCAACCCCAGGCAGTGCTACAGGCTGGGGTCAGAGCGGCTGGAGAGCGGCCAGGCAGAGAGGGACCTGGGGGTGCTGGTTGATGGGAGGCTGAACATGAGCCTGCAGTGTGCCCAGGCAGCCAAGAGGGCCAATGGCATCCTGGCCTGCATCAGGAACAGTGTGGCCAGCAGGAGCAGGGAGGTCATTCTGCCCCTGTACACTGCACTGGTTAGGCCACACCTAGAGTCCTGTGTCCAGTTCTGGGCCCCTCAGTTTAGGAAGGAGGTTGTCTTGCTGGAGTGTGTCCAGAGAAGGGCAACAAAGTTGGTGAGGGGTTTGGAACACAAGCCCTATCAGGAGAGGCTGAGGGAGCTGGAGTTGCTTAGCCTGGAGAAGAGGAGGCTCAAGGGTGACCTTATTGCTCTCTACAACTACCTGAAGGGAGGTTGTAGCCAGGTGGGGGTTGGTCTCTTCTCCCAGGCAGCCAGTACCAGAACAAGAGGACACAGCCTCAAGCTGTGCCAGGGCAGGTTTAGGCTGAATGTTAGGAAGAAGTTCTATACAAAGAGAGTGATTGCCCATTGGAATGTGCTGCCCAGGGAGGTGGTGGAGTCACCATCATTGGAGGTGTTCAGAAAGAGACTTGATGGGGTGCTTGGTGCCAGGGTTTAGTTATTTAGGTGACTTGGATTGGTTGATGGGTTGGACGCGATGATCTTGAAGGTCTCTTCCAATCTGGTCTATTCTATTCTATTCTATTCTATTCTATTCTATTCTATTCTATTCTATTCTATTCTATTCTTTAGAATTCATTAAAAAGCTCCTGAAGCTGAAATTAAAGGTGAAAGTAAGTTAAATCGTGATTAGGAAATCTTCATTCATTGTGGTAGTGTGAAGGTCTAATCCTCCCACCACATAAAGCACAGCTAAGCACAGCCTAAAGCTGTCACATTCATCTTTTGCAGTTGTCACCTTGTCAACTCTTTTATTTGTTTCCCAGAGGAACCTGGTTACAACTGGAGCCAGAGAGTTGGCATAATACTTGAGTAGTCTAATTATCAAGAAGAATGTCTGTGTTCCAATGAACAAGTTAAAGGTGGTAGGGCAGGCAGATCAGAGCAACCATTCACCCATTATTTATGTGCTGGCATTTATGCAAACATTTTGATACAGTAGACACAGTTCATTGTCAAAAGAAATGGGATTTATCTGAGAAAATGTGGATATTTACGGTGCAAGGGTCTGCATCTGCATGAATCACCTAAACTAATTTTAATCAATGGGGCAAAAGGCAGTTTCCTGTACTCTGCTCTATGTGCTTAAAGTAGGGCAAAGGCATTGCATTCTAATGAGCCCACTACTACTCACTATGAGGTTAAAAGTGTGCCACACTGACTCTCTCAAGCTCAACCCACCCACACTGGAATATGGCTCACACAGAAAGCAAAGAGGGAATGGAAATTTATATGCAAGTGTATGAATAATTCTAATTGTAGTTACTAATATCAAACAACAAAGAGAGCTGGAAGTGCAGATCTCCATGCCTCAGTCAGTCTTCATCAATGGCTATGAGACTGTTACATGTACCAGATTCTCCCTCATCTTCATTTGATAAGATTTTGTGCATCTTTAAAAAACTTCTGTTGCAGGCAGTGAAAGTAGACAGTCTTTGGGTGTGACTGTAGTGACTTCCATGCCAAGGGTGTGGAAGAGATGTCTGACTTGTCATTACCTTACAATGAGGAAAGTTGCTCAAAGTGTGGCTTCCTAACACAAGCACAAGATAAGAAATATACTGTGATAGTTGTTCAGTACACAGAAATCAAACCCACAGTAACCTCTTCATGCACACATTACCTGCAAGCAGACAATCCACAGCTTGCAAATTCAGCCATCTGTTTAGGGGTTGGAGTATGCCCGTAGGCACTAGCAGCACTAGAGGCTCTGCTGCATGAAGACTGGCTCCAGAAGGCAGCTGATCACAGAAGCAATTCATCTCTGTTTTCCTCCTGACTCTGGAGTGATTGTTTGATTCTGACCTACAGCTGTAGTGAATTACCATGGAATATCACACTGGCTCAGCAGTAGTGATGGGCACAGGGAGGATGTACAGAGTCAATGCTTTACAGTTAGAAAGATGGAAAGAAAGAAGGGAAGAAAGAGAGAAAGAAAGAAATAGAGAGAAAGAGGGAGGAGGAAGGGAAGGGAAGGGAAGGGAAGGGAAGGGAAGGGAAGGAAGGGAAGGGGAAGGGAAGGGAAGGGAAGGAAGGGAAGGGAAGGGAAGGGAAGGGAAGGGAAGGAGGGAAGGAAGGGAAGGGAAGGGAAGGGAAGGGAAGGGAGGGGGGGGAGGGAGGGGAGGGGAGGGGGGAGGGGAGGGGAGGAGAGGGAGGAGGGGAGAGGAGAGGGAGGAGAGGAGAGGAGAGGAGAGGAGAGGAGAGGAGAGGAGAGGAGAGGAGAGGAGAGGAGAGGAGAGGAGAGGAGAGGAGGGAGGAGAGGAGAGGGAGAGGAGGAGAGGAGGGAGGAGGGGAGGGAGGAGAGGAGAGGAGAGGAGGAGGAGAGGAGAGGAGAGAGGGAGAGGAGAGGGAGGAGGAGAGGAGAGGAGAGGAGGAGGAGAGGAGAGGAGAGAGAGGAGAGGAGAGAGAGAGGAGAGGAGAGGAGAGGAGGAGAGGAGGAGAGGGAGAGGAGAGGAGAGGAGAGGAGAGGAGAGGAGAGGAGGAGAGGAGAGGAGGAGGAGGAAGAGGAGAGGAGAGGAAAGAGGAGAGAGAGGGGGAAGAAGGAGAGAGAAGGAGAGGAGAAGAAAGGAGAGGAGAAGGAGAGGAAGAAGGAGAAGAAGGAAGAGAAAGGAGGAAGGAGGAGAGGAGAGGAAGAGAGGAGAGGAAGAAGGAGAGGAAGAAGGAGAGGAAGAAGGAAAGAAGAGCAACTAGAAAGCCTAGCTGTCAAAAGTCATAGGCGAGATAATGCAGACATTTCCACTGGTTTATTTTTTGGCTGAAGTTGAGTTTGCTAAGACATCACATACTGGATATTTGTTTGTATGGAAGCCAAAAGGCCAATATGGGCCTATGGACACAGATTAAATTCATGTCATAGCAGTTTGAATTCAATTAAGTCAGAGTTTGCATTCCAAAGCTTATCTTATTCGTCTCTGCACTCCAGACACAATCTGGTCTTTTCTGCTCTGAGCAACCATCTAAATTCCTAGCATTCAATAAGTTCTATAAGCAGTGAGAAAAGTCAGGCTGATGTGTCTTTGGAGCACTGGGGGCTTAAGGTGAAGAAGTTAATATTTTAGTCATTTCCCTAGCCAGCTCCCTGGTGTATCTGGGTTGTGTTGAAATGGGAGTGCAGGGAAAGCATACAAATTTATTGCTCATTAATATCCTAAGGAAAACAGCCTCTTTGTCATATGTTCTGTTAAGAAATATTTTCAGCTTATGACACCCTTCCCCACTGCTGTAACTAGTCTAAATTATTCCCATTGAGCTGTGAATGGTATTTCCATCAAACCTTCCCTGTTTACTGTGCCAGTTAATATTTCCCAGCACAGTTGCCTGCAGAGATGACCCCTGATTTCAAGCATTGCTCCCAAATGCAGACTCAGCTGGATGTCAAAAGAAATCAGCCCAAACCAATATCTAACACATATTTGAAACCCTTACATATTTTGACTTGTATTTTGATGCCAGTCTCCACACCAGACCCAACAACATTTTAAGAAAACAGCAGCACTGAATGATTGAATCATATTTCACTCATAGCAGACCATGCTGGCCTTTTTTTACCCCCTTCACATGTGTTCTCCAACCCTCTGTATGCAGGATTTGCTAAACTGCTAAAAATATTTTCCAAGGCACGGGACTATTGTTTAGCTCAAGAACTAAGCTTCTCCCAATTTGTTTCAAGTAATTACTTTCAGCAAAGTAATTGAATTTTCTTTTGAATCATAGAATAGAATTGTAGAATCAATTAGGTTGGAAAAGACCTCAAAGATCATCAAGACCAAACTGTTACCCAACACCTCAGGACTAACTAAACCATGGCACCAAGTGCCACCTCCAATCCCCTTTTGAACATCTCCAGGGACGGTGACTCCACCACCTCCCTGGGCAGCACATCCCAATGGCCAATATCTCCTTCTGGGAAGAACTTTCTCCTCACCTTCAGCCTAAACTTCCCCTGGCACAATTTGAGACTGTGTCCTCTTGTTCTGGTGTGATTGCCTGGGAGAAGAGACCAACTCCCTCCTGGCTACAACCTCCCTTCAGGTAGTGGTAGAGGGCAATAAGGTCTCCCCTGAGCCTCTTCTCCAGGCTAAGCAACCCCAGCTCCCTCAGCCTCTCCTCACAGGGCTTGTGCTCAAGACCCCTTCCCAGCCTTGTTTCCCTTCTCTGGACATGTTCAAGGGTCTCAACATCCTTCTTAAATTGAGGGACACAGAACTGGACACAGTTACCTTGCTTCATTCTCTTTTCAGTGAATAGCATAATTTCTACTGATTTTCTTGTCTTCTTAATCAGTACCCAAAGTCAAACCTAAGGCCTTTCAAACCAGACATTAAAAGATACAGCTGCACAGTGAGAAGCCTTTATTTAGTAATGGAATTTTACTCACAACAAAGGATGAAATACAGGAATATAATAAACAATTTGAATGCCACTATCCACTGTGTGTATTTAACTCCTCTGGCCTTACTCCTTAGACTAAGCTAAGAAAATCCAGAAATCTCTTTTTCCATTTCACTGTGGGAATGTGTTCATCTCCTTCAGTTTAACAACTACCATTGGAACTACGTGATCATTGACATTGGAACCCAGAAACTCTTTCCTTAATGTTTTCTTAATGTTAAAAGCATGCAAAGAGCTCTTTTGAATGATCTGGGCCACCCTTATGATGTGTCAAGCAGACAGAGAATATGGTCTCTGAGCAAGAGCCTCATTTGCATTAGTGAAGTCCTGTGCACCCGTTTCCCATGCCAAAAGATTCTCTGAGAAGAGGGTGATTGTCATCCAGGCATAAGTGTGTCCATGGCCTGTATTCATTTCTGCTTTCTTTTGAACTGATGGTTCTCTTCTTCGTGGGTATTTATATCCCTGGCCAGCTTCTGCTCTGCTAAGGTGAGCAAAAATGAGGAGGAGTTTTGTCTGTTAAGGAGAGCAAAAAGGAGGAGATTAAAGAATCTCTTGTCATGAGAAGGATGTGTCCCTACTTTCAACAAATGTATTAGCCCTGATCCTATAGAGTCAAAAGTGACTGCATTTCCTTGGATGATAGAAAGTTCTCAGCAAGCACTTTTACCATGGTATACACATATTTTCTCTCCAGGCAGTCCTTCAGGTGCTGCACCCTTTCATGCTGTCTGTCTGTTTGTATGGTAATATCACACCAGGAATTCACAGTCCCTGCGGTGTCCTTGGCCTTATGTAATGAACCCTCACCTCACAGCAAAAGTTCTCATTAATCCTGTTCTTTGTAGCATCTAGGTTTTCTTACTGTGAGATATGGTGTCTTCCAGCTCTGAGCTATTGCCACACACACACACTCTGTATTATGCTTCTATTATGCTCAGTAATGATAATTTAAGGAACAAATCTAAACTGTAATGAACTCTTCTGGAAACCTTCCTTCAGATGAACAGTTCCCATTTCATGGACAACTGGTTGCTATTTACACAGATAATTATTTGCATTTTCACCTGCATTCCAACCTCTTTACAATTTCTACTTTCTCCAGCTCAAGTGATTTCTCTTGCTGCACTAAACCAAAGGGTTCAGCAAAGTCCAAATCTTTAGAGGTATTTTTTCTTGTTTAGAAAAGCAAGAGAATCAAGCTAATCTAGCACAATCTTCTTTTAACAATGTTTAATCTTCCCTTCTCTGGGCTTTATTTTTCTGTTCTTCATTCAAGATTTGGTCAACACACAACACGCTATATTGTAGTCAACAGATCATCTGGCCAAACTTCTGCTTTCCTTGCAGCCTTGCCACTGTAACATTGCAAGGAGTCAATGAGCACTAAAACTCAGTGACATTTTGATTTTCTCCATGTGTCCTTCAGAATACAGAATGAACCAGGTTGGAAAAGACCTTTGAGATCATCAAGTCCAGCCTATCACTCAACACCATCTAATCAACTGAACCATGGCACTGAAGTGCCTCATCCAGGCTCTTCATAAACACTTCCAGTGATGGTGACTCCACCACCTCCCTGGGCAGCACATTCCAATGGCCAATCTCTCTTTCTGGGAAGAATTTCTTCCTAACATCCAGCCTAAACCTCCCCTGGCGCAGCTTGGGACTGTGTCCTCTTGTTCTGGTGCTGCCTGCCTGGGAGAAGAGACCAACCTCTGCCTGTCTACAACCTCCCTTCAGGTAGTTGTAGAGAGCAATAAGGTCTCCCCCTGAACCTCCTCTTCTCCAGACTAAGCAACGCCAGCTCCCTCAGCCTCTCCTCACAGGGCTGTGCTCCAAACCCCTCCCCAGCTTTGTTGCCCTTCTCTGGACATGTTCCAGCAACTCAACATCTTTCCTGAACTCAGGGGCCCAGATCTGGACACAGAACTCATGGTGGGGCCTAACTAGTATCAGGTTCATAGGAGTGGTAATAACATGAAGACTGTGGCAGCATGACATCATCATCCCAGGCAACCAGCACCAGAACAAGGGGACCCAGTCTCAAGCTGTGCCAGGGGAGGTTTAGACTCGAGGTGAGGAGGAAGTTCTTCACTGAGCGAGTCATTCGTCATTGGAATGGGCTGCCCAGGGAGGTGGTGGAGTCGCCGTCCCTGGAGGTGTTCAAGGGGAGATTGGACGTGGCACTTGGTGCCATGGTCTAGTTGTGAGGTCTGTTGGGACAGGTTTGGACTTGATGATCCTTGGGGTCTCTTCCAACCTTGGTTATACTGTGATACTGTGAAGACATTCACTGCTTCTAGAGCATCTGTTTTGCTTGCCTTGTTTTGTTGCTGTTGTTGCTATTTGCTTTTGTTTGATTTTTTTAATCAGCAAGCCATGAGCAACGAGGAAATGCACTCTGAAACAGAGAAAGTGTTCAAGCTTGGTGCCTTCCACAGAGTGAAGAACAGGGCTAAGACTTTTGCAGACATGCACTTCTCAGCTTTTATCATGAATTATGAATAACTTCCACCATATTGATCCACATTCAGGGGAAGGTTAGGAAGTTCATATTACAGCTGAATTCTGGATGATAATTTTTGGTGTTCTCTTGGAAAATTCTATTACATATTTTATTGTTATTTTTATTTTGGTCTCAACCCTCATTTATATGGCATACAGAAATCTGGATGAAAGCATTTTGTCGAGGCAGGGGTAGATTATGCTTTAGGGAAACAGATAATAAAATATTAAGGATTCACAAATTTACTCCATGCCTGAGTGAACATCTTTATAGATCACAGGCACTACAATAAGGTTTTGTACATAAAATACATGCATCAAAGTGTGCTATTGTGCCAGGCAAGCCTTAAATTATAGTAGACCTTTACAGGAACCATGTGGTTTTGTATTAAAAAGTAATACAATATGAGAAAGCATCAAAATGAATGGTTTAGCATTGTGCAGCTTTCAGTGTGTGTAAAATGTAGGCACCAAGCAAAGAAAAATCTGTGTTAAAATATGAATAGAAAATAAGACTGGAAAACCAGGAAAGATGTTTAATCTGTGATACACCATGCTGAGGAGAGGCTCCTGTCTCAATAACCACATCTCAGTGTAAAAAGCCAGTGTTTCCACTACCCTGAGAAGGCCTCCCTGAATTTCAGGCCTTCATCTGTATTCCAGACACATACTTCCAGAATTTTTGAAATGTCTGAATGTTGTTTGATTTGCATCCAACTTGCTGACACAGCCCCAGTTTTGTTGCAGATCAAATAATCTAGCTTTTTGGAGGCAAGTGATTAGAAATTCTTATTGATGATTTATACAGTCCTGAATAAACTCATTTTATTTGGCTTGTCATAACCAGCTTTAATTTTCTGTTCTGCTAGGAAAAAGCTTAGTGGTTTGTTTATCGTACTGCTATAATGTCAACAACCTAATCTACTTTAAAGAGCAAAGTCAATATTGTATTTTATTAAAGCAAATGTGAAGTTTAATTATATGTTTCAGTTAACCTTGGCTTTGTGTTAGCTTTTATTATTTTCCATGAGTAAATCTTTATTCAAGGCTCTTATGTCCTTCTTCTGCCCAGATCTCAGAGCTGGCAAGTAGTGTCTCATGCTTGCTTGCAAGGAGTTCGTACAGTTTTCCCCTCTGGTACTGTGGGCTTTGTGGATGTAGTAGCTGCCCTAGGGCTGACAAACATTTCAGCTTTTCAAAGGTTGTAGATGACACAAAGCCATTAACCTTGCTGAAGCCAGGGCTGCAAACTAGTTTCTTCTGTCTGACGTGCTTTGTGTCGGGTCTCTAGTGTGTCCTAGTCTCAAGCTACCCAGGACACTCGCATGAGGTTGACAGGGATGACACAGCACCTACAGAGAGAAACATTTAAGACCTGAACTCTGATCTGGATGTACCACATGTAAGCAAACAAACCAAATCCTCCCTGCAAAATGCAGCCTGCCTCTCTAATCTGGAAGCTACATTAAATTCCCAAGAAATCATTAGAATATTCATCACAAGATGAAATATTCACAAACTGAATATGTCCTGCTGAGTCTTGGCCTTCAGGCCACTGAGCCTGGCTATAAAGTAAAGAGGAATGAGATCTATGCATTCCAGGTTCTGATCTCTTATTGTATGAACCTGGAGTTGAATTTAATCCTCCTACAGACTCCTAACAGGACTCTGAGAAGCAAGGTCTGTGCAGTGAGTTTTTATTGCTGCAGCTATAGAATAATCAATGGGGCAGAAAAATGAGCAGTCCCTTTTTATTTTCAAGCAACATTAATATCTCTAGCTAGGATTCACTTTGTCCCCTTTCTTTTAAAAGTTAATTTAATTTAATTTTTATCATCTTAAATGAACACATTGGGAAAGGAAATGGAAAATTAGCATTTTGCTGCTGTAAATTCACAATCTCTACTCCAGAATTTTGAATTGCTTTTGAATTTTTGGAAACCAGCTCCTCCTGATCAGGCCAGGGTTAGAGTAACCACAGTTTACACTGAATCAGCAGTAACAAAAGAAGGATTTGGGATAAAATCTATTTATATAAAGTAGGAGAAGCTTAGAATAGAATAGAATGGAATGGAATGGAATGGAATGGAATGGAATAGAATAGAATAGAATAGAATAGAATAGAATAGAATAGAATAGAATAGAATAGAATAGAATAGAATAAACCAGGTTGGAAGAGACCTTCAAGATCATCACGTCCAACCCATCATCCAGCACCATATATTCACTAAACCTTGGCACCAAGCACCCCATCAAGTCTCCTTCTAAACATCTCCAATGATGGTGACTCCACCACCTCCCTGGGCAGCACATTCCAATGGGCAATCACTCTATGAAGAACTTCTTCCTAACATCCAGCCTAAACCTCCCTTGGCACAGCTTGAGACTGTGTCCTCTTGTTCTGGTGCTGGTTACCTGGCAGAAGAGACCAAGCCCCCACCTGGCTACAGCCTCCCTTCAGGTAGTTGTAGAGAGCAAGAAGGTCTCCCCTGAGCCTCCTCTTCTCCAGGCTAAGCAACCCAGCTCCCTCAGCCTCTCCTCACAGGGCTGTGCTCCAAGCCCCTCCCAGCTTTGTTGCCCTTCTCTGGACACCTTCCACCATCTCAACATCTTCCTAAACTGAGGGGCCCAGAACTGGACACAGGACTCAAGGTGTGGCCTAACCACTGCACTGTACAATGAAGTATTTAACCACCTCTTCCTTTACTTCCACTTTTTCACTTCTTTACAGTTCCTGAGGTACTGCTGTCAAACATGTTACCAAAGTAATGTCCTAATCTTTTGTCAGTTTGAGATATCTTTACATCATCAAGCTCTTATTGCCAGTAAGATATTGATTGGAGGCAAAATTTTCCTGCCCAGTTAAGATAATTCTCTTGGAGGAACACAAACTGATCAATATTGCATGCACATAGACTCCTAGTCCCATTCAGACCCCGAGACCCATTTAATCTATAAAATGAATGCAGGCTCACAGGATATTAGCTACTTTGCTAAATTAATTTTGATGAAACTCATTTATTAATTCTTTGATTTACAGTAAAAGAACCTCCCCCGCCCCCAGAAGAAGAGTTTATGCTCTGGAAAGAGAAGAATCGCCTTACCAAGCAGCTCCCCTTCACAACCTGGTAAGGTCTCGTGGAAGCAGCAAGAATTGACCTGTGTGAATTGGAGGGTGCTTCACTAAACTGACTGGCAAAAATAAATGAGAAAAATCATAATGGGCAAGTAATAACTAGGAAAAAAAAATCATCATTCCCTGATTCCCACAGGTGATAACTTTATGCTCTATAGCTTGAGAGTTGATTATCCTTATCATAATGGCAACATACATAATGACAAACGTTATTAATGGCCATAAAATTATCCAACCCCTTAGAATTTCTGCTGCAGTATTTAAATCAAATACCTACTTCAACTATAAAACCCAAATTGCTGGATATGGATTGCATACAGATGTACATCCTTTTTCATTCTAAACTCACTTCCAATTTAATTTAACTGGGGTATTCCCTGCTCACCATGTCCTTCATCATTTTCACAGTGAGGACTCTAATTTCTTTTTCTTAGCCAGCTAAGGAATTCCAACCTTAGTATCATAGTATATCACAGTATCAGTCAGGGTTGGAAGGGGCCACAAGGATCATCTAGTTCCAACCCCCCTGCCATGGGCAGGGACACCCCACACTAGATCAGGCTGGCCAGAGCCTCATCCAGCCTGCCCTTAAACACCTCCAGGGACGGGGCCTCAACCACCTCCCTGGACAACCCATCCCAGGGCTTCACCACTCTCATGGGGAAGAACTTCCTCCTCATGTCCAGCCTGAATCTCCCCACCTCCAGCTTCATTCCATTCCCCCTAGTCCTATCACTCCCTGAGACCCTGAGAAGTCCCTCTGCAGCCTTCTTGGAGGCCCCCTTCAGATACTGGAAGGCCACAATGAGGTCACCTGGGAGCCTTCTCTTCTCCAGACTGAACAGCCCCAACTCCTTCAGTCTGTCCTCATAGGAGAGGTGCTCCAGCCCTCTGCTCATCCTTGTGGCCCTCTGTGACACCTATATTTATTCTCTGTATAATCCCATTTACCTTACCCCAAGATGAGGTTTTCTATTTCACATATGTTTTTTCCTGATGTTGGATGACCACACTTGGACTGAGGACTACAAAAAGCATATTATTCATTAATGCCTTTTAATGGAGCTGATGTCTTTTGTCTGTTTGTTTGGGGTTTGTGTGTTTGTTTTTATGTTTTGGCTTTACAGATTTGAACTTTTTAGCACACTTGCCAAATTACTCACAGTAATCTCACCTTTTTAGGGTGTCAGGGAATGATAGCACTAGGGGGAATGGAATGAAGCTGGAGGTGGGGAGATTCAGGCTGGACATGAGGAAGAAGTTCTTCACCATAAGAGTGGTGAAGGCCTGGAATGGGTTGTCCAGGGAGGTGGCTGGGGCCCCGTCCCTGGAGGTGTTTGAGACCAAGCTGGATGAGGCTCTGGCCAGCCTGATCTAGTGTGGGGTGTCCCTGGCCATGGCAGGGGGGTTGGACCTAGATGATCCTTGTGGTCCCTTCCAACCCTGACTGATTCTATGATTCTATGAAACAAAAACCAACATAAGGAAAGCTTTGACTATTTTTGTCTCTCATTACTGGCCAGACTCCCTCAGTGTTTCTGTTGTAAAATGATACCTTAATATTTACTTAGCTGTCAGTAGGTTGGATTTGTCTCAAATAACTTATGCTATATCCCCACCCCCGCCACTCTGTTGGTTTAAGAGAGTGAAGTGATGCCAGATTATTAATTATTGATGTATTTGTTTATTTTTACATTTGTAGATAAGTACTTTTGATTTTTCTTTTGTGGTTAATGATGCTAATAATAACAGTCAAAGCATTTTTCTTTCTGTGCTGGGAAATGAAGATCATAGAATGGCCTAGGTTGGAAGAGACCTTAGAGATCATCAACTCCAACCTCCCTCCCATGGGCAGGGACACCTCACAACTAAACTCAGCTGCTTGAGGCCTCATCCAACCTGGCTTTGAACACCTCTGGAGAGGAGGCATCCACAACCTCCCTGTGCAGTCTATTCCAGAGTCCCAACACACTCATATAGGAAAACTTAGAATCATAGAATAGTCAGGGTTGGAAGGGACCTCAAGGATCATCTAGGTTCCAACGCCCCTGCCATGGGCAGGAACACCTCACACTACATCAGGTTAGTCAGAGCCACATCCAGTCTGGCCTTAAAAACTTCAGGGATGAGGCTTCTACCACCTCCCTGGGCAACCTGTGCCAGTCTCTCACCACCCTTATGGTGAAAAATGTCTTCCTAATATCCAATCTGCATCTATCCATTTCTAGTTTTGTTCTATTCCCCCTAGTCCTATCTCTAGTAACATCCTAAAAAATCCCTCCCCAGCTTTCTTGTAGCCCCCTTCAGACACTGGAAGGCCACAAAAAGGTCTCCTTAGAGCCTTCTCTCCTCCAGACTGAACAGCCCCAACTCTCTCAGTCTGTCCTCATAGCAGAGTAGCTCCAGCCCTCTGATCATCCTTGTGACCTTTCTCTAGACACATTCCAGTTCCTATGGATCCTTCTTGTAATAGGAGCTTCAGACCTGGATGCAGTACTCCAGGTGTGGTCTCACCAGAGCAGAATAGAGGTGGGGGAATCACCTAATCTTGATGCAGCCCAGGTTCTGGTTGGCTTTCTGGGCTGCAAGTGCACACTGCTCATTCATGTTGAGCTAATCCCAGCACCCCCAAGTCCTTTTCTTCAAGGCTGCCCTCAAGGCAGTCACTGCCCAGCCTATATCAGTGCTTGGTGTTGTCAGCAGACTTGCTGAGGGTGCACTCAATGCCACTGTCCATGTTGCCAACAAAGATGTTAAATAAGACTGGTCCCAGGACTGATCCCTTAAGGGATATCTTAGTCTTTCAGAATTGTGAGACAGGTGGTGAAAAGTAATTAAAGCAAATCAAGTCTATTCAGATTTTCATGACTGTGGTACCCATTTCCTGTGTTTACTGGGAAAATGCTTACATGGCATTGCTTGTAGTTTGAGGTGCCACAACTGATTGGTAAGAGCCACAAAAGAAGCATTTCTAAAATGTGTGTTCTGCAAAGTGAGTCTGCAAGAAAAGAATAGCACTGCAGGGTGCCCTTCTTACTTTGTATTATTGACATTATGTCAGATCTGGTCAAAAGACAAGTAAGATTATCATTTTTCTAGCCACTGCCACTGTAGACTCACTGTGGAAGCTACTAGGTAAAAGATGATCTTCCTGGCTCATGAATCAATAACAGCAATAAAGCACTCACAGGTCATAGTCTTCTCTCAATTGCTCCTGTATAATCAATTGTGAGAAAAAATTCATCCTTCATTTACATCTGAGGAACACTGCTGGACTGCTGGCACTGTTTCAGTGAAACAACTGGAATTCAAATGCATTGTACACATTTACCTCATGGCATACAAATCCCCTGCCTTTCACTGGAAGCCTTGAAGGCTGAGTACAGCTCACTATCCCAGTAGATTTGCACAGGATTTGGCAGGATAACCTATTCTTTTAAAACCTTGTAGTAAACTGTTGTGTGACATTGCACTGCTCTTTCATGTTCATTGCTCTTCCTGACATATGCTCCTGTCCTATGAAGGGTCTTCTCTTAAACCCCTCAGTGATCCTGCAAGTCTCATCAGATCCACCTAGTGTTTTGAGGTCACCAAAGAAAAGATACTGAAGAATTGCATGGTAAGAATAGAATAGAATAGAATAGAATAGAATAGAATAGAATAGAATAGAATAGAATAGAATAGAATAGAATAGAATTAACCAGGTTGGAAAAGACCTTTGAGATCATCAAGTCCAGCCTATCACCCAACACCATCTAATCAACTAAACCTTGGCTCAAGTGCCTCATCCAGTCTCCTCCTAAACACCTCCAGTGATGGTGACTCCACCACCTCCCTGGGCAGCACATTCCCATGGCCAATCACTCACTCTGTGAAGAATTTCTTCCTAACATCCAGCCTAAACCTCCCCTGGTGCAGCCTGAGACTGTGTCCTCTTGTTCTGGTGCTGGTTGCCTGGGAGAAGAGACCAACCCCTTCCTGGCTACAACCTCCCTTCAGGTAGTTGTAGAGAGCAAGAAGGTCTCCCCTGAGCCTCCTCTTCTGCAGGCTAAGCAACCCCAGCTCCCTCAGCCTCTCCTCACAGGGCTGTGCTCCAAACCCCTCCCCAGCTTTGTTGCCCTTCTCTGGGCACCTTCCAGCAATTCAACATCTTTCCTAAACTGAGAGGCCCAGAACTGGACACAATAAGAGGTGTTATGATGAGGGCACATCAAACTCTATGGAGAAGATTGGTATTACTGTTGGTATTTTGCTGCCACCCAAGACATTTGCAGGTGGAGTAGCTAAAAGGTTTTATCTGGCATGAAAATTAATGGATAACAAATCAGACACTCTAAAGACCCATTTATTTAATGTTTATACTCCAGAAGAATCCCAGTGATAGAGGAACTTCAGGAAGTCTCAAATCAATATGTGTATCAGCTACTTTCCTTTCTGAGCAACAAGAGAAAAGGGATTTACTGAAAATATGTTGCTCTTTCATTGACTCTGTAAGACCTTTATTCTCTGATAATAGGATGAAGCAAATTTCAGAGTTATAATTAGATTTTGATTCTGTAGAAGTGAACTTTAGCATATGGATTGCAATTAACTCCTTCTGACAGTTAGAACAAAGTGCAGAGATGAATGATGTCGTACCTGTTAAACGAAAGGGCAGATTCAAACCACAATCTAAGAAGCAGAAATGAGGCTTACAAGTAGTATTCAGCTGCATATGCTCCAAATTTCAATCCTGAGAGGCCCATTCATTCATCTGCCTCCTGCCACTGGCAGCTGAACTCTGGAGGGCCCCACTTCTAACATTCCTCTGGGTACCTCTGCTCACACTGACAGATCTCAAATGGGTACATGACTTCCTAACCCCATCGATAAGGCACTCATGGGAGGGACACAGGGCTTTTATCTTGGGTTTGTCATTGTACTGACATTAACTATTCCTGACTCAGTCTCTAGAGCAAGGACCTGGCCTGTAACTCAGGATTTCTGGTGTTTTTCTCCATGATGATTTCAACATCCTCAGGCAGAAGCTGACATTAAGCTCAAAGCTTCTATTTCCAAAGGAAGTTCTCTAACTGTTGGCTGCTATGTTAGAGAGGAATGGTATGGGCACCTCTAAATCCTGGTCCGAAATGAAAGTGAGCTATGCTTTTCACTTGGATAGGCAGGAGAAAAGCTTCTTCCTGAGGAGTGACCCCCACGTCTGTTGCACAAAGCACAGATTTACTTATCCAAGATAAGGATGTTATGATAAATCCTGGCCTTCTGCACTCCAGGAGAGCATGTTGCCGTAGTCTTCATCTTATTACCACTCCTATGAACCTGATACTGGTTAGGCCACACTGTAAGTCCTGTGCCCAGTTCTGGGCCCCTCAGTTTAGGAAAGATGTTGACTTGCTGGAAGGTGTCCAGAGAAGGGCAACAAAGCTGGGGAGGGGTTTGGAGCACAGCCCTGTGAGGAGAGGCTGAGGGAGCTGGGGTTGCTCAGCCTGCAGAAGAGGAGACTCAGGGGGGACCTTATTGCCATCTACAACTATCTGAAGGGAGATTGTAGCCAGGTGGGGGCTTGGTGTCTTTTCCCAGGCAACAAGCACCAGAACAAGAGGACGCAGTCCCAAGCTGCACCAGGGGAGGTTTAGGCTGGATGTTAGGAAGAAGTTCTTCACAGAAAGAGAGATTGGCCATTGGAATGTGCTGCCCAGGGAGGTGGTGGAGCCACCATCACTGGAGGTGTTTAGGAGGAGACTGGATGAGGCGCTTGAGCCAAGGTTTAGTTGATTAGATGGTGTTGGGTGATAGGCTGGACTTGATGATCTCAAAGGTCTTTTCCAACCTGGTTAATTCTATTCTATTCTATTCTATTCTATTCTATTCTATTCTGTTCTAGTCTGTTCTAGTCTAGTCTAGTCTAGTCTATATTATTCAATGATATTCCATTCTATTCCATTCCATTCCATTCCATTCCATTCCATTCCATTCCATTCCATTCCATTCCATTCCATTCCATTCCATTCCTCTGCCCAGGATGAGAATTGAGCTCACACTCTGTGATTCCCACTAGAGCATCACAGGCATGAATCTATCCACGCTAGAATTTTAGGTGCCAAGTGTGAAAAAAAGTTTAATGTTTAAGGAGGTGACATACTACTGATATTTTGTGTTATGATTTCTGTCTCAGTGTATCTACTTCCAACCAAACACCGACGAAGTCATTTCCTGCCATTAAAACTTAGGAGTTGGTATGGCGTTCCAGCTGATAGCCTTTAAACTAGACAGATGAACGATCAATAAGAGGTTCTTGTCTCTAAGTGAGGCTAGGATAAAGTGTCACTACAATGCACAAATCTTTACAACCTTTTCACCTCAGACATGTCCCATTAGTAGCAAAACAAAAGCAACCAACAGAAGAATCAACTTTCCCAAGAGATCACCCAAGCGGTTCCTGAAGACATTTAGACATTTCACCTGAAAAGATAAAGGTCTCTGTATAATTTTTCACTTGTCTGTCAGTAAATGAGAGGCAAAAGCATTTTTAATGATAAATTTGTCCCAGTATAAATTGTGGGCTGCCCTGAAGAGGAACCTTGCTGGATTCTGATCTTGTGTAAATTTTCACCCTACTTTTTATTGAGCTATGTCCAAAATTGGACTTGTAGGCTTCAGAAGAACACAATTAAAGTTCCTTCCCAATGGAAGAGTGGCTGGCACATTTTTGTATTTGCTCCTATTGATGAGAAATGATTCACTTTTTCATTATGCAAATACATCCAAAAGTATCTGGTTAGGCTACACCTTGAGTCCTGTGTCCAGTTCTGGGCCCCTCAGTTTAGGAAAGAGGCTGAGATGCTGGAATGTGTCCAGAGAAGGGCAACAAAGCTGGGGAGGGATTTGGAACACAAGCCCTAGAAAGAGAGGCTGAAGGAGCTGGGGTTGCTTAGCCTGGAGAAGAGGAGGCTCAGGGGAGACCTGAAGGGAGGTTGTAGCCAGGTGGGGCTTGGTGTCTTTTCCCAGGCAACCTGTGACAGAACAAGAGGACACAGTCTCGAGCTGCGCCAGGGGAGGTTTAGGCTGGAGGTTAGGAAGGAATTCTTCACAGAGAAGTTGTCCATTGGAATGTGCTGCCCAGGGAGGTGGTGGAGTCACCATCACTGCAGGTGTTTAAGACAGGACTGGATGAGGCACTTGGTGGAATGGCTTAGTTGATTAGATGGTGGTGGGTGATGGGTTGGACTCCATGATCTCAAAGGTGCTTTCCAACCTGATCTATTCTATTCTATTCTATTCTATTCTATTCTATTCTATTCTATTCTATTCTATTCTATTCTATTCTATTCTATTCAAAAGTGTTTTTTTAATGTCTTGACTTCTCTCCCAGTCCTTCTCAAATATGGAAGGATAAAAAACGTCCAGCATCCCTGCAGGAGTCTTCTTAGTGCCTCGTTGATTAGCTGTTTCAGTTTCTGGAAATTCTCATGTGGTATAACTTGCATTCTTTACCTTCTCTGTATAATGATATTTGTATGGTTGAACCTCACCTTTAACTGCACAGAGTTCATTTTTATAGCTTGTAAGAGTCTTCAAAAAGTGGTATACCCTGGGTGCCAAGCTCTGGATGAAGAAGGAATCTTTCATGCATATTGTCTCATATATTATGAGAGATGTTTGGAAGATGAGATTACAGCTTGGGGGGGTTGACTGGGACCATGGCCAGATGAGATCCCTCTATAAATAATCTTAGTGCCTGGAATGCACAGCTGAGTAAATGCCCTAAGATCAGAGATTTGGTAAGGGCTCTGAAGAATCAGAAAAGATGCTATGGAAATGATAACTGGAAAGGATTTTGATTTCACATGAATCAGATTCAAGCCTGAAATGGGGATCAATAAGGTGATTTAGGGTCGCCTGCTTCAGTTTTCCCTTCATCCTTGTGTGAGATGGAGTGAGAGAATAAATAAAGATCAGGCTCATGCTGTGTTCACACACTCAAGATGTACCAGACTTTGGCTCCTTCCCATCATTTCTTTTCCTGAGGATAGATCATTCACATAATTATTTAATTTTTCTTATCAAATCCAGAGTCCCTGAAGGATTAGTGTTCACTTTAAAAAAAACCTTACATGGACTCACATTTGCCTTTCCCATTTCACTCTTCTTTTCTAAGCCCAATACAATTCAGACCTACTCGAGTGATAGGAATTACATTTTAGAATGAGGTAGCTAATTATGCTAGAGACAGAAAGAAAAAAGAAGAAAAGATGGAAGGAAAAGGAACTTCGATTTACTCTCTAGCATGGACTCCCTATACTGCAAAGGAGCTGTAAGTTTTAAACAGTTTTTAATAATAAATAGTAAATAGTAAATAATAAAGTCACAGCTGCTGAAGTAGTTCAGTTTAATGTCAGATAAGATGGAGTGAAACATCATTTTTCAGAGACAAAAAAACTAAAGTGGGGAAATACTATGTACAGCTGAGGCAAACACTGGTTTTCAGATTCTTTGACAACAATGACAAACAAAAACAAATCAAAAGTACATTTTTGCTGTTAGGTAAACTTGATAAACTTCTGGTCTCTTCTCCCAGGCAGCCAGCACCAGAACAAGAGGACACAGTCTCAGGCTGCACCAGGGGAGGTTTAGGCTGGAGGTGAGGAAGAAATTCTTCACAGAAAGAGTGATTTGCCATTGGAATGGGCTGCCTGGGGAGGTGGTGGAGTCACCATCACTGGAGAGGAGACTTGATGGGATGCTTGGTGCCATGGATTGGTTGATTAGATGGTGTTGGGTGATGGGTTTGATGCAATGATCTTGAAGGTCTCTTCCAACCTGGTCTATTCTATTCTATTCTATTCTATTCTATTCTATTCTATTCTATTCTATTCTACTCTACTCTACTCTATATCTACTTCTATTCTATTCTACTCTACTCTATTCTATTCTATTCTATTCTATTCTATTCTATTCTATTCTATTCTATTCTATTCTATTCTATGCTATGCCATGCTATGCCATGCTATTCTATGCTATATGATTTGCTTTGTGTTGCATTTTTAACATGGTTTTCTAACCGAAATCTTTTTCTGTCAGTCACAGTTTGCATGAGATGTGTTTTTTTGAAATAAGGTCTAGAAATTTCATGTGCCCACCAAGTGGCACCTGGAGCCATGGTTTAGTTGGTTATGAGGTGTTCGGTGATAGATTGGACTTGATGATCTCTGAGGTCTTTTCCAACCTTATTGATTCTATGATTCTAAGCAGCACCTCCCCTTCAACTTCTGAGATGAGAAGCCATTCAGAGCATCCAAGTAAGGCTCACTTCAGCCTTGAAAAATACCCTTTCTCCCATTTTCAATGGCCATGGAATTGCCTTTTCAAGCACCACAAGTTACCTGTCCCTCATGCTTGCAGCTGGAGAGAAGCTTTTCAAGTTCAGCCACTAACAGTGACACTTAGTGAATCTGTGATCCTGGGGCATTTATTTACTTAACTAAATATTTCAAGCAGTTTGTGACTAAAAAGGTGAGTTCAAGTTACTGTCACTGAGGCCTTGTTATGATTGCAAATGAGATGCCTACATTTCAAGGAGTTTAACTGCTTACTCCAGTTATTTCAAGGGAAGTTCAGGATTTAATTCCTTTAGACACTTCTGATGATTCTGTCCTGCTTAATTAAAGTCTGTTTGGTGCTTTGAGCTTGTTAAAAATGTGTATAAATGGGAAGCATCTCTTCTTCTCATGAAATATCCATGCAGTAGGTTGAAAGGTGTTTGTGTGACCCATACAGCACAGACTGACAAAGAAGTGACCAAATGCTGGGAGGGAGGGATTTCTTTCAAACAGTTTGCATGCTGAAATAAAAGTAGAAATCACCATAAATACAGACTGAAACAAATAGTTCAAGCAGCTATGGTTTTACTAATGTTTACTAGTGATTGCCAGTGTTCACTGGTAAGGGTTTAGGTGATATGGGGAAAGTGGTCATTTGCACTTCATGAAATGTAGTTTGAAGATTATTAAATAGAAAAAAAGAAAAGATGTAAAATTTGCAAAGAAGAACAATTTGGGTTCCTAAATTGCTCTATAGTGGCTAAACTAGGGGTTTATTGTCCTCAAAAGTGCTACACAGTGCTCCCAAGTGTATCGGTAGAAGCTGTTGAGCACTCAGCACTGTTGAGAAATCAGGTCATCCTTTCACAAGAGTTTGATCTGGAATTTCAAAAGAACTCAGCATGAAGCTCTAATAGCATAGAGAGAGTGGAAGCAAGGACAGGTAACCTAGAAGGAATACAGAAACTTTGTCTGATCATCCAGGGACTGAATCTGGCTGGGGCAACAAAGCTGCTGAGGGGTTGGAGAACAAGCCCTATGAGGAGAGGCTGAGGGAGCTGGGGTTGTTTAGCTTGGAGAAGGGGAGGCTCAGGGGAGAGCTTATTGCTGTCTATGACTACCTGAAGGGAGGTTGTAGACAGGTGGGGGTTGGTCTCTTCTGCCAGGCAACCAGCACCAGAACAAGAGACACAGTCTCAAGCTGTGCCAGGGAGGTTTAGGTTGGATGTTAGGAAGAAATTCTTCCCAGAAAGAGAGATTGGCCATTGGAATGTGCTGCCCAGGGAGGTGGTGGAGTCACCATCACTGGAGGTGTTTAAGAAGAGACTGGATGAGGCACTTGGTGCCTCTCCTCAGAGGGTTTGTGCTCAAGAACTCTCCCCAGCCTCATTGCCCTTCTCTGGACACGTTCAAGAGTCTCACTATCCTTCTTAAATTGAGGGGCCCAGAACTAGGCACAAGACTCAAGGTTTGGCCTAACCAGTGCTGAGTACAGGGGCACAATGTCTTCCCTGCCCCTGCTGGCCTAATATTCAATTAGGATTACTCATACAGCTGTTAGATGTCAGTAGTGTTCCACGGAACTCCAGTTTGAAGTAGATTTCTCTGGCTGTTAGTAAGACAGCTCTTCAACTGTGAAGTTTGGAAGCGCTAGCTAGCTGTTGGTGTTCATCCATTAACAAGAGACTTTAAATTACATACTCAGTGAAGCAGTAATCATTAGAGCAGACTCAAGATGCACAATAGAGATTTAATTTCACTGGAACTGTTCCTAATGAAATTCTGTGTGGTGCAGAGTGTTTGAATTACATTTTGAGGTGGACCAAAAAAAGGAAAAAAAAGGATTGTGTCTGGAAGTGTTCATTAAGTTCCCTTTCAAAAATTTAAATCAGGTGTGTTATGTAGGCTGAGCATCCTGGTGGTTGTTTTTTTTAACAGCATAATGTATTTAACCTTTATGTTTCTTTCATGTATTTGATTTTCTACTGTCTGTATATAATGAAATGTCTTTTTCTCTTCTAAGCTTCAAACAGTGCTTCATAATACCCTGGGGAGTTCTCCAAGGTTATTAAATCCATTGCTCTGTCACAAGTTACCAGAGGCTACACTAAGTCTCTCTTCTGTTTGGAAAGCTGCTATAATATTTCTGGTCCTCAGCAATGAATAATATGATTAGTACCTGAGGGAATACAAACAAAAACATTAGCAAAGTACACTTGCCGGTATTTAAGAGGCTAAGCCAAGCCTCAAAACAAAAGTTGCATGTTCTTGAACACTGTCTAATAACATTAACCTGAAATCACTTGATTTAATTGCCCTGTTAAGCAGTTTATTGCATTACTTATGGGATAATAGAACGAGTTCAAAGTGGGTTCATTGCATTATCTTATAAACAAATGTAGCACATCATTAAACAGGATGATAGAAATCAACGTATTTTATACGGAACAATTATGAAGGCTCATCTAAAGCCGCTAATGGGAACAGCAGAAAGACCTCACTCTGATAAAGGGAAAAAAGGCCTTTGCAAGGATAAAAAGACAAAGCAATGTCAAACCATAATTCCCTCGAATCAGATTAGAAGCATAATTCTCCAAAATTGTTAGTTTCCCTCTCGTCTGATGTGCTGCCCTTAAGTCTTCACCCAGAAGTACGCTGAAATCTCTTGCCTGGCTTGCAGAGAATGACTTTACACAGGTGTCTTGTCGGGTTCTGTTCTTAGTGCATTTATCACAGGTGTGTGACAATCTTCCAGTGTCTAAGTTGCAAACTTGTGATGCTCTGTTTTGACTTGTGTGTCCAGAGTGTGCAAATAGAAGTGTTCAAGAGAGGTCAAGGGAGAGGACAGCTGATTCAATACACTCTGGAAGAAGTAATTTCATGTTTTCTGAGAGAGCTGACAATGCAGGGAGAAATACTATCTCAGTATCACCTCAATGCTCCTCAGCCCCATGCCCTTGCTTGCCATGATACCTTCACGCTTCTTTTGCTGTGAACCTAAGAATGTATGCATGAATAGGAGTCCAGTTTTGTTCTCCATCCCTTCAGAAATGAGAACAGACCAAAATCCTGGAATATCCAGATTGAAAGACAGAGACATTCAGTGATCCTAAATGATCTGCAAAGCTTTTTCTTGATGAGCTTCAGAGTCTGAAGGTAATGGGGGAAGTAGCAGAGTGATCCCAGTAGATGTCAAGGTCCCCTGGTTGAATGCCTACCCTGAATTAGGGATATTTCGTGCTGTGCTTTTCAATAACTTCTGCCTTGCTGCCCATCTCACTCACACTGTGTTCACTGGCATTTCCATCTACTCTTGAGGGAGGTTTTAATTAGTTAGAGCAATTTTCAGAATGAGGAACTAGTGAAGAAGTGATTAGCTCCACATACCCGCCACTTTGCTGGTTTGCAACTCAGATGTGCAGTGTCAGGGTCTAACTTGGCTAAAGAGCGTTTTGAGGTGGCAAAAATGAGGTCCTGACTGTAAAAAAATGGTAGCAGGGAGTTGCTGTCTAGTGGCTTGCAATGAAAACATAGGCTGGGTTACTCCAGCAAATTTATTCCATGGGACCTTAGGCATGTTTCCAGGAGAGGGAATAAAAGATCCTTCTAATAAAAGAAGAGGGGTTTGTGGAGAATTCTTAGATAGAAAGAGCAAGCTCCAACCAAAAAGACGTGGCCAAGGATAATGCCAGGAGCATCTGTCTGAAAGGTGGGTATGGTCTGAGCAACAAAATCACTTTACATAGATGTTTTTGATGGCATATGTTGGGAGCTGCACTGTCTTGTTCACTGAAGGCATGGGTTATTGGCTATAAATGTTTATGAGAGTGTTCAGTGTGAGGAAACTGATTTGCTTCACACATAGTATTTGTAGGGCCATCAGATAACAGCTTTTATTTACTACTTCAATAAAGTAACCTTAAACAAAGTGTCCTGATCTCCTGTGATAATCTACTCTGCTTTGTATCTCCCTCTGAGATTTATCCTCTGAACAGATTTATAGTTTTAGTTAGCCTCAGTTTCAAGAGTCATCTATCCTAATCCTGCAGTGGAGGTAAATGGGATCTCTATTCTCTTGCAATGGATGCTGGAAGCATTCCATCACCAATCTATATGACCCTGTTAGGTTGCAAATAGAGCCATGCCACTATTTGGAAACTAGTATTGCCACAGAGATAAAATGGTGCTACTGCTAGTCACATTTCTTTTTTAACTCTGAATGGAGAAAGTACCTGAGGTCAGTAGTTGGACACTTCAAATCTATTCCATGACCTGAAGAATTACACATCAGGAGGAAAGGGTGCTTTGCAGATACATGATCGTATGCACATGACAAGTCCAATGCTCGTGGGATTCGCTGTGCATCTGTGCACGGAAGATTTGGGCATGGTGGGAAGTCTGATACAGGGTAGATGTTGTTTTCTTTCAGTTTTACCCATATTTGAGATCCTGATACTACATTACAAAGTGACAAATTCTCAGTGGGAGAACAAGATCAGAACAAATGCCATCCTGAACTTTAAAACTGTGATTTTAAGAGAACAGGCGTCCATGTGGTCACTAAACAGGCAAGTATAGCTTACCTACTCCCATTCCTTTGGGTATTCAGTTTGAAAGCCATCCTTTTGTGCACCACAAAGCTTTCCCTCCTTGTCTTGCTATTTGCTCCTAGAAAACCCACCAGTGTTCAGAAGCAAGGCACTGATAAAAGGAGCAATGAAATAGTTGCTTTTGGAAGACTTGTTGCTGTAGTTGGAAACCTCCTTTGGAGAGTCCTGCATCTGGGTCGAGGCAATCCCAGGCACCAATACAGGCTGGGCAGTGACTGGCTGGGGAGCACCCAGAGGAGAGAGACTTGGGGGTGCTGGTGGACGAGAAGCTCAACATGAGCTCTCAATGTGCACTTGCAGCCCGGAAAGCCAATCAGATCCTGGGCTGCATCAGAGAAGTGTGGCCAGCAGGTCAAGGGAGGTGATTCTCCCCCTCTACTCAGCTCTGGTGAGACCCCACCTGGAGTACTGCGTCCATTCTGGAGCCCCTATTACAAGAGGGATCTGGAGGTGCTGGAGCGTGTCCAGAGAAGGCCACGAGGATGATCAGAGGTCTGGAGCACCTCTCCTGTGAGACAGACTGAAGGAGTTGGGGCTGTTCAGACCTGGAGAAGGAGGCTCCGAGGTGACCTCATTGTGGCCTTCCAGTATCTGAAGGGGGCCTACAAGAAGGCTGGGGAGGGACTTTTCAGACTATCGGGAGTGATAGGACTAGGGGAATGGGATGAAGCTGGACTGGAGATCAGGCTGGACATGAGGAGGAAGTCTTCACCGTGAGGGTGGTGAAGCCGGAATGGTTTTCCAGGGAGGTGGTTGAGGCCCCGTCCCTTGCGGTGTTTTAAGACCAGGCTGGACGAGGCTCTGTCCAGCCTGATCTAGGGTAGAGTGTCCCTGCCCATGGCAGGGGGGTTGGAACTAGATGATCCTTGTGGTCCCTTCCACCCTAACTGAAACTATGAAACTATGTACATGAAACTATGAAAGTGATGTTAATTGATAGGGAAGCTTGGCTCAAAGAAGCTTGTAGCAAAATGTCCTTTATGACACTGGGGCAAAGATTTTACTGTCTAGGGTAATAGTCAAAACCTTTGCATTGACACTTTTGTAGCTCAGACAAAAAGGATATGGACTGTTTCTCTACTGTATGCTACCACTTATCAAGAGTGAGTTAGCAGTTGCTCTGAAAACTGCTAACAAAAAAGGCAACATTAGTCTTAGTTTGCTTCTTTAAAGTCAATGATTTCACTTTAACTTTCCAATAGGGAATATTCTGGAAAGGTCTTCGATGCACACAGAGAAAGAAAATAGCAGCAGTGCTGAGCCTCAGCAATTCACGCTGGCTCTGAAATTGTTCTTCTCTGCTATTGTAGGAAATGACATAAAGTAATTTATAAAACACAATCTCATTGTTTGAATCAGTCTTCTGTTGTCTGATTTTAGCATAGAATCATAGAATCAATAAGGTTAGAAAAGACCTCAGAGGTCATCAAGTCCAACCTGTCACCCAGCACCTCAGGACTACCTAAACCATGGCTTCAAATACTATGTCCAATCCTCTTTTGAACACCTCCAGGGACGGACATGCCACCTCCCTGGGCAGCACATTCCAACAGCAAATCACTCTCTGTGAAGAACTTTCTCCTCACCTTGAGCCTAAACTTCCCCTGGCACAGCTTGAGACTGTGTCCTCTTGTTCTGGTGCTGGTTGCCTGGGAGAAGAGACCAACCCCCACCTGGCTACAACCTTCAGGTAGTTGTAGACAGCAATAAGGTCTCCCCCGAGCCTCCTGTTCTGTCCTGTTGGGCAGGACATATTTATTATGTTAAAAAATGTGGATATGTCACACTTTGGGGCATGTTTAATGGCCATAGTAGTGTTAGGTCGATGGTTGGACTCAATTATCTTGGAGGTCTTTTCCAACCCAAACAATCCTATGATTCTAAATTAAGCTTTCAGATCATTTCAGCACTAAAAAGCTGAGACAATAGCATGGCTGTTAGATCAGCCAAAAAATTCAACAATTGTAAACAGACAAAGTTGGCATCAGATTCTACTGTTCCCATTTTCATGCAAATCTGCTGCAGGATATCAGAGCAGCTTTTCATGAGACCAGAGCTGCCATATGGGGTCAGGCATTTTTTTCCAGCTGTATTTTGTCTCAGCCAGTGGTCAGCAATGGGCTCTTAGGAGAATAGTATAAGGATATTAACTCACTAAACTGAAATGTCAGAAGCTGTCTTATCTGTGTGTCATATAATAAGACCACAAAGCTGCTCCTGAGCTGCTATTGTGCTTGGCACAGCAGTATAAAGAAATACTTCTTTCAGCTTGCTGTAACTGAGTTCAGTTCTCAAGACATTTCAATCTGCTAGAAACTGGGCAGACTCACACTGATCGCTCAACGACAGATGCCAGGCCAGTCTTGCAAGTCACTCTGGCCTGGAGACTAGATATGGAGCTGCATTCTCAGTTCAAGATCCTACCAACATAAAAGTCCTGCTTATCCATCACATACTAATTCAAAGGCAATACTGTCTTATGGTCCACCTGAATACACTGAGGATACAATGCTGCCACAGCTTATCTTTAGAACATGTGGAACTGGACAGATGGGCAGAATGGGCAGATGGGCAGAATCCAACAGTATGAGATTGAGCACATCCAAGTGCTGGGTTCTGCACGTGGGCCACAGCAACCCCATGCAGTGCTACATGCATGTTCAGAGTGGCTGGAGAGAGGCCAGGCAGAGAGGGACCTGGGGGTACTGGTTGATGGTAGGCTGAACATGAGCCTGCAGTGTGCCCAGGCAGCCAAGAGGGCCAATGGCATCCTGGCCTGCATCAGCACTAGTGTGGCCAGCAGGAGCAGGGAGGTCATTCTGCCCCTGTACGCTGCACTGGTTAGGCCACACCTTGAGTCCTGTGTCCAGTTCTGGGCCCCTCATTTAGCAAAGATGTTGAGATGTTGGAAGGTGTCCAGAGAAGGGCAACAAAGCTGGGGAGGGGTTTGGAACACAAGCCCTATGAGGAGAGGCTGAGGGAGCTGGGGTTGCTTAGCCTGGAGAAGAGGAGGCTCAGGGGAGACCTATTTGCCATCTACAACTACCTGAAGGGAGGTTGTAGCCAGGCAGAGGTTGGCCTCTTCTCCCAGGCAGGCAGCACCAGAACAAGAGGACACAGTCTCAAGCTGTGCCAAGGGAGGTTTAGCCTGGATGTTAGGAAGAAATTCTACAGAGAGTGATTGCCCTTTGGAATGGGTTGCCCAAGGAGGTGGAGTCATCATCACTGGAGCTGTTTAGGAGGAAACTTAATAGGGTGCTTGGTGCCATGGTTTAGTTGATTAGATGGTGTTGGGTGATGGGTTGGACGTGGTCTATTCTATTCTATTCTATTCTATTCTATTCTATTCTATTCTATTCTATTCTGACTAGAGTAAGATGGTGCCAGTAGTTTTATCATTATTCTTTGTGAGAAGGAATGGAATTATGCAATGTGTCCATGAGCCAGAATCCAGTGACTATTTTTTCTGTAGCTCATCCTTCAACCAAACTCCACCTTTTCACATTTTACAGAACATCAACCAGCTCTATTTCTATAATTTGTGCCAGCCAGCACAATTAAAGCCCCTTCCAAGCCTTGATGAATTAATTTTAGTGTTTTTTTTTTCATTTCAGCATAACAGAGGAAGATGGCAGAGGAAAATCAGCGCAGTAACATAAGCGAAGCACCTCTGTGAATGTTTCACTAGGCATTTTAACAGGCAGCAGAGGTGAAAAAATGCCATTTTTCAGCATTTATAGTACCAACAGTCTGAACTCTCAGGAAAAAAATATAAAGTTGGTGATTATCTCAAAAGCATCATATAGAAAAATCTCTCTTTTCCTGTGTATGTTAGGTGATACAGTGGGAAAACCATGCTGAATGGCCAAACAGAACATCAGGATATTATTTGATACCTGAAAAAAAAAGTAATCTTATTATCATTGGAAGAGTGAAGCTCAGCCTTTACAGAACACTCAGGTTGCTTTTTCCAGCTCAGTGGCTTATAAAAACCTGATCCATAAGCTTCATAATAGACTTAATATTTTTTGAGGTTGCCCAATCTCACATGGTTGGTGCAGAAGACATCAGAGTGGAAGCTTATAGTCCCTGACACTACTCTCATTCACAAAGCCCAAGTGAAAGGGATTTGCATGGAGGCAGTAGGCAGGTTCAGAGCAAGGAGGAATCTCCCTTTCGACTTGCAAGCAGGGAGTGAGGTAATTTGCAGCTCCTAACCACAGTCTGTGAACTATTCCACAGCAGCCTTGCTAATGCAAGCATCCATCCTGTGAGATTACGGGGGCACAACTCACTGTAGCATCAGGAGCAACAAATGCTTTTGGCTACACCTTCTTTTCCTGTATTCTCTATCCCAGATGGGCTACTGAAATTCTGCATTTCTAGTGCATTTCCTTCCAGTTCCCCTTGGTCATGCAGAGAGCCGCAGGAGATGGGTAAAGGCTTTGAGAATGCCAGCTGTGAAATGAAAGAGAGGGTGAGCAGGGATTGCTTCATGCTATCTGCATCCTCTACTTTGTTTTTTTTTTTAGTGATTGCTTTCACACGCTGCCTGTAGCATGTGGAGAATGAGATAACCGAGCATCTTGACCCCTCACAAGCTTTTATACAATGAATACTTATATATGCAGGAAGACGGATCAATATGCACACAGCTAGCTATGTGAATGCAACTAAATGCGTGTGTGTAAATCCACTTATTCATTCACATACAAAACCACCTCAAAGGATAATGGGAAGTAACTGTTTTGTCCCACTACATCAGACATTCCACTCACAGAAATTCACTGACATGAACACATCTGGTCTCTGCTCAGTGTTCAGGTCCTTATTAAGCCCCAAAGATCAGATCAGTCATGTGCATAAACCAGAGAATTACTGCGGAGAAGCATCAAATATGCCACACATGCAGGTAGCTCTCGGCCTTGTTTCATGGGATGTACAAGTTTTAGATGAGGAAAAGGCTGTTCTCCTGTAGAGCCACCCCAAGCTCATCCTGTGGGCATTGAAAGCCTTCTGAGCTTTAGCAGCAGTAGTGTGAGCAGCTGTATAAACCTGCTTTAGCAGGTTTCTCGTTAGCCCACAGCAGCCTCATCTCTAAATGATGCCTGCTTCCTCAGGAAGTGCATTTGAAACTAACATACTTAAAATTTCCTTCAGAATGAGAAAAAGATGTTTCTGTGGTGAAACAATGGTGCAAGCAGAGGCTTTGTATTTTTGCACGTGCAAGAAAGTTTGGGGCTGGATCCCATTAGGTGATCAACTGGGAACTGATAGAGCTGAATGTTTCTCATCAGTCTGGCCCGCCTAGCTCCCCAGGAATCTGCTCCCTGGAGCTTCAGGTAGAGAGTTTGCAGGTTCAGACAAAAAGAACACACATGGAAATGACCTCTTAATTCTGCAAACCGGAAATCCTATGAACATTGCTCCTCCCCAGGTGACCCAAATCAGCGAAGAAAATTCTGTCATCCTTAAATCTTTGCCATTCTCTAGAGTTTCTATGTAGTACCAAGAACAAAAGCATCCCAAGAGACTGAAAATCTGAAGTCCTGGCCACATGCACTAGGTGAAAAGTCCTGTGGAGAGAAATTCCAAGTGAGTTTTGCTTGTTGGATTCTTTTTTGCTTTGTTTTGTTTGTTTTTGTAAAGACCTCTAAGATCATCAAGTCCATCCATCAGCCTAACACTACAAGAGTCCTTCCCACTTCTGTTCACATCTGCTCTGAGAGTCTCAGGAGATTTTGAAGCATATGGAATTTCTTCAGCAATACTTTTCAGCCCCTGCTTGTTGCTGTTCTGATCATTGTAAGGTGGAAATGACACATCATTTTTTGGAATTAATGAGCACAGCACTGCAGGTATCCCAACAGTTTGAGATGACACCTTTTCTTAGTGCAATAGAATAGAAGAGAATTAGCCAGGTTGGAAAAGAGCTTTGAGACCATCAAGGCCAACCTATCATCTAACACCATCTAATCAGCTAAGCCATGGCACCAAGTGCCTCATCCAGTCCCCTCTTGAACACCTCCAGTGCTGGTGACTCCACCACCTCCCTGGGCAGCACATTCCAATGGCCAATCTCTCTTTCTGTCAAGAACTCTTCCTAACATCCAGCCTAAACCTCCCCTGTGTAGCTTGAGTTGCATGCACCCCGATTTGCACACCTGAGTTTGTGAGACAGGCAGTAGCTGAATGTTGAAGTCACATTACCATGGGCTATTTCCAACTTAATGACCTGCCTTCAGCAGGATTTATTAGCTGGACCCCAGCAATCACACAAATGGCTTTGAATAGGAACTTGCTCACATCTGGCTATCTCTCTGTGGCCAGGTCTCCCCTTCTTCCCGTGTGGAATTGCTGTGATATATAGAATTCACTTCTGAGTAACCATCTAAAATGCATTTATCACTTCATCCAGCTCAGGAATTTTGCAATATTTACAATTTACTCCTGCCTTTTATTTGCTTTGTGTTTTTGGGGGGTGGGTTGTTTGGGGTTTTGTGGGTTTTTTGTGCTTTGTTTGTTTGATATTTACACATTTACATTCAGGTTTCTCTCCAAATGGCAGCAAAACCTGCATTTGAAGGAGTGGCTGGTGTAACTGATGGTTTAAATTGTACATCTCTCACTAACATGGACTAGGATGTGCACTGGTCGTGCTGGGAGCCTGAACAAGCTGCACCATGAGCAGTGACAAGATGATGCATAAGTAACAAATTACACAATGTTCCCCAACTCATCTGGTTTGAATCTGTCCAGGCCATTAAAAAAAATACAAGAAGTTCCTGTGAGTCAGAAAAGTGTGCTGACAGTAGGTCCATGAACAGTGCTGATCAGGGTGGAAAATGGCTCTGAACTAGCTTGGCTTTCTAATGATCTCATATGTTCAGGGCAAGCAAAGCAGATTCATGGCTGCTATAAACTATTGGAACCACTCCTAAAGAAAAGATGGGGTAGCTGGACACTCGTGCTGCAGCTCTAGTAGTGACTAACCTCTTTAGCTGAATCTATTAGATGAATATTTACAGTAGTAGGTTAAAAGTGCTGCAGTTTTCCTGGGATCATAGTATCATAGTATGACAGTATCATAGTATCAGTCAGGGTTGGAAGGGACCACAAGGATCATCTAGTTCCAACCCCCCTGCCATGGGCAGGGACACCCCACACTACATCAGGCTGGCCAGAGCCTCATCCAGCCTGCTCTTAAACAAATACAGGGATGGGGCCCCAACCACCTCCCTGGACAATCCATTCCAGGGCTTCACCACTTCATGGTGAAGAACTTCCTCCTCACCTCCAGCTTCATTCCATTCCCCCTAGTCCTATCACTCCCTGATAGCCTGAGAAGTCCCTCCCCAGCCTTCTTGTAGCCCCCTTCAGATACTGGAAGGCCACAATGAGGTCACCTCGGAGCCTTCTCTTTTCCAACTGAACAGCCCCAACTCCTTCAGTCTGTCCTCATAGAGAGGTGCTCCAGCCCTCTGCTCATCCTCGTGCCCTTCTCTGGACACCTTCCACACCTCCAGATCCCTCTTGGAATAGGGGCTCCAGAACTGGAGGCAGTACTCCAGTGGGGTCTCACCAGAGCTGAGTAGAGGGGGAGAATCACCCTCCCTTGCCCTGGCCACACTTCTCCTGATGCAGCCCAGGATCTGATTGGCTTTCCGGGCTGCAAGTGCACATTGAGAGCTCCTGGTGAGCTTCTCTCCCCCAGCACCCCCAAGTCTCTCTCCTCAGGGCTGCTCTCCAGCCAGTCACTGCCCAGCCTGGATTTGTGCCTGGGATTGCCTCGACCCAGATGCAGGACACTTGAAGCTCATGAGGTTGGCTTGTGCCCACCTCTCCAGCCTGTCAAGGTCCCTCTGGATGCTGACTATCCATGCAACACGTTTTAATCAATAAGGGGAAAAGGCTGATTTCTCCCTGTGATGCTGTTTCAAAACAGTGAAAGCCTTTGGATCCAAAGTAATCAGAAAGAAAGAACAAAAGACTCCTGAAACAGCTCAAAAGTGGTACTAAAATGGAAGTTTTATGATAGTGGACTGCATTAATCCCTCTGTTAGTCCTGTATCTTTTAAAATCAACATAGATTGCTGTGATGGAGAGCTTAGCTTATTAATTATTAATATGACAATAGTGATATAAAATTATTTTTTATTAATTATTAAAAATTAGTAATAAGCAATTAATCATAAATCATAGAATCAATAAGGTTGGAAAAGACCTCAGAGATCATCAAGTCCAACCTATCACCCAGCACGTCATGACTAACTAAACCATGGCATCAAGTGCCATGTCCAATCCCCTTTTGAACGCCTCCAGGGGTGGTGACTCCACCACCTCCCTGGGCAGCACATTCCAATGGTCAATAACTCTTTCTGGGAAGAACTTTCTCCTCACCTTGAGCCTAAACTTCCCCTGGTGCAGCTTGAGCCTGTCACTGTTTTGTATACAGATTCTACTACACGATTGTAAGATACATCCCATAACTGGTTTCTATGTACAGTTTGGACCCGATCAGAGTATTAACAGCATTCATTTTGATTAAAGAATGAAGCTGCAATTCCGCCGCTCGCCCACCAGAGGGCGACTCTACAGGACTCTTGGTAGCTTTAATTCTACATAGGAAGCGTTACAGTGCGTCAGAGGCTTAAGCCAGGTACTGTGCCGTGGCCGGGCGCGGGAGGCTTTGAACTGCAGGTTAGTGAGTGCTGCACATGTGAAAGATGCATTGCGTGGTTTGTTTGTAGTGAAGCAAGTTGCTAGGCTATGGTGAGCTGCCTGCTGCCTGCCGACTGCCAGCACTGGGGCTAGCTCCTTGTCTGCTCCCTAGGCTGAGGCTACCACTGCTGCTGGGCCCGTGGTGGGCTTCCCTCCAAATGGTGATGGTGTGGGCAACCTTCTCCTCCTGCAGCTGTGGGAGGGGTAAGACTACTGCTGGTCGGCAGGTTTCCTTCCAGGCCTTGGGCAGTCCCACAGCATGGCTGTGGCTTCCCAGGGCTGGTCCCTGATGCGGATTTGGGGCTGGCAGGGCAGCTCAGGCGGCTCAGGCAAAGAGAAAGTGACTTGTTTACAACTTGGGGTAATACTTACAAGTTTCTTGAGGCTGGATCATGCCAGTGAGCAATCTTGTCAACACACAGCTTTAACCAATAGAAAGTGTGAAGCTAGAATTATGCCCTTACTTGGCAGGAGCATGAGCATCAGGGAGGTTTAGGCTGGATGTTAGGAAGAAATTCTTCACAGAAAGAGAGATTTGCCATTGGAATGGGCTGCCAGGGGAGGTGGTGGAGTCACCATCACTGGAG
>CM037631.1:26492396-26520974 GCA_015227895.2 Colaptes auratus
CTGAAGGGAGGTTGTAGCCAGGTGGGGGTTGGTCTCTTTTCCCAGTCAACCAGCACCAGAACAAGAGGACACAGTCTCAAGCTGCACCAGGGGGAAGTTTAGGCTGGAGGTGAGGAGAAAGTTCTTCCAGAAAGAGTAATTGTCCATTGGAATGTGCTGCCCAGGGAGGCGGTGGAGTCACCATCCCTGGATGTGTTCAAAAAAGGATTAAATGTGGCACTTGAAGCCATGGTTCAGTTAGTCATTGGGGTTTAGGTGTTGGGTGACAGGTTGGACTTGAGGTCTTTTCCAACCTTATTGATTCTGTGATTCTAGAATCATGGAGTGCCATTGCTTGGAACGGACGAATCTCATCCAACCCCTCTGAAATGAGCAGAAGCTTATTTCAGGTTGCTCAGAGCCCCAACAAATCTGACCTTGAATGTCTCCAGGGATGGGGACCTTCACCATCAACCTGGGCAACCTGTTTCACTGTTCCATCATCCTCATAGTAAAGAACTTCTCCTAGTATCACATCTAAATCCACCTTTCTGTGGTTTAAAAGCAGAGGCCCCTTGTCCTATTGTTACATAAATGCTGAATGATATGTTAAGGAGTACAGATTCTCTTTAAGGAGAGCAATAACACACTAAAGATTTGTATTAAGGAATACACATACTTTTAAGGAGAGTAATAACATACTAAAAATATGTGAATATCTTGGGATGAAAGTAATTTACCATATGGAACACAGCACTGCTTTGATGACATTTCTCATGGAGAAAAAAGTTTCTATAACAATATTATTCATTTGGGAAACATGACTGCAACTCAGGCATTATTCTTCACACTTTCACCTTCAAATTAGCATAACTGCACACAACTGAAGCCACAATTAATTTCTTCAGCCTTCGAAGGCGCAGCCCTCAGCTTTCTCACAGTGTGTATAATTGTCTTTTTATAGTTATAAAACTGCAGCAAGGGAAGGTGACAGCTTGTGCTGGTTAAATGGAACCCTGCAGTGCCATTTCCTGATAACACAGAAGATTATGGATGGCACCTGCACAACCCTGGGATTATGAAAAGCCAGGATAAGAAAAGACAAAGGAAACCTTGAGGAAAAGAGGATAATCTATATTTAGTCTGTTTGTGACAAGAATAACAGAAATTCTGCTGGGAAAGAGCAGAATAAGACCTTCGGCAAGCGGACTCTTTCCAGTTAATTTTATGCAGCACGTCACAGTGTGATAACCTTGGTGTGAGAACAAGCCCAGAGGAATTTTTTCTTCAGATTCATTGAAGTCCTTGTGCTAATTAAGCTGTATGTAAACATCTCTACTGTGTGATAGCTCAGGTGCTTCCTCACCACTGTGCCTTCCTCTGACATGAAACGCTACTGATAAGCCTCGCATCCTGGCTGCCCAATACAATACATACAATACAATACACCAGGTTGGAAGAGACCTTCAAGATAATCATGACCAACCTATCAACCAATCCAACCCACCTAAACAACTAGACCATGGCACCAAGCACCCAGCAAGTCTCCTCCTGAACACCTCCAATGATGGTGACACCTCCACAACCTCCCTGGCCACCATTCCAATGGCAATCACTCTCTCTGTATAAACTTCCTCTAACATCCAGTCTAAACCTCCCCTGGTGCAGCCTGAGACTGTGTCCTCTTGTTCTGGTGCTGCCTGCCTGGGAGAAGAGACCAACCCCTGTCTACAATCTCCCTTCAGGTAGTTGTAGAGAGCAATAAGGTCACCCTTCAGTCTCCTCTTCTCCAGGCTAAGCAAACCCAGCTCCCTCAGCCTCTCCTCATAGGGCTTGTCTTCCAAACCCCTCACCAACTTCGTTGCCCTTCTCTGGACACATTCCAGCAAGTCAACCTCCTTCCTAAACTGAGGGGCTCAGAACTGGACAAAGGACTCAAGGTGTGGCCTAACCAGTGCAGTGTACAGGGGCAGAATGACCTCCCTGCTCCTGCTGGCCACACTGTTCCTGATGCAGGCCAGGATGCCATTGGCCCTCTTGGCTGCCTGGGCACACTGCAGGCTCATGTTCAGCCTACCATCAACCAGCACCCCCAGGTCCCCTTCTGCCTGGCTGCTCTCCAGCCACTCTGACCCCAGCCTGTAGCACTGCATGGAGTCGCTGTGGCCAATGTGCAGAACCCGGCACTTGGATGTGTTCCATCTCACGCTGTGTCAGATCATGGTTTTGCCTGTTCTCTATAAGCTCCTCACTAGATTTCATCACTGTGTTTTGGGTTTTTATTTTTTTCCCCATATGATATCACTCTCTCCATTTCAGTTCCCATGCAAGAGTCATAACTCTGCATCTCTGCTTTGGCTCTGCTCGATGCTTTCCTAGACACTTGTCTAGACCACTACCCTGATATAATCATCTAAGTCTCCAGTTTCACTGGTTTCTAACATTTCTTCCTCTGGCTCTTTACCTTCTGCTGTGTCAACAATGAGTTCTTAATTTTCTCTTCAGGTCAGGTATAGCACCTTTCTGCAGATGATTTTTTATTTCTGCTTCAGCAGAATTTTCTATAAAATCAGATCAGATGGTAGGCTGAACATGAGCCTACAGTGTGCCCAGGCAGTCAAGAGGGCCAATGGCATCCTGGCCTGCATCAGGAGCAGGAGGTCATTCTGCCCCTGTACACTGCACTGGTTAGGCCACACCTTGAGTACTGTAGGCTCCTCAGGTTAGGAAGGATGTTGACTTCCTGGAACGTGTCCAGAGAAGGGCAGTGAAGTTGGTGAGGGGTTTGGAGCACAAGCCCTAGAGAGAGGCTGAGGGAGCTGTGGTTGCTCAGCCTGGAGAAGAGGAGGCTCAGGGGAGACCTTATTGCTCTCTACAACTACCTGAAGGGAGGTTGTAGCCAGGCAGAGGTTGGTCTCTTCTCCCAGGCAGCCAGTACCAGAACAAGAGGATACAGTCTCAGGCTGCTCCAGGGGAGGTTTAGGCTGGATGTTAGGAAGAAATTCTATACAGAGAGAGTGATGCCCATTGGAATGGCTGCCTGGGGAGGTGGTGGAGTCACCTTCATTGGAGGTGCTCAGGAGGAGACTTGATGGGGTGCTTGGTGCCATGGTTTAGTTGATTAGGTGGGTTGGATTGGTTGACAGGTTGGACTTGATGATCTCGAAGGTCTCTTCCAACCTGGTTTATTCTATTCTATTCTACATTATTGTGTTGAACATAGCTCTGATTGGACACCTGCCATACAGCAGCATATGTATTTATATTCATGCATGGGTTCAATCATCATTAAGAAAGCTTCATTATCATTAAGAAGACTACATATATATATACACACACAATATATGCATCCAGCAGCATATGTATTTATGCTCATGCATGGGCTCAATCATTATCATTAGGAAGAGTTCAATTACAATTTAATTTTCAATGTCTAAATAAAAAATTTTCATAAGCAGTAATTAAAAGGTCTCAGGAACATAATATATACAAGCTCCATGGGCAGAGGCTGAGGGAGCTGGGGTTGCTTAGCCTGGAGAAGAGGAGGCTCGGGGGAGACCTTCTTGCTCTCTACAACTCCCTGAAAGGAGGTTGTAGCCAGGTGGGGGTTGGTCTCTTCTCCCACGCAACCAGCACCAGAACAAGAGGACACAGTCTCAGGCTGTGCCAGGGGAAGTTTAGGCTCAAGGTGAGGAGAAAGGGTAATTGGCCATTGGAATGTGCTACCCAGGGAGGTGGTGGAGTCACCATCCCTGGAGGTGTTCAAGAGGGGATTGGCACTTGAAGCCATGTTTTTTTTGGTCATAAGGTGTTGGGAGATAGGTTGGACTTCACGATCTCTGAGGTCTTTTCCAACCTTATTGATTCTATGATTCTGTTCTATGATTTCTGTACTTCTGCTGGTTGTGTAAGTCCTTCAGTGTCAACAAGATCTAGCATTCTGAAACATCTTAACAAAATAAAAAAGAAAGACATCTTTTCAGCATTCAGAAGTGCCTGAAAAGGACTGAATGCTATTCAACTCTGTCAAGATATTCTTACAGGAAATTTCTTCACCTTGCTTAGGCTAATCCTAGACTTCAACACACCTATTTCCACTGTTTCCCATTAAGAACCTGCCTTCTTTGTCTGTCTCTTTAGACATACCTTCTGAAACATCAGGGCCTGGATTTGTCACGTTTCATTTATGTGGCTGCTGGAGGCAATGAATCCAGGAGAGTAGTTACCCCATGCTCCTTATACAGTCAGATGAGCCAGATGTCTGCAATACTAGATAAAGCAGTGCATTCAGAAAACAATTGATACAGAATACAGACTTAACCAGGTTGGAAAAGACCTTTGAGATCATTGAGTCCAACCTATCACCCAACACCATCTAATCAACTAAACCATAGCACCAAGTGCCTCATCCAGGCTCTTCTTAAACACTTCCAGTGATGGTGACTCCACCACTTCCCTGGGCAGCACATTCCAATGGCCAATCTCGCTTTCTGTGAAGAATTTCCTCCTAACATCCAGCCTAAACCTTCCCTGGTACAGCTTAAGACTGTGTCCTCTTGTTCTGGTGCTGCTTGTCTGGGAGAAGAGTATTCAGGTCTTAGGAGAAATGATTAATGCTCCAAAGCTATTGCACATTTTCCATTGTCTATAGGGATGTCTATATAATGTCTTACTGAATTCTAAATGCCTCTAATCATATGGTTTGCTTAGGTAGTTAATATTTGTGTGATGAATCCAAGCCTAATCTGTTTCTAAAGACTCATATAAACAGCATGTACAGGTTGACTGGTTTTAAGATTTATATGTCCTTTTTGGAAGTGATCCATTGCTGATTATAGAAATCATAATCTCATGGAAAGTCTCAGTCGAGATGATCACTGTGTTTTCCTATTAGACCCAGACAGGGAGTGGATTAATAGTGCAGAAACGAATGAAAGCAGCAGCGTGATAGCAAAAAGTAAACTGATCTTTTCCAAGTGTCAGGGTAGGAACTCTAGAACAGGACAGAGAGAGGCAATCTTTCCAAAATAGGTAAGCCTTTTCAAATAGTTTGTGTATTACTGGCAATGTAAGTCTGAGTGGAGACTTTAAAACGTTTTTAACAACATGGATCAGCATAATATCACAGAATCACCAAGGTTGGAAGAGACCTCAAAGATCATCAAGTCCAACCTGTCACCACAGACCTCATGACTAAACCATGGCACCAAGTGCCACATCCAATCCCCTCTTGAACACCTCCAGGGATGTGACTCCAACACCTCCCTGGGCAGCACATTCCAGTGGCTAACGACTCTCTCAGTGAAGAAATTTCTCCTCACCTCCAGCCTAAACTTCCCCTGGCACAGCCCGAGACTGTGTCCTCCTGTTCTGGTGCAGGTTGCTTAAGAGAAGAGACCAACTCCCTCCTGGCTACAACCTCTCTTCAGGTAGTTGTAAACAGCAATAAGGTCTCCCCTGAGCCTCCTCTTCTCCAGGCTAAACAACCCCAGCTCCCTCAGCCTCTCCTCATAGGGCTTGTGCTCAAGGCCTCTCCCCAGCCTCGTTGCCCTTCTCTGGACACGTTCAAGTGTCTCGATGTCCTTCTTAAAGGACTTTGAAACACCATGTATTGATGGCAGACGTACTCCATTAAGTATCTTCTAACTCAACACCTCTCATTAATTCTCTCCACTGAATGGCACTTTATTAAACCTCTCTGCTTTTTTTCAGCCCATACAGGAATCTGTCTATGCCAAGCAAGCTAAGCTACTCGCAATTTCAGAATATTTTTCTCAGCAGGAAATTGTATATATATACAATTTTTTTCCCTAATGAAAAGATATTGCATTTTCATCTTCTGCTATACATGAGCTTTTTCTTCTCCTTTTTTTTTTTTTTGGTTTTTAAGCAGGGAATATATTGCAATCAAAAGAGCTAAACTCCTTTGCTGCCTAAGAGGTGTACGCTGGAGAGAGCTTTCCAAAAAATCAAATCGAGTTTATGAAGTGCCATAGAGATTATGTCCTCATACTCTTCTAGGAGAAGAAATAAGAAATTGATTTTCTTTGCAATATTTATTTTTCAAAATAGCAATCCTGAGCCAACTGGTAGTTAATGTGCAGAACCAAATCACTCTTCCCACGTCAAGAAGAACAATTTTGTCAGACTCACTTTGCTGCTAACACGTGTGTCACGCTGTTAAAGGTAAGCTGATGGAATGTGTGACATAACAACACTAGATCTTATTCATATGGCTCAATTTTTTCTTCAAACAAACTTTCTGCCTTTCAAGCAGTATTGAATCATCAAGGGCAGACAATAGCCTGGCAGTAAAGCATCCTCTTAAGCAGCTTGAGAGGTCTCAGCAGAGGGCATCAATGATAAAGACATCACTGCCCACGTCATAGTAGAATCATAGAATCATAGAATCAATAAGGTTGGAAAAGACTTCAGAGACCATTAAGTCCAACCTATTACCCAAGACCTCATGGCTAATTCAACATGGCTTCAAACATCCAGCCTAAACCTCCCCTGGCACAGCTCGAGACTGCATCCTCTTGTTCTGGTTGCCTGGGAGAAGAGACCAACCCCCACCTGGCTGCAAACTCCCTTCAGGTAGTTGTAGACAGCAATAAGGTCTCTCCTGAGCCTCCTCTTCTCCAGGCTAAGCAACCCCAGCTCCCTCAGCCTGTCCTCACAGGCTGTGCTCCAAACCCCTCCCCACCTTTGTTGCCCTTCTCTGGACACACTCCAGCAATTCAACATCTTTCCTAAACTGAGGGGCCCAGAACCTGTACAGAAAAACGTGAGCTGTGTTAACCATATTGCTTTTACCACCCCTTGGTGGGACAAAGTCATGCAAAGCTGCTCTAATATGATGATTAATAACCTGTAGTGTGCTCCTATACAGACAGCTACAGAAACAAGGAAGCCTTGCCAAGAAGCCTTCACGTTCATTGCTCTAAAAATAACCATAGATTGCAAGTCAACATTTGCAGGTTCCTACTGCATCACTAATTACAAATAGTAGTCCTTCCATGCATAATTTCTATGACTATATCATCAAAGCTTTAATCTTTTCTCTTTGCCTCCTCTCTTTAATCTAACTTCCTTTATGGATGAAGTAGTATTCAAATAACATTTAAAATCTATAGCCACCATTATATTAACATTGAATGAGGATCCCTGCAGAAGCTGAGCAAAACTGCTGCAGTTTTTTTTATCAGTTTACCATTTCTCTCTTTCTTCTCTCATCTTCATCTCTAGAGATCCACAGCAATAGGTGTCATGTGGCTGATGGCTGGCCAAAACCATATCAGAACACTCCTGTGACATGAGACTGAGAGCACAGGAGTTGGGGCAGAAAGCTCTACAAGGGAGGAGCTTGCCCCTGCTGTAAGTCTAAGTCTCAATAGACTCTGGAAACAAATATGTAAATACCCATTTCAAACACTGGTTATGGAAGCACTTGTTTTAAAATGACAAATCAATCCAGTTCTAGATCATTATTATGCAAATTACCTCTCAGAGAGCTTAAACTGAGCAAGTCTCTTCTTCCAGGAGAAATGCATATGACCAAACTCTCATATATCACTTAATAAGAGGATTTTATTGGATTTTATTTTACTATAGAGTGGTTTAGACAGAACAGTTTCTCTCTCTCTTCATTTTTAGCAAGCCCCTTGCTTTTGGGATATAGGTTTGGATTTGGCATTAATCTAAACTGACATACATTTAATTCTTTCACTTGAGTCCTTCATCCAACGATTCCATATATCATGTTATTTTATAGAAATAGAAGCCTCCATGCATACAATAATCCATGTACTGGAATGGCAGACAGGGAAATAGAGAAGTCTGGTTTGTGGCCTTAGGACCATGGCATATATAGGTTGAAATGAAAGATTACGCAACAAGACATTGATATGATTGAGATGACTGCTTTGTTTTATTTGTCTCTTTCTATTGATTTCCAAAGTATATCAATAGCCACAAAAACAGGCACGTGGAAAATCAATCAGTCACAAGAGGTTGGGTGGCTTTTACACTAAAAATTAAAAGGAGATCTGAGTAAACCTCATGAATCACAGTAATACACAAAGAAGGGACATCAGTGGGGAAAAATAGCTTCAATCACGTCATTTATCTCATGAGGTGGGCTCTGTACTCTGGACATTAGCAGAGATCCTCAATTTTGATCAAATATCCACAGAATCACATAACTGCCAGGTTTGGAAGGACCTCAAAGGTCATCTAGTTCTAACCCCCCTGCCATGGGCAGGGACACTTCACCTTACATCAGAGCCCCATCCAGCCTGGCCATAAAAACCTCCAGGGGTGGGGCCTCCACCACCTCCCTGGGCAACCTGTGCCAGTGTCTCACCACCCCTCATGGGGAAGAACTTTTTTCCTAACATCCAATCTGAATCCACCCAATTCTGCTTTTGCATTAAACATTTGCAGAATCTGATCTCAGAAAAAGTGTCTGCAGTGTCAGAGTTTTCTTACAGTGTTTTAGGACAAGACAGCCACAAATTTGCAATGCATTAATTTGCTCCTGCAGCTTGGATCAACTAAGTTTACAGGTGGTTAATGGATAAGAGCTACAGAAGGAGATACAGTAAGAGAGTCTGATACTCACCTGAAAAGGTGAACAGTCTTAGGCCACACCTAGAGTACTGTGTCCAGTTCTGGGCCCCTCAGTTTAGGAAGGATGTTGACTTGCTGGAACGTGTCCAGAGAAGGGCAACAAAGTTGGTGAGGGTTTGGAGCACAGCCCTGTGAGGAGAGGCTGAGGGAGCTGGGGTTGCTTAGCCTGGAGAAGAGGAGACTGAGGGGTGACCTTATTACTCTCTACAACTACCTGAAGGGTGATTGTGGCCAGGCAGAGGTTGGTCTCTTTTCCCAGGCAGGCAACATCAGAACAAGAGGACACAGTCTCAGGCTGCGCCAGGGGAGGTTTAGAGTGGATGTTAGGAGGAAGTTCTATACAGAGAGAGTGATTGCCCATTGGAATGTGCTGCCCAGGGAGGTGGTGGAGTCACCATCATTGGAGGTGTTCAGGAGGAGACTTGATGGGGTACTTGGTGCCATGATCTAGTTGTTGAGGTGGGTTGGATTGGTTGATAGGTTGGACACGATGATCTTGAAGGTCTCTTCCAACCTGGATTTATTGTATTGTATTGTATTGTAAGAATTAATTTGCCCCTGAGAAAATACTTCTTGACATCAGTGAGAGAGCATCCAGAAAAGATAAAATTGTTCATTATCTATTCTACAGTCCCTTGTGTGTTAGTACAGGAGCCTGCTATTGTTTTCACAGGACTAGGTGGGGGAGCAAAGAAACCAGAAATCACACGCCTGCCAAATGTGTTCATTCACCCCAAGAGCACTGAGGTACCTGCTCAGCTAATCATGGAAGTGGCTCACCCATATTTCACAGAAGCAGCTGCTTAGATGAGAACCAAGACTACAACTGAGTGAAAAAGAATTTGTAAGAAATCAACAAGAAGAAAGTGTTCCAGGTTAATTTTGATTAATTCTGAAGCGCAGTGGTTTGCCTGCCCGACTTTTGCTTGCCTGAACTTCAAAGTATTTCAAACAGCATTAGAACAAATTCATCCCTGTTACTCAGCAATTTCATCCTTCAGACATGTCTTTGAAAATCTGTTCTTCAGTTCCAAAGAAATAGATGTTATGCAAATTAAAACAGTGTAATTCCTCTGGAATTGCTAGATATGCTCAATTTAAACCATTAGGAGCTGTGTAGAGACAGAAGGGATAAAACTCTGAGCCCTTTGATCCCAGGAGCATTACCCCCCTGTATCTAAAGACCGTGTGCAATGCATAACAACCTGATGGCCCTGTCTGCCAGGGTCTTTCTAACACAGAGCAGAGGCTACACAAGTTGCAGCACCATACATGAACCTCCAGACAGAAGGTTGTGCAGGGTGGAAATGAGCTGTAAGGATGGACTAGGTGCACTGGTGACTAAGAATAGGGTAGAGGTAAAGCAAGGCAAGACAATTTATTGTTACTCCTTTCATCATAGCATATAAAGAATACAGCTTACCCTGGTTTCTGCTGCTCCTGTGAGACCTAAGCTCAGTTGTTTCATTCTTGGGTGGAGGTGCTAAGGTGATTTGACAATGCCTGCATTTCTTCACCAGGAGGAATGTGATGTTCCTGTTGCAGGTTTGTGTTTCTTCTTTGCTTTAAGATCCATTTGGAGTTATTTTTATGTTGTTAGCATACTTTTATAAGTTTTTTTTCTCTCTACATTATTATGTGGCTCCACATTACATATGAGTTTACTACATATGATAGCATCATAGAATACCAGGTTGGAAGGGACATGAAGGATCATCCCGTCCAACCTTTCTTGGCAATTTCACAGTCTCGACAAGACAGCCCAGCACCCTGTCAGGCTGAATTGTAAGTGTGCCATGCTGGGGAATCCACTTTCCTGTGGAGATTATTCCAATGACTGCTTGTTCTCATTCTGAAAAATGTCTCTTTTATGTCCAATCAGAATCTCCCCAGGAGCAACTTGCAGACATTACCCCTTGCTATTTCTATGTGACTTCTTGTAAAAATGGAGTCCACATCTTTGTTGCCACCTCTCAAGTACTGCAACATAGTGATGAGGTCTCCCATAAAATTCTTCCCAGAAAGAGAGATTGGCCATTGGAATGTGCTGCCCAGGGGGGTGGTGGAGTCACCATCACTGGAGTTGTTAAGAAGAGACTGGATGGGGTGCTTGGTGCCATGGTTTAGTTGATTAGATGGTGTTGGGTGATAGGTTGGACTCGATGATCTCGAAGGTCATTTCCAACCTGGTTAATTCTGTATTCTGTACTCTAAAAAATAAGACTCTATTCTCAAGGCCGAATAAAGCAATTTCTCTCAGCCTTTATTCATGTGGTAGGCTTCTCAGTTCTTTCTTTATCTTTGTGGTCCTTCTGTGGACAGAAATTGTCTGTCCACATGTTTATTTTTGTATACTGAGGACTAAAATCAAACACAATATTCCAGGTGTGGCCTGACAGGAGGTGAGTAGTGTGAAATAATGCTATATTATGCCTTTCACATGTATTACTTTGTTATCCTTAAAGCATTTTCTGTCCAGTTAAAGGATTGAATTACTTTAAGTGACCATTTGTGAATTCTTAACTGCCAGGTCCACTGTGCCAGGCTGTGTCCCGTCTTCCATTATCCCATGCCTATACCCTTCTATGCAGCATCCTATCTCCATTTCTCAAAACCTCAGTTCTCATAGTTTCATAGTTTCAGTTAGGGTTGGAAGGGACCACAAGGATCATCTAGTTCCAACCCCCCTGCCATGGCAGGGACACTACCTAGATAGGCTGGACAGAGATCGTCAGCTGGTTACCGCAAGGGACAGGCCTCAACCACCTCCCTCGACAACCATCCAGGCCTGCACCTCAGTGAAGAATATGTCCAGCACGGAATCTACCTCCAGTCATCATTCCCCTAGTCCTACACTCCCTGAGAGCCTGAAAACTCAGCCTTCTTGACTTCAGATACTCAAGACTCTTGTTTCTCTAAACTACATCATAGTGTAGGGGTCAGATATCTCATTCTACAAAGGAGAACTGCTTGTTACTGATATCCATATAAAACTATGGTCATACCTTACAAGGATAACAAAACCCAAAACAAATTAATCACAGATACCTGTCAATTAAACAAATAGCTCTCATGGTGAAATGAATCAAAGCTTCAAGCTAGCCAAGTTCAGGCAAGGCAAGCCTGGCAAACCTCACTCCCAAGCCCTTGCAAACTTATTAACAGCAATAGTAATACTGTATTATCGAACTACACAGACACAGACTGCCCATGGTTTTCTCTCTGGAGATGTTCATTCCAGCTATCAAAAACAGAGTGTGGAATACACAGACCCAAAGATGATAACCCTGATCATACTGGTTTCTACTGGTCTCAAGATTACCTTTAAGAGTACCTTAATCTCCCTTTCTACAGATCTGTTCCCACCTTACTTGAGGTCCTGGCTTTATGTAAGGAAATATGCCTGTAGCCCCTAATCAGGATAACCAGGACAACATTTTTACAGCAGCCTAGTACACAAAAACTATGTGGGTTGGGAAACAAACAATATCATGCAAAGGATTATAAATCACATCTTTCAATGTGTGAAATTGTAGGGCAGAAATATTAAGGCATAGCTGCTCAAGACAAAATGACATAGAGGGATACTGGCCCATGTGCCTCTTAATTCCTGCTGGTAGATGACAGTATGCAATAGAGTGACTTAAGCAGCATTGTCTAATGAATTAATACTTAATGAGCCACCATTAAGCTTAGAAGTGCCTGTTTAAAACCATTAGATCATTACTTTAATAAGTTCTTTGAAGCCAGATGACGGCTTAAGGCACAATAAAAAAAGAAAAAAAAAAAAGAAAAAAAAAGGGAAAAAAGGCAGAATTATTAATCCAAAGAAGTATGAAACCAAATCTAGGTAGGAAATGATACAGAGAAAAGCAGGTTTGAAATTTAGCTTCTCTGTTTCTTCGCTGGTTTTGGAAACAAGGAATTTGTAATGGCAATAGTGAGCCAGCAGGAGCAGGGAGGTCATTCTGCCCCTGTACTCAGCACTGGTCAGGCCACACCTTGAGTCCTGTGTCCAGTTTGGGACCCCTCAGTTTAGGAAAGATGTTGAGTTGCAGGAACGTGTCCAGAGAAGGGCATCAAAGCTGGGGAGGGGTTTGGAGCACAGCCCTGTGAGGAGAGGCTGAGAGAGCTGGTTTGCTTTACCTGGAGGAGGCTCAGGGGAGACCTTCTTGCTCTCTACAACTACCTGAAGGGAGGTTGTAGCCAGGCAGAGGTTGGTCTCTTCTCCCAGGCAACCAGCACCAGAACAAGAGGACACAGTCTCAAGCTGTGCAGGAGGAGGTTTAGGCTGGAGGTGAGGAGAAAGTTTTTCCCTGAAAGAGTAATTGCCATTGGAATGTTCTGCCCAGGGAGGTGGTGGAGTCCCCATCCCTGGAGGTGTTCAAGAGGGGATTGGATGTGGCACTTGAAGCCATGGTTTAATTAGTCATGAGGTGCTGGGTGATAGGTTGGACTTGATGATCTTTGAGGTGTTTTCCAACCTTGTTGATTCTATTATTCTATCTTAATAATTATGTAAGAGACACATTTAGATGTCTAAAGAGATGTGTGATGGGGTTTTTAAAAGCACTTGAGTTGTGAAAAGTTAAATGTGAGCCTGGATGTCCACAGTCTACCTATTTCCCTAGGTGCATATCCAATAAATGCAATGAAAGATTTCCAATCAAAAGGTTTAGAAGGAAAATTATGACCATGGGCAATGTTATTGAACTTCTCCTGATTTATCCACGGACAAATAATTATGGGTGCAATCCAGAGTTCATAGAATTCAATGAAATACTTTCTGCAGACTTAATAGACTTTATATCAGGTTTGCAGAATTATAGTAAGTCATTCTGAATGAAGAACTCATCTAGGAGAATTACAATGTGTTTGTGGACAATACGTTAACAGAAAATAGGCACGAAATTTAAACTGTGTGCTGTAAATTATTCACCCAATTATGTGGCATCTAGATGGACAGATAGGGCAATTATGCATTAATAACCATGTATTTCATATAACCTTTGGCTATATGATGAAACAGGTTTATCACAGATAGGGCAGTTATGCATTAATGACTATGTATTTCCTATAACCTTTGGCTCTATGATGAAACAGGTTTATCACGAAGGATCCGTCCATCAGTAGAAAGATCCACTGTGAAGTGTTTCAAAGGCTCCTATTTGACTTCGAGTCACCAACTAATAAACAGAGAATGGCTGGAGGCTGGCACTGTTCAAAAATCAAGACCAGTGAGGGAAATGCTGGGTGGCAGAAGCAGCATTTTCAATACCTTCCTCTTCTCTTAGCCTCCTCTTGCAAAGGCTCCGTCAGTGTGATTATTCTTTTAGGCAACTTAGAATAAGAAGAGATCAATGGAGAATGTTCAGGCACAGAACTCAGCCCTCAGGTATCCTGTTCTCACAGTCTCCCACGGGGAGATTTTAAGTCTAAGGATGTCACAGATTAAATTTGTGTTGAATTTAATGAGTTCAAAATTCCATCCTCTGAATAGTCCCTATGTCTTTAATGTGAGCTTATGACACTTGTCATTTCCTTCCATCTGGCTTGCCCTCGACTTGGAAAAAAATATTCATTATTGGAATCAGTTATGCCCAACATATAAATGAATTCCTACTATACTTAAGAGAGCAGGCAATTAATTTTAAATTTAGGAGCAACTGCTACCCTTTTTCAATTTCATGCTTTGCTGTGTATGCAGTCCTTGGGGTGTGCATGTCTGGGTGCAAGATTACACTCCTGTACGAGTGGCTCAGCGTGTGTGCACACATGGCTTGGTGTGCTCATGCACCACATCCATGTGCAGCTTTGTGTATTTGTGCCTGTCTTTAGGATAGGATAGGATAGGATAGGATAGGATAGGATATAGAGATAGGGTAGATAGAGGTAGATAGGAGAATAGGAGGATAGGATGGATAGGATAGGATAGGATAGGATAGGATAGGATAGATAGGATAGGATTAGGATAGGATAGGATAGAATAGGATTCGGATAGGATAGGATAGGATAGGATAGGATAGGATAGGTAGGATAGAATAGAATAGAATAGAATAGAATAGAATAGAATAGAATAGAATTCACCAGGTTGGAAAAGACCTTTGAGAACTTTGACTCCATGTCTCCCTGTGTGCGCTCTGGTGTGCATGTGTGACTCTGTGTGTTTCAGGGTGAAGGAGGAAAGGGCTGTTTTCATGTTGTGTGTATTTGTGCCAAATACTTTCATTTCCTTTCTTTCTGAGTTAAAAGTGGTGTAGCTCTTTCATTCTGGTTTACCCAGAACATGTCCAGAGAAGGGCAACGAGGCTGGGGAGAGGTCTCGAGTACAAGCCCTACGATGGAGAGGCTGAGGGAGCTGGGGTTGCTGAGCCTGGAGAAGAGGAGGCTCAGGGGAGACATTATTGCTCTTGACAACTACCTGAAGCAAGGTGGTAGCCAGGAGGGGGTTGGTCTCTTCTCCCAGGCAACCTGTGACAGGACAAGAGGACACAGTCTCAAGCTTCACCAGGGAAGGTGATGAGGAGAAAGTCTTCACAGAGTTGTTAGCCATTGGAATGTGCTGCCCAGGGAGGTGGTGGAGTCACCATCCCTGGAGGTATTCAAAAAAGGATTGGACGTGGCACTTGAAGCCATGGTGTAGTTAGTCACGGGTGATAGGTTGGACTTGGTGATCTCTGAGGTCTTTTCAACCTTATTGATTCTATGATTCTATACCCCACTTTAGTGACCTAAAGAGTTATCTGTGAATGGACACGAGATAAGTCTTCATGCTGCATTAGTTGTCAGCAGAAATGCAAGGAGGTTTGAGTTACAGGATTTAATAGTGTGGTAAGGAGGCTATTAGAGTGCATTGTATAGGCTATTTTATTGTAGTGATTTCACATATACTATGAAAATAACTCCAAATCATCACCCCCAGGATTGCATAGCTTGTCACTGTCATTTTCAGTTCTGGATAATGCCACCCCTGAATGTATGTGAGTGCATATCTGCAGAGATAAAGTAATTAAAATGGAAATTCAGAAATTTCAGTGTGGATAAACAGAATGTGGGAGGGAAAAAAAAATAGAGTCCTTTCTGCCTCATTTTCCTGCCTGTGTCATTGTGCAGGTGTGTATGCCCTGTGTATGTAAGTATTCACAGCCATAGCAGAAACAAAACTAGTAAGCTGGGCAGAAAAGGTGTGCAGCTTGTGGCAGATCTCCAAGATGCAAGGCAATAGGCACTGTTATCAGTGTCACTGTGCCTGTCATTCACCCCAGGTCCACTGGGAACAATTTTGTGGGCAGTGGTCTTGCAGGACGAAATCATTACTAATCATCTGGCTGAGGGGATTACAGACAACACCGAGATGGATGGGAGTGATAGAATAGAATAGAATAGAATAGAATAGAATAGAATAGAATAGAATAGAATAGAATAGAATAGAATAGAATTAACCAGGTTGGAAAAGACCTTTGAGATCAAGTCCAACACCATCTAATCAACTAAACCATGGCACCACGTGCCCCATCCGGTCTCTTCCTAAGCACTTCCAGGGATGGTGACTCCACCTCCCTTGGCAGCACATTCCAATGGCCAATCTCTCTTTCTGTGAAGAACTTCTTCCTTACATGCAGCCTACACCTCCCCTGGCACAGCTTGAGACTGTGTCCTCTTGTTCTACTTGAAGGTAGAGAGGCTCTGCAGAGGGATCTGAACAGACTGGATTGATGGGCCAAGATCAATGGAATGAAGTTCAATCAGGTTAAGTGTTGGGTAACAGCCCCAAGTAATGCTACAGGCTTGGGGAAGCGTGGCTGGAAAACTGACTAGTGGAAAAGGCCCTTGGGTAATGCTGGTCAACAGGTTGTTTAGCCTGGAGAAGAGGAGGCTCAGGGGAGACCTTATTGCTCTCTACAACTACCTGAAGGGAGGTTGTTGCCAGGTGGGGGTTGGTCTCTCATCCCAGGCAACCAGCACCAGAACAAGAGGACACAGTCTCAAGCTGCACCAGGGGAGGTATAGTCTGGAGGTGAGGAGCAAGTTCTTCACAGAGAGAGCTGTTAGCCATTAGAATGTGCTGCCCAGAGCAGTGGTGGAGTCACCATCCCTGGAGGTGTTCAAGAAGGGATTGGATGTGGCACCTGAAGCCATGGTTTAGTAGTCCTGAGATGTTGGGTGATAGGTTGGACTTGAGGTCTTTTCCAACCTTATTGATTCTATGATTTTAGGAAAATTTTATTTTGTGACAGGGCTGTCAATCATTGGAACAAACTGCTTAGGGAGCTGGTGGAAACACCATCCCTGGAGGAATTTAAAGACATGTAGATGTGGTGCTTAGGGGCATAATTCAGTGATGGAGTTGTCAGTGCCACACACCCAGGTTAATGGCTGGACTCGATGATCTTAAAGGTCTTTTCCAACCTTCATAATTCTGTGATTCTACAGTTCTAAATTCATCTGTGTAGAGCAACACTGCCAATAGTTTAATGTCCAGCAGGTTCACCACATGCCTAAAACAGCACAGCATCCACACCTTTGCAGGAATAGCAGATTAGTTTATTCTCTATGTTAGAAACAAACTCCTGTTGGTTAGTGTAGCTTCATGCCACACAGGGTCACCATTGTAGTTCTGGATGGGGCTTTCAGGTGCTGCTCAGGATGTTGAGGAGGCAAATAGAAAGGGAAGAACATAGACCTGGTGCTCAGAGAAGCGTATACCAACATGCAGCTGCCACTTGTCATCTCCCTGTGTGCTTGGGCCTGCAAAGACTGCCCTGTGAAGCCATGGGGTCAGCTTTTCCCATTCCTCCAGGTTTACTCATCCTGTCATTTGTCGCCAGTGTGGCAAAGGAGAGCAGCCTTTAGCTAGCAGTTGCTCCCTTCCCTCTGAGGGATCTGGCAGTGTGGTCAGCCCACACAGGAGACTAATGAGACTTCTCATGGACTGTTACTCCCAGAGCGGGCATGTGGAAGGACTCACAGCTGAGCCTGCAATTAATAAAGTCAAAGAGTGAGGCTGACCACTGGGAGTTACAGAATTGTTTCTGAGAAGGGAGCATAAGGCCTGCAGTTGAAGCCACCACAGTGATGGAGCAAGGCTGCTGCTGCTCACTAATGAATAATGATTGCAGCTGGAGGAGCTGTTGGGAACAGCTCTACTCAGCTGTGGCTGCACATCTGCTCAGCTGGGTGGCCTCAAACCTTTTCTCCAAGGCTCTCTTGCAGCTGCCAAGAAGTCAGACTCTGAAAGCTGTGAGGCACAGCACACATGCACTTGTTCCTGTCACTGTATTTACCAGGGACACTGGAGAGGTGGGAAAGATTTGACAGCTGTATCTAATAAAAAAGACATGGAAAGGAAATAAGAAAAAGGTAAATGATAGCCACAGGTGATCAATACTCACTGATGGGTATGAACTGCCGGTGAAAAGTGGGTTTCAGCTTGTTCTCAGCTGGTTCTCATCTGTAAACTTCTGTACTGCCAGTATTTCTTTCTTGTAAAGACATGACCTGGAACAAACTGCAAAACAGCGAGCTCTGAAATCACCTGGGAAGTGGAGTACACTCAGTTTCCTGACATAGCTTTTGTTTGCACCTTGTCTTGTCTGAGACAAGTCAAAACTATCTGGAAAGAAACAAACAGCAGTGACCTTCCCAAACTCAGCATCATAAATGTAACAGCTTGCACTTTAATCACACCAAGGTGAGAGTAAGCATCAAGGACAGACAGAGAGCAAGTATGTGGAGTGTCTCAGCAAGGACAGGATCCACAGCACTGCTCATCTAGAGCATCAAGTCTGCCTGCCAGAACTTTGTCACCTTCTTCAGTTCAGCACTTGGAAGAAATCTGGGAGCAAAGATTGTTTGCTGAGGTTTTGTTTTACGGGGTTTTTCAGATGGTCCTGTTTAGGCCATTCATGTTGCTCCCCTGGGGCAGGAAAGCTGGGAAGGGACTTTTTACAAGAGAGAGTGATTGCCCATTGGAATGGGCTGCCCAGGGAGGTGGTGGAGTCACCATCACTGGAGGTGTTCAGGAGGAGACTTGATGGGGTGCTTGGTGCCATGGTTTAGTTGTTTAGGTGGGTTGGATTGGTTGATGGGTTGGATGCAATGATCTTGAAGGTCTCTTCCAACCTGGATTATTCTATTGTATTCTATCTCTCAGTGAAAGCAGTGTCCCAGAATTGGGCCTGCTGGTTGGACCTTCTAAGTTGTCCCAATATAGAAAACCACCTCTAAGGAGAGGGACCAATGTCTACAGATTCACTCTAACAGTATCACAGTAGGAAGAGTAACTCCCATATTACTCCAATAGTAGAAATGGTTTTGCATTAAACAGAAACCTTGAAAAACTGTGTCACAAACTCTTATGACTTATTTCTTCTGCATTCTTACTTACTGGCTGCACACAGCAGTGAAGGTCACATTATATTGGTCTTTGCAAAGGCATATCTGCAAGTGTATAAACACTGGGAGAACAACTGAGTTTCATTTCATTAGAAATTAGTTCAGTGACTGGCAGTACTGTTGAGAGTCTGTAATCATCACTGAGCCTACTTTACTTTATCCAATTAAATATCCACAGCCTACAAGAAAAAGAATTTGCAAGGAAACCTAAAACAAACTATCAAACAAACAAAAAACAGTGTCTGAAAATCAAACTCCATTTCCTGTCATTCCTATGCTAGTAATAAAGATTTTCTGCTTGGATTTCAGTGCTTGAGCAGGAGCAGGAGTGTGTACATTGCCTCAGAGATCATTACAGAGGCAGATGGAGATTAACAACTAAGTTACTTGATGAAGAAGAGTGCATAGCTCTGGATACAATCGAAAATGAAATGCTCTTTTTACCCTTTCCTTTGAGCATAAAACTTCAATTTAGAGAGAATAACACTCTCATTTTCATAGAATCATAGAAGCAATAATGTTGGAAAAGACCTCAGAGATCATTAAGTCCAACCTATCACCCAACACCTCAGGACTACCAAACCATGGCTTCAAGTGCCACGTCCAATCCTTTTCTGAACACCTCCAGGGATGGTGACTCCACCACCTCCCTGGGCAGCACATTCCAATGGCCAATTACTCTTCCTGGGAAGAACTTTCTCCTCACCTCCAGCCTAAACTTCCCCCTGGCACAGCTTGAGACTGTGTCCTTTTGTTCTGGTGCTGGTTGCCTGGGAGAAGAGACCAACCCCCACCTGGCTACAACCTCCCTTCAGGTAGTTGTAGAGAGCAAGAATTTTCCCCTGAGCCTCCTCTTCTGCAGGCTAAGCAACCCCAGCTCCCTCAGCCTCTCCTCGTAGGCCTTGTGCTCAAGACCTCTCCCCAGCCTTGTTGCCCTTCTCTGGACACGTTCAAGAGTCCCAATATGCTTCTTAATTTGAGGGTCCCAGAACTGGACACAGGACTCAAGGTATGGCCTAACCAGTGCTGAGTACAGGGGCAGAATAGGAACTGCAGTTTCTAGGAGAAGTTGTCAGCTGCAAACAACACAAAGAAACAAACAAACAAACAACTCAAACAATACAAAAGATGAAGAAAAGGACTAATAAAAAGTCAACACAGAAGCTCCTAGTAGAGCATTATTGATTATCAAATCAAACATAGTGGCTGCTATGCCTTCATCTCCTGATTATCAGTTTGTGGTTACTGTATGCAGTTCAGTTGTAGGAAGTGTGCTCCTCCACATGATGACTGCTGACTTTTTCATTTCCTCACAACACAACAGATTTCAGTCACTTGATATCACAGAGTGGTTTCTGCCCCTCCAAGCTCGTGAAAAATATTTTATTGCATTGTAAATGAAGTTGTCTTATTCTCTGAGGTTGTTTTCTACAGCAGCTTCCTTTTTCACATCTTCTGTCTCTTTTATTTTGTTTTTATTGGATGCTGATGGGTAAAATGTAAAGCAGCACTAGCGAAAGGAGCTGAGAACAAATATACTGATAATTCACTGAGAGGAATTAAATTGCACTTCCACCTCCTCAGTCTAAGAGCTTATACAATGTGAAATGGAACTGGGTAAGCTCTTTTACTACTTCTTCTCCTAGCAGAGTAGTTATGGTTAAAGATGTCTCATGATTCCCATTATAAATACTTGTTTTTGAGGCTTCACAAAATGTCATCAAAATTCACTCACGATTGAAACTTACTCAATAAAGTCCTAACCTAAAAACCATTTCAGAGAAACAGCAGATGAAATAGGGTTGATGGGGAGTCAGGTAGTCTATTTGTGTGCACTGAGTTACCTGAAAATCTAATTCCAGGAATTTTATAGACGTTCAAAATACTGAAGTGTAAAGAGATAACCTGCTCTGACAGATGGAATCAGTGCCTTAACAGGGCTCATCTGCGCCAATTAACACAGATCAGCAGTGCATTATCAACATGTCACATCAAATGTATCGATACTTTTTAGGACATTGAGCTAAGAGGACACAGTCTCAAGCTGCACCAGGGGAGGTTTAGGCTGGATGTTAGGAAGAAATTCTTCACAGCAAGAGAGATTGGCCATTGGAATGTGCCGCCCAAGGAGGTGGTGGAGTCACCATCCTGGAAGTGTTTAAGAAGAGACTGGACTGGGGGGCTTGGTGCCATGGTTTAGTTGATTAGATGGTGTAGGGTGATAGGTTGGACTTGATGATCTGAAAAGTCTTTTCCAACCTGGTGTATTGTATTGTATTGTATTGTATTGTATTGTATTGTATTGTATTGTATTCTATTCTATTCTATTCTATTCTATTCTATTCTATTCTATTCTACTCTATTCTATTCTACTCTATTCTATTCTATAGCAACTCAAAGTGTAATAATTACAAAATAGATAACATTTGAGGAAGAACCTGAGGAAAGGCTGCAAACTGAAGGTCTTTGCTGGTCTGATTTCACATACATTGAGGAAGAATGAAGTTCGGTATGCTGGCTTTGCTTCAGGATTTCTTTGCCCATATTAGCTGTTTTTTTGGTTGGTTGGGTTTTGGTTTGTTTGTGGGTTTATTTGACAAAATAGCCAGAGAAAATGTCACCCTGGGGTTTGTGGCAAAGACAAAGAGCATTCAATGATTTGTATCTTGTTGGGTTCAGTGATTTCACTGAGGCCCCCCACATGTCTTATTTATTTTCCAGGCAAGGCAATTTTCTATAAATTATAAGCACAAATGGCAACTTAAGAAAAAAATCCTCCTTTCCAATAATACTCACTGACTTCTCATATGAAAATGAAGTACACCGGCCTGTAAAGAGCACAGACTGTAAAATAATTGCATTCATTCGTATGAAAATGGCTACTCATTTGCTGCAAAAGTGCAATTTGTGGTGGCAGGAGAAAGTAATTTTTTTAATAAGATATTCATCCAGCTATTCATAATATGATTTAATCAGTAGATTGCATGCAGTCTTTAAATGTAAAATGTCCAAAATCATCATAGTGAATTATTAACAGTTGATCTCTTGGGGAAGGGGGAAATACAATCCGTACTTGCAGTGCTGGGAGAGAGGGAGAAAGGAAAAGACAGATTAGATCAACCAATGTGCCACATTTTTCATTCTCTTAAAACTTTCTCATCTTCCTGCTGAGCTCAGAGGCCGTTGGCCTAATAAGTGCAATGTTTAATTCTCACAAGTTCCTCAGTGAGCTAAGACCTTAACACTTCTCAGCTTTTAATAAAGCATCATATTTTCATAGAATCATAGAATCAATAAGAATGGAAGAGACCACAGAGATCATCAAGTCCAACCTGTCACCCAACACCTCATGAGTAACTAAACCACGGATTGAAGTGCCACATCCAATCCGTTTTTGAACACCTCCAGGGATGGTGACTCCACCACCTCCCTGGGCAGCACATTCCAATAGCCAATCTCTCTTTCTGGGAAGAACTCACCCTGAGCCTAAACTTCCCCTGGTGCAGCTTGAGATTGTGTCCTCTTGTTCTGGTGCTGGTTGTCTGGGAGAAGAGACCAACCCCACCTGGCTAAAACCACCCTTCAGGTAGTTGTAGAGAGCAATAAGGTCTCCTCTGAGTCTCCTCTTCTCCAGGCTAAATAACCCCAGCTCCCTCAGCCTCTCCTTATAGGCCTTGTGCTGAAGACCCCTCCCCAGCCTCGTTGCCCTTCTCTGGACACATTCAAGTGTCTCAATGTCCTTCTTAAACTGAGGGGCCCAGAACTGGACATAGGACTCAAGGTGTGGCCTGACCAGTCCTGAGTAAAGGGCAGAATGACTTCCCTGCTCCTGCTGGCCACACTATTTCTGATGGAGGCCAGGATGCCATTAGCCCTCTTGGCCACCTGGGCACACTGCTGGCTCATGTTCATTTGGCTGTCAACCAGTACCCCCAGGTCCCTTTCTGCCTGGCTGCTCTCCAAAGTGTAGCACCAGCTTTAGCAGCTGTCACTTGAATATAGCTGTTCTACTCTGCAGCACATGTGTGTTTTTCAGTGTCTTGGCCAAGGCTCCCCAAATTTCATACATATTGCATTGAAACATATTTTCTGCCCCTTGTTTCTCTCATTTGTTCACATAGCCCTTACTCCACAGAAACACATGGTTTCTTTCTTGGGCAATAGTTGCTAGAGGCTACTCAGGCAGTCCCACTGGCTTACAAGATGAAAAATTCATGTGTGATATTTACCACTTTTCAAAATCTGGCACTTTTTATGTGTGTGAGGGAAGATTACCTGAAGCATATTTGGCAGTTTTGCAAAGTTCTAATACGTGCTGCCTGTATATGTAAGCAATTTTCTAACAATACATGGTAGATAAAGGAAATCTTTAGAAGTACTTTGGGTTTCACTCCAGCTACTTTTTGATAGTCTGTAAAGATCAACAGATAGAAAAAAAAAAAAAAAGAAATGTGGCAGAGAAAGTACAATTTATTGAAACAAAAAGGAACATCAGGCAGCCACAATATGCAGTAGCTAGATTTCTGTATGGTGTCTGGCATATTCCAAGCTGTAATGCACACAATTAGAGGCTTGTAATGCATTTTGTTCAGTGAGATTCGCAGTTCATTGGAAAAAAATTACAAGTCTAATTCTGAGCTTGTTTAAAAATAGCACAAATAATAAGAAGCTGTTATACTATGTGACAAGAAAATATGTCAGTTGCATTTACTAATGTGTTATGCCTCAGAACATGTCCCTTACACAAAGAAAACCTTTCATTCCTGTGGATCTGATCTTCCAGTGCATAACATCCATTTTAATCTAAGGCAATTTCGTCTGTTCTAATAGAATTACACTTCTATAACACTGGTGTGATGGGGTAGAGAATTAGTCCCATTTGTGTAAGGTAGCTCGGGGTCCTCCCTGCAAAAAGGCAAAAGAGTTGGAATTTAATCCTGCTTCTATTGTTCATGTTCTGCAGGCAGTTAGATACAAGAAATCACGTACCTGTTTCTGAGATACCATCCCTAGCCTCTGGTTAGAGCTTTTTAGCACCGTTGAGCCAGTGTGGTAGCACAACCAGCCAGCTCAGGATCAGCAGCAGATGGTGACACCTGCTTGGAGTATGGACTGAGCCTAACTGCCTGCACCAGAATGCTCCTTTGTGCACTGCATACCCTGGAGAAACACTCTCTGGTGCAAAGTGGTGTGTTTTGGGCTGGCTTCCTTGAAGTTATGCTAATGAACAATAAGGGCAAATTATGCTAATAAGCAATAAGAGATACAAAAGTAGATACCTTCTTAGTTCCCACAGCTATTCTTGAGACTAGTAAACAAAAAATCAGCACAGCGTAGAAGGCACTGCTCTGTGAGCTTTCAGTAGGCAGTGCCACTCTTCAAAATCTAATTTGCTGGCACCAAAGAAATGTGTTTATTAAATACAAGAATAGCAGGGCTTTGCCATTACTGAGGAGATTAATTGTGGCAGAGAATAAAATAGATTCATGATAAAGTGTAGGCACTGCAGTGTGTTTCTGTGGCAGCACACAGGTTCCCGGAGTAAAACAAAAATATTGTTGAAGGACAGCAGATTAGAATAGAATAGATTAGAATAGAATAGAATAGAATAGAATAGAATAGAATAGAATAGAATAGAATAGAATAGAAGTAGAGCAGAATAGAATAGAAGTAGAGCAGAATAGAACAGAACAGAATAGAATAGAATAGAGTAGAATAGAATAGAATAGAATAGAATAGAATAGAATAGAATAGAATAGAATAGAATTGTTTATTAAATAAAAGAATAACAATGTTTTGTCATTACTGATGAGATTAATTGTGGCAGAGAATAAAATATATTCATAATAAAGTATAGGCACTGCAGTGTGTTTCTGTGGCAGCACACATGTTCCCTGAATAAAACAAAAATATTGTTGAAGGAGAGCAGATTAGAATAGAATAGAATAGAATAGAATAGAATAGAATAGAATAGAATAGAATAGAATAGAATAGAATAGAACAGGAATAGAGTTAACCATGTTGGAAAATGCCAAGACCAAAGCATCACCCAACACCATCTAATAAACTAAACCATGGCACCAAATGCCTCATCCAGTCTCCTCTTAAACAACTCCAGTGATGGTGACTCCACCACCTCCCTGGGCAGCACATTCCCAATCACCCTTTCTGCAAAGAACTTCTTTCTAATATCCAGCCTAAACCTCCCCTGGCGCAACTTGAGACTGTGTCCTCTTGTTGTGACGCTGGTTGCCTGGGCGAAGAGACCAACCCCCACCTGGCTACAACCTCCCTTCAGGTAGCTGTCAAGAGCAATAAGGTCTCCCCTGAGCCTCCTCTTCTCCAGGCTAAGTAACCCCAGCTCCCTCAGCCTCTCTTCATTGGGTTTGTGCTCCAAACCCCTCCCCAGCTTCATTGCCCTTCTCTGGACACATTCCAGCAACTCTGTGTCACTGAATATAGTGATATCTTCTTTCTGTGAAAATGCTGTGGTCTCCAGAATTGATATTGCATGCAATTTTACTAAATAAGATATACAGATAACTTGCCAGCCTCCTAAGTAGAGATTATAATTGTTTCCTCTGAGCTCTCATGAATTCATAATCAAAAGACAGCACTAATTTATTTGGCATAGTAAACAGAATGGCAAGACATCCAGAGAGGTGCTTAGGCAATTGTTCACTTTCTTACTGTTGGGAACCTAGTACCTGATAAATGAATTAGTAAACCACTCAAAATGGCTCTGTGTGTGATCACAGAGTGGAGCTGTCTGCAATAACTTATGCTGGCATGTCTGATTGTTTCTCACAGCTATAAAATGCAGCCCTTTGGGTGTGATTTACTAACATTTTGTATCAGCCCAGTAGCCAAAAATAGTATTAAGAACTTAAGTGCTGGTGATTATCCTGGTACACAATAAATGCACGATTTAAGAAGTTAAATCAATTTGGTAGCTCTATGAAAGCACTGGGAACATCCAACTGTTTGAATAAATTTTTTTTATTATTATTATTTATGAAAGACTGTCTGTATGCTGTGCTCCAGAATAATCCCTCAGGTGTGTTCAGGCAACTGCTTATCTTAGTGGAAGCTACTTATCCTAAAAGAATGAAATGACTGCTGATGAACCATTTAATTTCTAACTTGCATCCCAAATTTCCTTCTCATTGTTATGAAGATACCTTTGATTCTGGCATTCAAATTTATGTTTCAGTGGCAGTGTCCCTCACAGCAATCTGCTGTCTAAGCTGTCAGCTCGTGGCTTGCACAGCAACACTCTGTGCTGGGTTAGGAACTGGCTGGAGGGCCGAGCCCAGAGAGTGGTGGTCAATGGTGCCACATCCAGCTGGAGGCCAGGCACCAGTGGCATCCCCCAGAGATTCGTGCTGGGCCCCATCCTCTTTAATATCTTCATTGATGATCTGGATGAGGGGATTGAGACAGTCATCAGCAAATCTGCATATGACACCAAGTTGGGAGTGGATGTTGATCAGTTAGAGGGCAGAAGGGCTCTGCAGAGGGACCTTGACCAACTGGACAGATGGGCAGACTCCAACAGGATGGCATTCAATAAATCCAAGTGCCAGGTGCTGCACTTTGGCCACAACAACCCCATGCAGAGCTACAGCCTGGGGTCAGAGTGGCTGGAGAGCTGACAAACAGAAATGGACCTGGGGGTGCTGATTGACAGCCACCTAAACAAGAGCCAGCAGTGTGCCCAGGTGGCCAAGAAGGCCAATGGCATCCTGGCCTGCATTAAGAATGGTGTAGCCAGCAGGAGCAGGGAGGTCATTGTGCCCCTGTACTCTGCTTTGGTTAGGCCACACCTTGAGTCCTGTGTCCAGTTCTGGGCCCCTCAGTTTAGAAAGGACACTTGAACGTGTCCAGAGAAGGGCAACAAGGCTGGTGAGAGGCCTTGAGCACAGCCCTATGAGGAGAGGCTGAGGGAGCTGGGATTGTTTAGCCTGGAGAAGAGGAGACTCAGGGGAGACCTTATTGTTCTCTACAACTACCTGAAAGGTGGTTGTAGCCAGGAAGGAATTGGTCTCTTCTCTCTAGCAACCAGCACCAGAACAAGAGGACACAGTCTCAAGCTGCACCAAGGGAAGTTTAGGCTCGAGGTGAGGAAGAAGTTCTTCACTGAGAGATTCATTCGTCATTGGAATGTGCTGCCCAGGGAGGTGGTGGAGTCACCATCCTTGGAGGGATTCAAGAGGGGATTGAACATGGCACTTGGTGCCATGGTCTAGTCATGAGGTCTGTGGTGACAGGTTGGACTCGATGATCTTTGAGGTCTCTTCCAACCTTGGTGATACTGTGATACTGTGAAGGGCACAGTTTGCGTGCTCTTGGTCCTCACAAACCCACTTTTTAAAGCAAGCAGTGTTTCTGTTTTCCCTAAGTGCAGAAAGGTAGAGTTCAAAATATTTTGAAGTGCAACTGTGATGCTTAACCTTTGGGACAGCTGATATACTAAAACCTCTGCATTCCAAAAATGGACCCAGGGTACAAAGCCAGTAGCATAACTGAGACAGTGATCAGGAACAAGAACAGAAATAACATCTTAAGTGACGAAGTCAGCCCTGTCTGCTCTTGTTGAAAACTGCCTCAGCCAGCCTGGCTAATAGATCTAGCAAGCTGTTCTGCAAAATTCCTCCATGCTTTTGTCTCTGTTACTGCTGTCATTCAAAAGCTGTTCCACAATACAAACCTCTGTAACTATGTGTAAGAGACTAAATCTTGTCTCCCTTGATGTGACTCAAAGATAAAATCACCTTTGCTCCTTTTGCCTTTCTAATAACATGAGGGAGATGTCTACCCTTACCAAAATCCAAGCTCAGGTTCTTCTCTTCTGTTTCATAGGCTTGTGTGGTGGTTTGAGCCTTAACTGGGGCTTAAAAGCTCAAATGGGGGCAAGGCTGATAATCCCTCCCTCCTTTCCCCCCCTTCTCTTCCCCAATAGAGAGAGAAGAGAAAAAAAAAAAAAAAAAAGGGAGGGGAGCAAATCCACCAAGAAATAATTTGGGTTTGGCTTGGAAGTAGAGAGGCAAAGAATTTTCTTTAAACAGTATACATATATATGTGTATATATATATATAACAATGACAGGCAGCGTGCACAAGGGTAAGGAACAAGGATGGATGGGAAAAGGAAAAGGAAAAAAAAATAGGAGGTACAGAACCAGTCCTTTGCAAAGTGTGGAAGCAGGAGGGAGGACCACGTGGCAGGGGAACAGCAAGCCAGCAGCAACTCTCTTTCATCCCCACGAAGCAGAAGGAAGACAGAGATGGCTGCAGTGTCCTCCCTTTTATACCCCTGCTGGACAAGGGTGGGGAGGAGGGGAGCGGAACAGACCAAGTCAGTTTCCCAGGGGGGAAAACACTTTCCATGGAGGACAAAAAAACTCTCACAAGCCCTCCCTCCCTGATTTCAGGATGGGTGTAGCCCACCACAGGTTGGTACAGCAGTATAAAAGTCATTTCAAATCTGAAAAGTGACATAATCTTTTTACTAGCTACTTTGGGGCCCAGCTACCATCTTGACTTATATTTATTCTTTTAATTCATTTTAGTC
>CM037631.1:26520984-26565111 GCA_015227895.2 Colaptes auratus
TCTCTCTTCCTCTTCTCTTCCTCTTCTCTTCCTCTTCTCTTTTGCTATCACACTAGCTGCTGCCCTTGTCTATTTTTCCTGAGATAAAGCATGGAAATATCACATCTCTCAAACTTCTTTTCTTATCCCTAATTTAAAGCTTTTTTTTTAATGGGTCTCAATGGCCTTATCCGCAGATTGCCCTCCTAAGGTATGAGGCTGAAAGATATGATTCAGAAGTTGCAAGAGGTCAGCTAGAAACCAGTGCAAGGTCTGGAAACTGGCCTTCAAGTGAAATGTTGTAAATGTGTCCTGAAATAAAAACTGTTACAGCATTCTGCTGTCCAGTGGGGAACAAAAATCAGTGAAGGTAGTAATACATAAGACAAGAAAGGCTTTGAGGCAATTGTTACTTCTACCAAAATGTTCAGGCTTGCAAGAAAATCACTGTATTTTACAGCTTCAAAATGTAGTCATGCAGGTTTGTTTCTCCCATACCCAACAGTTGCTGTCTTCGTTTTCAACAGTAGCAAACAAAGTTTGGAAAGCCAAACAGCACAAGTCTGACAGTGTTTAGAGATACTCAGGATGCTCATAGGAAAAAAATAAAAAGAAACTATTTCTGAGTAAAAAATATGTTTTTGTTGCATGTCTGATAGTTTATAAAATATCACATAATTAAGGGATCAATTAAAGAATCACTTTTGGTTGCTTTGTGCTATGAAATGCAATAAACAGCTGCTGAGAGAGATTAATTGCCAAAACAAAGATGAAATATTGAATCAGTCTCAAGATCCTTTGGTTACATACAAACAGCAGATTAGTCACAGTATCAATACAATACAATACCATACACCAGGTTGGAAGAGACCTTCAAGATCATCACGTCCAACCCATCAACCAATCCAACCCACCTAAATACAATATAATACAATACAATGCAATACAATACAATACAATACAACACAACACAACACAACACAACACAATACAATACAATACAACCCACCTAAACAACTAAACAACTAAACCCTGGCACCAAGCAACCCCATCAAGCCTCTTCTTGAACACCTCCAATGAAGGTGACTCCACCACCTCATGGGCAGCCCATTCCAATGGCAATCACTCTCTCTTATAGAACTTCTTCCTAACATCCAGTCTAAACCTCCCTGGTGCAGCCTGAGACTGTGTCCTCTTGTTCTGGTGCTGCCTGCCTGGGAGAAGAGACCAACCTCTGCCTGCCTACAACCTCCCTTCAGGTAGTTGTAGAGAGCAATAAGGTCACCCCTGAGTCTCCTCCTCTCCAGGCTAAGCAACCCCAGCCCCTCAGCCTCTCCTCATAGGGCTTGTCTTCCAAACCCCTCACCAATTTTGTTGCCCTTCTCTGGACATGCTCCAGCAAGACAACATCCTTCCTAAACTGAGGGGCTCAGAACTGGACACAGTACTCAAGGTGTGGCCTAACCAGTGCAGTGTACAGGGGCAGAATGACCTCCCTGCTCCTGCTGGCCCACTGTTTCTGATGCAGGCCAGGATGCATTGGCCTTCTTGGCTGCCTGGCACACTGCAGGCTCATGTTCAGCCTACAATCAACCAGTACCCCCAGGTCCCTCTCTGCCTGGCCGCTCTCCAGCCATTCTGACCCCAGCCTGTAGCACTGCATGGGGTTGCTGTGGCCAATGTGCAGAACCCGGCACTTGGATGTGTTCAATCTCTCCTGCCCTTGCCTCTGCCCATCTGTCCAGCCTGTCGAGGTCCTCTGCAAAGCCTCTCTACCCTCCAGCAGAGATCTACTACTGCCCCATTGGTATCACAGTATCACCAAGGTTGGAAGAGACCTCAAAGATCATCGAGTCCAACCTGTCATGAGGTCTGTGGTGACAGGTTGGACTCGATGATCTTTGAGGTCTCTTCCAACCTTGGTGATACTCTGATACTGTGATACTATATGGAGGGTGAGGGCATACCCTCATTTTTTTTTTCTTTAGAACTATAGAGAAAGTCTATACTGAGCATAAGCTCTAAGTCTCAATAAATTTAGGTTCCTTGATCCAGTGTGACCCCAGGATTGACCACAGACTTCTGCTGTGTCTGAATTTTTACCAAAACTGAGCATACAGCACACACTGCAACCCACCTACCCCTCACCACTGTCAGGTTGCCATACTCAAATATTTCTTAATGGTTGCAAGAGTCCCCACAAATGTACAAACGAAGAAGAACAAATTCGTATCTGCTAAACCCTAGAGTAAATCAAACTCTTTGGGAGTTTTGACCTACCAGATTCACAGAAGAGATTTATTCTGGTCTAGCTCCTTTTAAATCCATCATTGTGCTAAGCCTGGAACTATCATATTGCCTAGGAAAGTCACTGGAAGATGGACAGCTTCTAAGTTGCATAGCAGTGTAGTTAACCTTATTTCTGTGAACCTGTAATTCTTCATGGTGCTGACTGATCAGCAACATACATCTTAATATAATTTTTCAGTCTCCACTTGGACACAAAAGAGACAGTTGCAAATTTCTCTGTTGATGTTAGGTCATGAAAATTAAATATTAGAGAGGCAACGTGGAGCAGATGACTGCAGCTGCTTCTGTCTGGTGACAGGCTTGTGCTAATTTTGACAGGTAAAAATCTTTCACAGCAAGTGCAGTGGTGCTAAGTGGAGAGCTAAACACTTGTCAGCAAAAGTCAGGCTTCTTTTGTTGAAGTATTTAAACAAACAGAATTTGAAAACAAAGGAGGCAGCTAAGTCACATCACTCTTTCACTAATGAGATACAGATAGATGTGTACACTTCCTCTGTGCTAAAGAAAATCTGTACAGACAAAGGGGAAGAAAGCCAAGGTCAGTGAACAGGGCCTATAGGTCATGGCTGCAGAGAGGTCTTTACCAGAGTTTCCACCCTACACAACAATTATTGTCCTCTGCAAGCATTATTTAATGATAGATTAGGCACAGGAAAGGCTGATCAACAGCCAAAAGGGCTGTTCTACCAGTTCTGCACCATACTTGTCCAATAACACCATACTTGTCCATACTTGTCCATTAACTACTCTCCCAGGCAAGCAGCACCAGAACAAGAGGACATGGTCTCAAGCTGCACCAGGGGAAGTTTAGGCTCGAGGTGAGGAGACAGTTCTTCACTGAGAGAGTTGTTAGGCATTGGAATGTGCTGCCCAGGGAGGTGGTGGAGTCACTGTCCCTGGAGGTGTTCAAGAGGGGATTGGATGTGGTTTAGTTAGTCCTGAGGTGACAGGTTGGACTTGATGATCTTTGAGGTCTTTTCCAGCCTTATTGATTCTATGATTCTATGAAGCAGATAGCTTACTGCACTGTAAGCTTGAAAATGCCCAGCGCATCCTGCATCAGCCCCAAAACACAGTTTAAATCTACATGTAGAGTGGAAGATTTCTGTGGGCTTCACTTCCACTTCTTACTATGGTGTCAAAACTGCACCAAAAAAAAAAAATCAAGCTGCCTAGAGAGCACTGTTTAATAAGGATGAATGCATACATAACATAACACTGAAAGAGTAGACTTGGATTTGACAACAGGGGAAAGTTTTACATTTAGGACACTGCTACTCACCAGCAAAGCTCCTCTGCCTCTGCATGCTTTAAAGGTAATGATTATACCTCCTGCAAGCAAGAGAGGAGAGAGATGTGAAGCATGAAGTAACTGTATAATAACAACTTGAAATCTGATCACTAAATCCTCTGTCATTTCTACCCTACCCTCATTTCTGTCACGCCAAGAGGTTTATCAGCTAAAACTGCCTGTGAGATTTCACCCGAGTAACTCCCCCTGAACTTCTGTTTTCTGCTTCGGTAACTCAGTGCCCAAAGATCAGGCTGATAATGGACAAGCAGCCTGCACTTTCTAGGGGTTATGGAGGTCATTTAAACACATAGGATACAACTGGATGTGTTAACTGTTAACCTGAGTACACAGTCACAGTAGTGCAGTATCACAGTACAGTAGAGGTTGGAAGGGACCTCCAGAGATGGAGTCCAACCCCCCTGCCCAAAGCAGGATCACCTAGGGTAATCCACACAGGTGGGTTTTGAAAGTCTCCAGAGAAGGAGACTCCAAAGCCTCCCTGTCCAGTGCTCCATTACCTTCACTGTAAAGAAGTTTCTCCTCATGTTCAGGTGATCTATGTTCAAGCTTGTACCCACTGAAAAGAGCTTGGCCCTATCCACTTGACCACCACTCCTCAGATATTTATAAATATTAATAGACATTCACACAAGATACTGTTTGAATTTGGTCTTTCCTGTAATCATGTGCTTGTTTAGAAGCTTTAATCATAGAATCATAGAATCACTAAGGTTGGAAAAGACCTCAGAGATCATCAAGTTGAAGCTGCCAACCTGCACCCCAGGACTAACTAAACCATGGCTTCAAGTGCCACATCCAATCCCCTTTTGAACACCTCCAGGGACAGTGACTCCACCACCTCCCTGGGCAGCACATTCCAATGGCCAATTACTCTTTCTGGGAAGAACTTTCTCCTCACCTCCAGCCTAAACTTTCCCCTGGCACAGCTTGAGACTGTGTCCTCTTGTTCTGGTGCTGTTTGCCTGGGAGAGGAGACCAACTCCCATCTGTCTACAACCTCCTTTCAGTAGTTGTAAACAGCAGCCTACAAAATGAACTTGCTTAAGAGCTGAATGGCATACAAGAGTGTTGACATTATTTAGCTAATCTCAGAGCCAAAATGAAAAATTCAGAGCTCTTTAGCAGTAGTTTTAAAATATATCATCATTGTCTCTCTGTGGCAGGTCCAGTGAGCACAGACCATGGAAAGATGATCCCCCCCTTCAGCCAACAGGTGAACTATAAGCCAGAACAAAAAACAGAAGGAAGAAAAAGACTGATTTCAATTTCTGAAATAGATTTTGTTTCATGTCTCTGACCTTGAAAATCTCTTCCCTAGGGTCCCTTCAGTAGACAGCTGAGCTGAGCATTACAAAATTCCCTATACCTGCTTCTTGTAACGCCTCATGTTACCTCTCCAGTTTGCCTGCTTGTAGGCAGGTATTTTTCACCCTTCCTTCTGCTGAAACTGAACGTTGCAGAATGTGGCAGGGAAACAGCGAGGCGACGCTTCGGAATCTCTATCGCTGTTTGCAGTAGTGCTCAGGATTCGAGGTACTAATTGTATCTTTAGAGAAGAGCCTAACCAATTATGCATATTGCACTGTGGCTAGGCAATATGCTATTGTGTAGGCAGCCTCAGAAGCCAGCACTGTAGGGATTTTATCTCTTCTTTGCAGTAACTAGAAAGAATAGAGGATCAAAAATGAAGGCTTTGTCTAATTGTAACTCAGATAGCAAATTCAATGTAATGTCATCTGGTAAAGGCCAGCTATTTCCCTGACTAGGGATGTGGAGCCTAAGGGAGCAATGGAAGTGAGATGAGAATGCACAGTCAATCAAAATGCAGATTAGCAAAGTTTGAGTCTGTTATTATAAATGTATTGTACATTTTCAAAGGCTGGATTATGGCTGTGTTTTCCTGATCTGCCTAAGTGCATTCTGGTGGCAGACTCCTCAGCTGCTCCATTGCAATGTGGATGGAGCCTTCTGTCCCAGTTTTCCTGTGCTGACCTATACCATTTTTTGTTGGAAAATGAGGGAGTAGACCTTTTTTTCATGTATGCAGTTGTGCACGTGTACACATAAATAAATGAGATTGCTTAAAACCATTCCCATGTTTTTCTGTCTAAGGACTGCAGAGGCAAATTCCTTTACATCCTGGGTGGTTTTTTTAAACAGCTTACAGATAGAATAGAATTAACCAGGTTGGAAAAGATCTTTGAGATCATGAAGTCCAACCTATTGCCCTACAACATCTAATCAACTAAACCATGGCACCAAGTGACTCATCCAGTCTCTTCTTAAACAACTCCAGTGATGATGACTCCACCACCTCCCTGGGCAGCACATTCCAATGGCCACTCTCTCTTTCTATGAAGAATTGCTTCCTAAAATCCAGCCTAAACCTTCCCTGGTGCAGCTTGAGACTGTGTCCTCTTGTTCTGGTGCTGGTTGCCTGGGAGAAGAGACCAACCCCCACCTGGCTACACCCTACCTTTCAGGTTAGAGAGCAAGAAGGTCTCCCCTGTGCTTCCTCTTCTCCAGGCTAAGCAACCTCAGCTCCCTTAGCCTCTCCTCACAGGGCTGTGCTCCAGTCCTCTCCCTAGCCTCGATGCCAGTGGTGAAATCCCATGGAGATTTGAGACAACTCATCTCTGGGTTATTGACAGTCAGTATTAGCCCACATTCCATTGGGATACACTGCTTTTTTTTCTTACAGGACAAACTCACAGATTGCTCAAACCCCATTTGATTGTCTACAAGGCTTGGCATGCTTATGAACTTCTTCTTTAGAATAGAATGCAATAGAATTAACCAGGTTGGAAAAGAACTTCAAGTTCATTGAGTCCATCCTATCACCCAACATCATCTAATCAACTAAACCATGGCACCAAGCACCCCATCCAGTCTCTTCTTAAGCACTTCCAGTGATGCTGACTCCACCACCTCCCTGGGCAGCACATTCCAATGGCCAATCTCTCTTTTTGGGAAGAACTTCTTCCTAACACCCAGCCTAAACCTCCCCTGGTGCAACTTGAGACTGTGTCCTCTTGTTCTGGTGCTGGTTGCCTGGGAGAAGAGACCAACCCCCACCTGGCTACAACCTCCCTTCAGGTAGTTGTAGACAGCAAGGAGGTCTCACCTCTCCCTCCTCTTCTCCAGGCTAAGCAACCCCAGCTCCCTCAGCCTCTCCTCACAGGGCTGTGCTCCAAACCCCTCCTCAGCTTTGCTGCCCTTCTCTGGACACCTTCCAGCAACTCAACATCTTTCCTAAACTGAGGGGCCCAGAACTGGACACAGGACTCAAGGTGTGGCCTAACCAGTGCTGAGTACAGGGGCAGAATGACTTCCCTGCTCCTGAAGAAACTTCAGCTAATATTTCCAGCTTCTGCTCATTCCAGCATGACATAGAAATATGTGAAAATCTGGGTAAGGAATTGAGTGATGGACTGTCTGAGCATCCATCTTCTGACATTAGGTTAGATTTTTCTCTGTTCTCTTCAGGATGCAACTCTGCCTTCACTTACTCTTGACAACTACTTTAGCTACACTATGCAGAAAACATTTTCAGTTAAGTGAAAATAAATTTCTGCAACAAAAGTTTGGCCTGTGTGAAAGAAAATAAAACCAAGACAAAGGTAAAACATAATAAGAAATAGATAGATATGCTTAGGGATTTTCAGAAAAATCACATTTGATTGGAAACATGCAGGTTTCAGAAATTTTAAGCCATGGAAGCATGATAAAAATAGAATAGAATAGAATAGAATAGAATAGAATAGAATAGAATAGAATAGAATAGAAAGAAACTAAATGTGTTTATTAAATAAAATAATAACAGTGTTTTGCCATAACTGAGGAGATTAATTGTGGCAGAGAATAAAATATATTCATGATAAAGTATAGGCACTGCAGTGTGTTTCTGTGGCAGCACACAGGTTCCCTGAATAAAGCAAAAATATTGTTGAATGACAGCAGATTAGAATAGAATAGAATAGAATAGAATAGAATAGAATAGAATAGAATAGAATAGAATAGAATAGAATAGAATAGAAGTAGAGCAGAATAGAATAACCAGGTTGGAAAAGACCTTTGAGATCACCGAGTCCAACCTATCACCCAACACCATCTAATCAACTAACCATGGCACCAAGTGCTTCATCCAGTCTCTCCCTAAACACCTCCAGTGATGGTGACTCCACCACCTCTCTGGGCAGCACATTCCAATGGCCAGTCACTCTTTCTGGGAAGAATTTCTTCCTAATATGCTTCCTTACATAATATTGCATGTCCCTGCTCTGCAATTTATCAGCTGATCAAAGGTGGAAGAGTTCAGCACCAGAGGTATGGGCTTTGTGGACATTATGGACATACAAAACTAACTATGACCTCCAAAGAACATCACAGGGTTCCTTGAGGCCTCTTTCCCTGATAGAAAATGCTTCTGAACCACACATATAATACCATATTGCCTCATCTCCTATAAGCTGCTCATGCTTGAGGAAGTATTTTTCTTCTGCTTAATTAAACAGCATCATGACTGCTGAGACAATAACTCTCTTTAAAATAGCAATGCTTATGCTCTCTTGTGCTTCTCTGCACCTTCCAAGTCACATCTATTCGTGTGATAGTTATGATTGAATTTCTGTTTCAGTGTTGCCAACTTTTATGGGTTCATGTCTTCCTAAACTAGCAATGTAATTATAAGTGTCTACCTCCCGGTATTTATTATTAATATTAATATAATGAAGTGGGTGATTAAGCAGTCACTGGTTACTCCTGTAATCACCAGCCCAGCCCCCTAAGGAAACTGGGTTCAATAACATGTCACCAAAATGATAAAATCTTAATGAGTCATCAACGAGATGCAGAATTGTGAGGCTCAGTAGAGTTCAAGCCCTGTTTATCACAAAAACGAAAGGAGATGAGGCTGGGTAAGGAGGAGAAATAGCTCAAAATGGAGGGATAGATGCTCAGTATGATTTTCATTACCTCTGTTGGACCTCTGACCTATAACCTGCTGAACATTTGCCCCTCATCATTAGCACAGCAGCTGCAAAATCTTTAATTTGATATCCAGTCCTACATCCACAAAATTGGCTGCTGCCTGACACCGGCATTAATTCAGATTGTGTCAGAGATGGGACCACCTCCTCCCCATCTGCCCCCTAAACTCACCTCCCCAGCCTCCTTGCATGAAAATGTCTGTGATAGAAAGTGATTTACAGAAAAAAAAAAGAGTTTCCAAACCCTCTGGCATCTTGGATCTGCTTATGCAGCCTTGTCCTGATTAATTCAGAATTCTTCTTGCTCTTATAATCCTCTTGTTTCAAAGCTCCTTTGTAGTTCCCTCGCTATCTTTTGTTGGCGCGCAAACGAGCAACCTCAGGTATGGATGTTTAACTTTTTTTTTGTTCTCCCTTTTTTCCCCTCAAAATCTTATAGGTTTGGGGAGCTGTGATATGCTCTGGCTTTTCTGGCTCTGAGTGTATTCATCACATTATTAATAATTAATATTTTTTTAGAAGGGGAAAAAAAGAAAAAGGAAGAAAGAAGAGTAGGAAAGAAATGACTCAAAGCCCCGTTAGACAGCAGCGACAACGCTTCCGGAAGACAGACTGCAGGTCAAGTTCAGGCTTGGGAAAAGAGGCTGCTACTCTATTGAGCTACTTCCAGATTATTCATAACATCAAAGCAATATGTCAGCTACTCAATAATGTATCCTGCTCCAACCTTCAATTAACCTTTTTATTCTTAAGCATTTAGCTCGGTAAGACACGCAAATTAATTTATTGAAAAGCTAATAGGCAGTGAGTCACAAGAATCAGGAGCTGGGTGATTAGGTGTTTAGTTAGATGGTTTATTATTTATTTTAGCTGGATTTTGATGAATTATTGATGCATTAATGTTAGTCCTTTTATTTATTTCTTTTTTAATTAGTATTGAGGTATTTTTTCCTAAGTGCAGAGATGATTTTCTAAGAGTGTGGTGGGTTGAAGTTTCCCATCAACATTAACCTAGCATGACTAACTCAGTTGGAAGCAAATGAAGCTGTGTTTAGGATAGGATAGGATAGGATAGGATAGGATAGGATAGGATAGGGTAGAATAGAATAGAATAGAATAGAAGATCAGATTCATTGGGTAAATATCTAGAATAAGACGAGTTGTACTAAACCAGTTCTTGCTGCTGCTTCTCTTCTGGCCTATGCTGGTTTTGCTTCACTCAGGAGAGATTAACCTGCTTGTCAGCTGGCCTTGGCTGACCTGTTTAGTTAAGTCTAACCCACTGCTTTCTCTCTGCTCCTTTTTCTCTCTTGGGACAGTGGGGGAGGCGGGGGGAGGGGACAGTGGAACAGCTTCCCTGGTCTCTAACCAGGGGAGTTTTCATCTTGTTTGCTAATTATAAATATCTGTATAATATCGTAACTCCTGTATATTTTGTATACATTCATTGCATTCCATTGTAGAGTGTAGAATTTGCTTGCAAATACAGCTTATTTGCTTCTAACTGAGTTGGTCTGGCAAAGTTAATGCTGGGGGGGAAACTCCAATCCACCACAGTAGTCAGTAGCAGAGAGAAGGGAGTTACAGGAGACTTTAGGATTAAACCCACAATAAACCATCACCCTAAATCTGGTATGTGTCTCTATCCTGCCTAACAAAACAAATGGCATCTGATGACCATTGGGGAATGGAATGAAGCTGGAGGTGGGGAGATTCAGGCTGGAGGTGAGGAGGAAGTTCTTCACCATGAGAGTGGTGAAGACCTGGAATGGGTTGTCCAGGGAGGTGGTTGAGGCCCCATCCCTGGAGGTGTTTAAGACCAGGCTGGATGAGGCTCTGGCCAGCCTGATCTAGTGTGGGGTGTCCCTGCCCATGGCAGGGGGGTTGGAACTAGATGATCCTTGTGGTCCCTTCCAACCCTGACTGATACTATGATACTATGATACTATGACCATGGCTAGCATCAACAAATGGCAGAGTATAACCATAATAACCATCCCAGCATCCAGTTCAGCTTATTTGAAGCTTTTGTTGTTTGGTGGGGTTTGTTTTTTCTTTAAGTGACATTGCTACAGGTTTGACTTTTGTATTTTAAACCTGATTCACAGATTCATAGAATACCAGGTTGGAAGGGACCTGAAGGATCATCTTTCACAGTAAGATTATAGTCTAAATGAGATGGCCCAAGACCCTGTCAAGCTGGGCCTTGAAAGTGTCTAATGTAGATGAATCCACCACCTCCCTTGTGAGTTTATTTCAATGTTTAATAGTTTGAATGGTGATTTTTTTTTCCCTGGCATCTAGTCCAAATCTCCCCAGTAGCAACTTCTACCCACTAAACCTCCTTGTAAAAAGGGAGTCTCCTTCCTCACAACTGCCATCCTTTATGTGCTTGTACGTGGTTATAAGGTCTCCCCTAAGCCTTCTCTTCTCAAGGCTGAACAAACCCAGTTCTCTCAGCCTTTCCTCATACAACAGGTTTTCCAGTCCCCTGATCATTCTTGTGGCCCTTCTCCTCACCCTTTGCAGCCTGTCCACATCATTATTGTATAGTGGAGAGACCAAAACTGTACACAGCAGAAGAAAGCAGGAACAAACCTAGTCCAGATTCTTGGTGGCAGAGTGTTACAGGTCCAAAAGACCAGTCTGAATTAGCACATTCTTCTCTTCATTTTGCCTCTCCCAGCTACTCCCCATAGTTCAGGATACACATGGTCTTGGAAACCAATGTGTGCATAACATACCCTTGCACATATATTTTTTTCTGATGGGCTCAAGAAACTATCTGCTCTAGGATTTATGAATAAAGATGAGTGACTGCACAATTTCCTTTTATAAAATCTAAGTCAACTAAAAAATTGGGAAAAGTAAGGAGTTGCTGTTCCCTATGAATATTGTTGATCAGTGTAATGAATTATGCATGTATTCCTCCTGGGCCCAGTGTCCTCTGGCATTTCTTAAGCAGTAGCTCAATATTTTCTACCACTCTGATAAATCATTCAATAGGAAAAGGGTAAGTCCTGATTCTTGAGCCACTGTACAGAGGCACTGACTGATGTGGTTTGTCAAACAGCTTAGTTTTACATTCCACAGCTGAAAGTCTGACATTCCAGTCTTTACAGTTCACCAAGGTCATGGGGACATCAGAGTTGTGAAGTGTGCTTTCAGCTTCTTGGATGTTAGGAAATGGCTTGAAATTCAACATGAAATATTCTCCTCCAGTAGAGCCACAGGGTTTTCTGATGGTTTTTTTTTATCTTTTTCTTTACAGAGATACAAGATAACAATGGTGTCCCAAGGAGCTGATATTTCCTTCTTTAGGGAGAATTAGGGGTCTCATATTTCTATAGTACTGATGATATCTGTGACAAAAAATGCTCAGTGAAAACAACCTGGAGCTTTCCTTTTAGGACTGAATCTATTTTAGGCATCTCATACATGTGTGTTCTGAAAAAGATTGTGTATGACTGTTGGAGGAATTTTGCCATTCACAGATTATGGGCTAGCTAAATAGTGCTTTAGACAAAAAAAACTATCATGTCTCCACTTCAAAATGAGTGGTTGCAACCCAATCCTGAACACTAACAGGTTTTTCCCACTGCTACACACTGCAGCTTCCCTTTAGGTCCCCAAGATAAGTGAAATATCAACAATGCTACACACATCTTGACCTTTTCAACGCATTTTCTCTCTATATATTGGAAATCCTGCTGTTCTGCATTTTATTTGAGGCTAGAAGAATCAAGTTTAATACAGAGAAATTATTTGTAGAATATTCAAAGCAAATGAAATTAAAATGCAGCACTATGAGCATTCATAGCAGGCAGAGCTGGGAAGGTTCATATTGTTTTCATCGGGGACCAACGCATAAGTCTCATGCCCCATGCATCTATCCCACAACATGGCATAAGTCACAAAGAACATTTGTCAGATAGGGTAAAAATGGTCAGGAGAACTCTCTGAAAAAATATATCTGGATTAGTATGCTTTATTTTTTTATGAGAGGCTGAGGGAGCTGAGGTTGCTTAGCCTGGAGAGGAGGAGACTCAGGGGAGACCTTATTGCTCTCTACAACTACCTGAAGGGAGGTTGTAGCCAGGTGGGGGTTGGTCTCTTCTCCTAGGCAACCAGCACCAGAACAAGAGGACACAGTCTCAAGCTGCACCAGGGGAGGTTTAGGCTGGAGGTTAGGAAGAAGTTCTTCCCAGAAAGAGAGATTGGCCATTGGAATGTGCTGCCCAGGGAGGTGATGGAGTCACCATCCCTGGAGGTGTTTAGGCAGAGACTGGATGAGGCACTTAGTGCCATGGTTTAGTTGATTAGATTATATTGGGTGATAGGTTGGACTTGATGATCACAAAGGACTTTTCCAACCTGGTTAATTCTATTCTATTCTATTCTATTCTATTCTATTCTATTCTATTCTATTCTATTCTATTCTATTCCATTCCATTCCATTCTATTCTAATTTGGGAATTCAGGGAGGCGTCAGCAGAGTGCTCTGGATTTAAGCTTGTCTCTGACCCAACACTATCTGGTTAGATGGTGTTGGGTGAGAGGTTGGACTTGATCTCAAAGGTCTCTTCCAACCTGGTTAATTCCATTCCATTCCATTCCATTCCATTCCATTCCATTCCATTCCATTCCATTCCAATGCACTAAACCATACATATACATGTGTATGTGTGTGTGTGTGTATGTATATATATATAAAATGTACTTCAAAACATTGATGTGTCAAGCACCAGGGAAAAAAATGAACACCAAAAATCAATGCCAGAACTTAAAGTTTTCTCATGGGAGGAATGTCTGACATGCTGTCAGGCTGTGCTGCCTGGACAGGTTGGAGAGTTGGGTGGAGAGGAAGTTGATGAAGTTCAACAAGGGCAAGTGCCGACTACTGCACTTAACCCCATGTATCAGTACTTGTTAGGGGCTGGCCTGCTGGAAATCAGTTCTGCGGAGAAGGAGCTGGGAGTGCTAGTGGACAATAGGTTAACCACGACAGTTTAAGCCAGCAATATGATCTTGTGGTCAAGGCAGACAATTGTATCCTAGGGTGCATTAAGAAGAGTGTGATCAGGAAGTAAAGGGAGGTTCTCCTCCCCCTCTACTCTGCCCTAGTGAAGCCACAGCTGGAGCAGGTTGGATTGGTTTATAGGTTGGACGCAATGATCTTGAAGGTCTCTTGAAGGTCTCTTCCAACCTGCCCTAGTGAAGCCACACCTGGAGCAGGTTGGATTGGTTTATAGGTTGGACGTGATGATCTTGAAGGTCTCTTGAAGGTCTCTTCCAACCTGTTTTTATTTATATTTATTTATTTATTAATGTGTCCATTCTGATATCTCCAGAGAGGCAGACAACTGGAACCTGTCCAGTGGAGGCTACGAAGATGATTAGGGAACTGAAGCATCTCCCATCATGAAAGGCTGAAAAACCTGGGTCATTTCAGCCTCCAGAAGAGAAGACTATTAGGGGGGTCTTGTTAATGCTTATAGATACCTAAAGGGAGAGTGTCAGGAGGATGGGGACAGGGTCTTTGCAGTGGTGCCCAGTGATAGGAAAAGGGGCAACAGGCACAAACTGGCACCCAGGAGGTTCAATCTGAAGATTAAGAGAAACTTTGGTGTGAGGGTGCTGAAGCCCTTGAGTAGGCTGCCCACAGAAGTTGTGAAGTCTCCTTTTTTGGAGATATTCTGGATTCTTTCCTGTGCAACCTGAACTAGGTGAACATGCTTCAGCATGCTTTAGTGGTTGGACTAAATAATCTGAATTCCCTTCCAAACCTTGCCAATCTCTGCTTCTGTGGAATCATTATGATAACTAAGGGCAGATCTGAAGATTATACAAGGGGGTAGAATTTAAAACAAAATTATAATTAATGGCTGGAAATTGGAGCATGGACACAAGACTCTCCATCTTCTAGAGCATAAGAGATGAGAAGTTCAATTTATCCATAAAGCCTTCACTCCATCTCCAACACCTTACAGACAAGGTACCAGATTTACTTCCAAGAGCAAGCGCTTCCACAGTGACTTCATACCAGCAGAGCTGCCCTGCAAATATAATGCATCCCACACATTTGACAAACCATTCTATGCCACTGTTGCTGATATCTTTGCTACACTGGTCTTGGTGCTCATTTCCTAATTTTATATCCAGCTGGGGAAAGAGCCTGACATGCACACACCTTCTCAATATGTTACACGGCTGCTTGTTAGTACACAGTAGGGAGCTGATCATGAAGAATCCTGGTTCTATTCTTGACTGTCTAAGAGATGCATGCTGTGTGCAGCCTGGGGAACTGAATTGTCCAAGCTGATAGAGTTACCTTAAAAAAGCAAAATGGAAAAGCAGATAAATTGAGGCCTGGCATGTTGGCTGTGAATTACCAGTCTGAGTGTGCAAGATGTTATAAAATTATAAGCTGGGTAACTTCCTCCTAAGCTGTCTTCTCTGTTAGGCTTATGATCTTATTCAATGCTAACAGAAGAATGAATGGGGTTTTAACAGCAGCTAGGAGTGTGATTTGTTTTCATCTTTGTTATTTCTGGAGAATATAGAAATATTTGCTGAAAGCCTCTCTTTCCCTTGGATTTCTGATTTTCTTCCTTTGTTTTCCTGACATGAAATTTTCCTTCAGAACTGAATGATATTCTCCACACAATGACACAGCTTTTATGAAGTTAAAATTCCACATGTGTTGTTTGAGAATGTATTTTCCTTTGTATCAGAATCCTAGAATCAACAAGGTTGGAAAAGACCTCAGAGATCATCAAGTCCATGATTAAATGGACTGTTAAATGGACACCTCATGACTAACTAAACCATGGATTCAAGTGCCACATCCAATCCCTTTTTGAACACCTCCAGGGACAGTGACTCCACCACCTCCCTGGGCAGCACATTCCAATGGCCAACAACTCTTTCTGGGAAGAACTTTCTCCTCACCTCAAGCCTAAACTTCAACCTCTGGACAATCATCACCAGGAACTGTTACCCTAGGACTGAGTACGTATGAAGCTATTGAGGCCAAAGAACATTTATTTTCAATCCAAAAGGGTACAAAGAGAAGCAGGCCAAAAAAATCTGTCAAATGGGCACTTAGTCTCTTTTGCTTCTCTCATCAGTTCCTCAAGTCACTTTAACACATTTTGATTACTCAGAGTTTTCACTGGAAAGGCTTGGGTTTTGCCATTGCCATGAGTTTTTAAAGGCAATAAAGTTCTAGTTCAGACTTGGCTCTACAGAAGACACAGTCCTGTGGCACTGCACCAAAGTACAGGTATCTGTTGTGGGGTGGCAGGCTTGCAAGTAAATCTATCTGATGCTTATAAGTCAGCAGTGTGTCTTCACTACATTTAACAGGTGCAGTATCCAGGTGCAGGCCAGTAAACCATCATGGATTTCTGTCAAGTCAGTCTCATTAGAGGTCGATGAAGAAGGAAGCTAATATGTGGGTATAACATCACTAAAATGCAGAAGAAAGTCTCTGCAGAAAAAGAGCTGAGTGCCAAAGGTATTCAGATGACTTAATGGATGTGAGAACTTATTAAAATGTGAGCCACTGAGAAGCACTTAATGGCTTCCAAGTTCATCTCAGTGTACCCAGTAAAGGCTTCTTAGTTTGTTTAAGATAATCATCTGCAGCCAGTAGAGAGAAATAAATTGACACTGAATCGTCCCATGACATCTATGATACTTATGCTACCCAAGAACTACTTTGTTTACTTGCATGGTTTTGATTGAATCAATTGTATGCTATAACTTCATAAGTGAAAAAAGTGCCTTAGCTTTTCATAGAAGGATATTAGCAGTTTTGTGTTCTTCTATAGCTCATATACTTAACTTTGATGGAAGAACATCTGCTCCTTATTATAATCACCTATTCAAGTCTCCTGTGATAGCTCTTGAGAACAAAAGCAGTGACCAATAACCCATTAGAATGACAGTACGAGTCAGTTTTACTGCTAAAAAGATATTACCTTTGGAAATACATATATTTATTTAAAAATATATTTATAGGAAGAAGTTCTTCACCATGAGGGTGTTGAGACACTGGAACAGGTTGCCCAGGGAGGTGGTGGAAACTCCATCCCGGGAGGTTTTTAAAGCCAGGCTGCATATGGCTCTGAGCAACCTGATCCAGTGTGAGGTGTCTCTGACCATGGCAGGGGAGGGTAACAACAGGATGGGGTGTAAAGGCTTCAAACTGGAAGAATCTATATTTAATTTAGACATTAGAAAGAAATTCATCCCCATGAGAGTGGTAAGGGACTGGAATAGGTTGCCCAGAGAAGTTGTGGAGGCGCCAACCCTGGAAATATTCAAAGCCAGGTTGGATGGGTCTTGAGCAAACTGGTCTAGTAGGAGTATCTGGCCATGGCAGGTAGGTTGGTACCAGATAATCTTTAAGGATCTTTCCAACCTAAACTATTCTATGATTCTATAATTCTGTGACTTCTGCAGTGCCTTTCTTTAACTGAGCTGAGCACAACTTTCAGTACACTTAGACTCAGAGGGTATCTGTCTGAAGGTTAAAGGGTAAGCTTTGCTAGGCCAAGAAGACAAGGAATCAGTCAATTTCCAACAGAAATATTTTCTGGCAGAAAATATTGTTCAAAAATTCTTTCTCTAGCCTATTGTTTGACTGATTGACAGGAATATGTGTTTAAGGACAAGCTTTGAAATTACTTTTAACTTCTCCTTTCACACTGGGTTTAGGATCTAAAGATCAACTTCTCCCTTTCCTGCAGAAGTCATGTAATTCAGCCAAATTCTTTTCATCAGTACCCTTATACCATGGCTGGAAGCAGCATGAGCCAGCAAAAGCAAGTGTCTCTCACTGTGCATCCAGGGTTTTGCCAGGATAACTTAAAGTTTTAGGCAGCAGGGCTTCTACACAGGAACTGGTTTCATGGTTTTGTTATTAGATCTTTCTGTGGTAACCATGTAAGTGCTCACAGAGACAAGAAGACTTAGTATGGGAAGGCTATAGTGACCTTCTTATCATCTTCAAGGCTGCCCACAGGATCACCCATCCAGCTTATGCCTCAGCTGCTCATGCAGCTGCTGAGATGCTGCTGGGTTTGCAGCACAACATGCAAAGATAACACCCAATCAGTTCTGTAAATTAAGATGGCTTAAAAGTTATTCTATTCTATTCTATTCTATTCTATTCTATTCTATTCTATTCTACTCTATTCTATTTTATTTTCGTTCTATTCTATTCTTGAGTTATGGCATGAAATGGCTGAACTTCCTCTGTTGTGAGGACAGAGGCAGAGTCATGCTCCTTTAAGGGAGGAACAAGACCATCAATTCTCACAGCAAGTATCTGGGATGTAGTTATTTAATTTATTTGGGCAGTTTTGAACTTTTTGACCTGCATGTCCAAACCTGCTCCCAGTACAAGGAATGTATTTCAATAGAGCTTGAAAACAGCCTCTGTCGGAGAAGTAGCCAATTGATTTTCTACATTTGCCTGCTTAAGTACAAAGGATCTCTGATACATGTTTGAAATTAGTGCACCAGCAAGAGTCCAGCAGCCTTTGTTACTGGCACAGCTGTGAAGCCCTGAGACAGCGTGGTAGCAGGCTGACCTCTCACTCCTTTTGAGCTGGCCCTTGAACGTGCAGTGGTTGCCATGCTGCTATTCAGGCTGCTTGGTGCTTCTGTGCTGACATTTTTGTCCAAGATGTGTCAGTTCCATGAACAGAGAAATTCAGTAAAATGAGGGCAAGTGTCACCATGCTTAGCATTACCAATGTGGGGGGGGGAGTGCCGTAAAAGCCATTATTCCAGCACACAGCAACACAGCTAGGTGGCTGATCTGTACCTGCCATGTGGTTATGATAGTGATTAGCTCAAATAGCATGCCTACATACTAATACACAGCTAGGTGAAAACAGCATGAGAAATCCAAAGCTTTAGTCTAGAATAAAGTCGCATGTATTGTGATAGACACAACAAGGACAAGCTGCTACAGACTCATCTACATCTTAATCAAGCTCTGAATTAAACAGGAAGCTTGATCTTATTATTGTAGTCATCTATTTGTAATTTCAGGAGGGAAGGGAAAGCAACAAAGAGATTTTTCAATAGCCTTTCTCTCATTCCTCAATAGCAAAAGTCCTTTCCAGCAAAGCAGAGGCTTTTATACAGGTTGTATTTGCTGTGCAAAGCAGTGGGCTTAGAAGCTAAGGGAATCTGGGTCAGCTGAGACCTGGTGGTGCTAGAAGTGGTTTGTTTGTGCAAATAGCTTGCAAAACCCGGATCCTCAAAACTCAGCTGTATTTTCACATTGAGATACTCTTATGTTTGTTTCCTTATTTTTTTAACAACATTTATTTATTGCTGCCTTCCTCAGGAGGCTTCTGGAGAGGGAGGCGAAAGTATTTTACTCTTCAAAAGAAATAGTTTGGAAAATTCAATAGTGCTCCATGCCTCTTGCCAAGCACAGTGATTACACAAGCTACAGCAAATATTTAAAGAAACCCTTCTTTTTAGTTCTTTTCCCTCATTGCCAGCTTTGTTAATAATAATAAAAGAGTGAGAAGATCTTGAAATGAGAAATATGGATGGAGAAAATGAAAAATTAATTAGCACATGATCGCTTTCCTACAGGATATGATCTTTAATTAAGGAAAATCTTTCAGTCAGGGGGCAGGTTTATGGCAATATCTATGGATTCAAAATGTTTCATTGTTTTTGTATTATTATCTAAAAAAAAACCCCAAACCCTGAAGAGGCTATTTAAATATAGAATGGAATGGAATGGAATGGAATGGAATGGAATGGAATGGAATGGAATAGAATAGAATAGAATAGAATAGAATAGAATAGAATAGAATAGAAGAATAGAACAGAAAAGGATGAGGATGGGATGGGATGGGATGGGATGGGATGGGATGGGATGGGATGGGATGGGATAGCATAGAATAGAGTAGAGTAGAGTAGAATAGAATAGAATAGAATAGAATAGAATAGAATAGAATAGAATAGAATAGAATGGGATGGGATGGGATGGGATGGGATGGGATGGGATGGGATGGGATGGGATGGGATGGGATAGAATAGAATAGAATAGAATAGAATAGAATAGAATTAACCAGGTTGGAAGAGACCTTTGATATCAAGTCCAACCTATCACCCAACACCATCTAAACAGATGGTGTTGGGTCAGAGACAAGCTTAAGTCCAGAGCACTCCCCTGACTCCTCCCTGCAAATTAGAATAGAATAGAATAGAGAATAGAATAGAATAGAATAGAATAGAATAGAATAGAATAGAATAGAATAGAAGTAGAAGTAGAATTAGCCAGGTTGGAAAAGACCTTTGTGAGCACTGAGTCCAACCTATCACTCAAGACCATCTAACAAACTAAACCATGGCACTTAGTGCCTCATCCAGTCTCATCCTAAACACCTCCAGTGATGGTGACTCCACCACCTCCCTGGGCAGCACATTCCAATGGCCAATCTCTCTTCCTATGAAGAACTTCTTCCTAACATCCAGCCTAAACCTCCCCTGGTGCAGCCTGAGACTGTGTCCTCTTGTTCTGGTGCTGGTTGCCTGGGAGAAGAGACCAACCTCCACCTAGCTACAACCTCCCTTCAGGTAGTTGTAGAGAGCAAGAAGGTCTGCCCTGAGCCTCCTCTTCTCCAGGCTAAGCAACCCCAGCTTCCTCAGCCTCTCCTCACAGGGCTGTGCTCCAGACCCCTCCCCAGCTTTGTTGCCCTTCTCTGGACACCTTCCAGCAACTCAACATCTGTCCTAAACTGAGGGGCCCAGAACTGGACACAGACTCAAGGTGTGGCCTAACCAGTGCTGAGTACAGGGGCAGAATGACTTCCCTGAATTGCCTCTTGCTTCTGAGTTGCCAGTGCCTGAATTACCCACAGTCCCTTTTGAGGTTGACCTTAAATCCTGTACTCATCCATGCAGAGGCAGGCTGAGACCTGCTTCTCTGGGAGGAGCATTGCTATAGTCATTGGTGGAATAGATGGAGGCAGGAGCAGGAAGGGCTGCCTATCCTTCCCTGTCCCTATAGGTGACAAGCACTTGAATAGCCTTTTCTGCCCGAGTCTCCTCAATCATCCCAAATCCCTGAAGGTGCATAAGAAGTCTGCATTCAAGTACTGCCCTCAGGTAGAGACTGAAAAGATCCAGGTGCTGCCATACCTATTCTCCTCTCTCCCTCACTGTTATTTAGAGTTGGTGATGAGGAATTCTGCTTATCTGAGGTGACACTAGGAGGAGAGGAAAAGGCAGGACCGTACTGGTCCCATTTTCAATGTATGTATATGCACTGCATAAGCCTTCTAAATATCCACCTTCCCTCCCTTTAACAGCTTCTTCATCACTGCTTCATTGACCTCACTTAATGTCCTCCCCTAATTGGCATAGATGTTAGAACATTTTTCCTAATGCTCACTTTAATTTTTTTTTCCTTTTCCTAGTTTTAGACCATTACTCCTGGTTTAACCACCTTAAATATTCCCCCCCCCCAGCCCCCTTCCACTCTTCCATATTATTTCTTCTGAATATATTGTTTTGCAGGCAGTTATCCTAGCCCTTCACTGCTATTTTCTCTGAGCAGCGTTAAGCTTCCGATAGAAAAGAATAATCAGAGACTCTCTCTCTCGGTGCGATTTACCTCCACATGAAAATGGCCTTCTTTAATCTCTGGCAATGTGCACTTCACTCTTTTTCTGCATGGAACATTTTAAAATGGGAATTACCAAAGATTCACAACAGAAGGGTTAGGGTTGGGTTTTTTTTAGCATTCAGACTGCACTCAGTTAAAACGATCAAAGAAATCCAGATCTGTGGCAGCGCAGTGTTAAATCTAAATGAGGAAAAGTGTGGCAATTAATAAGAACAGACACATAATCAAGTTCTGCTGCACAAGGAGCTGCCACACATCAGCTGAGCATCAATATAAGCTGAAGGCTGTCCAAGTCTATCAACCAGTGGAGTCATTCATGCAAACCACAGTAAATGACATCCGTATTTCAGGAATCTCACATTATTTGTCTTCATGACTCTATAAGTCTCTGGTAAACATCAGAATCTGTCTCACGATGCATAGGTGTGTCAGTTGGCCAGAGACTCCCTTCCTGCAGGTAACACATCAGGCTGAGGATGAGTATAGATGCCATTGCTCTCAAGGACTCAAGGGATTTCCTGTTCAGTATCTTTATTGGTGATCTGGAGAAGGGGATTGAGTCCATCGTCAGTAAATTTGCAGATGACACGAAGCTGGGGGCAGGAGTTGATCTGCTAGAAGGCAGAAGGGCTCTGCAGAGGGACCTTGCCAGGCTGGACAGATGGGCAGAGTCCAACATGATGGCATTCAACAAGTCCAAGTGCCAGGTGCTGCACTTTTGCCACAACAACCCCATGCAGAGCTACAGGCTGGGGGCAGAGTAGCTGGAGAGCAGTCAGGTGGAAAGGAACCTGGGGTACTGGTTGACAGTCATCTGAACATGAGCCAGAAGGGTGCCCAGGTAGCCAAGAAAGCCAATGGCATCCTGGCCTGCATCAGAAGTAGTGTGGCCAGCATGAGCAGGGAAGTCATTCTGCCCTGTACTCAGCACTGGTTAGGCCACACTTTGAGTCCTGTGTCCAGTTCTGGGGCCCTCACTTTAAGACACTTGAACATGTCCAGAGAAGGGCAACAAGGATGGGGAAGGGTCTCAAGCACAAGCCCTATGAGGAGAGGCTGAGAGAGCTGGGGTTGCTTAGCCTGGAGAAGAGGAGGCTCAGAGAAGACCTTATTGCTCTCTACAACTACCTGAAGGGAGGTTGCAGCCAGGTGGGGGTTGGTCTCTTCTCCCAGGCAACCAGCACCAGAACAAGAGGACGCAGTCTCAAGCTGTGCCAGGGGAGGTTTAGGCTGGAAGTGAGGAGAAAGTTCTTCCCAGCAAGAGAGATTGGCCATTGGAATGTGCTGCCCAGGGAGGTGGTGGAGTCACCATCCCTGGAAGTGTTCAAAACAGGATTGAATGTGGCACTTGAAGCCATGGTTTAGTTAGTCCTGAGGTGTTGGCTGATAGGTTGGACTTGTTCTTTGATGTCTTTTCTACCTTTATTGATTCTATGATTTCCTAATTCATTTTCAGGGGATGTCATCGTTTCCATTTTATTTCATCTGTTCTACTATTCAGAAGCTTCCAAAGGTTGGGAGAAATTTCTGCCAGTGAAAATTTTATATGTAGTTAAGTTATTTGTGCTTACTGTTCCTTCAAGGCCATTGGGGATGGGGAGACATGATATAGCACGCAAGAAAGAACCCAACGTGGTTCTTATCTTCTGTAGAGATAAATTTACTTATTTATTTTTGTCTTCCTCCAAACTGTAGAAGCCAGAAATGTGTCTTTGACTTCTTATCTGGATGCTGATTACCCAAAGCGATTTTAATTTTAATTTTGGACACAGAAATGCACAAAGATTGTAGCTATCATTTATTCAGCTGATCAATGGCTGCTTTCCTTTCCTCTTTCCTAAATCTTCAGAAACTGCTCTTTCACTGTCACTTCTTTCCACCAGCATTTTGATGAAACTGTTTCGAATTAAACACCATCTTTAAATAATTTTTCTTTTGTAGCAGCACAGTGCAGTTGAAAGCTCTTTCTGGGTGTTGGAGCAGAGATTCAGAGGATGAAATTTCTTGCCTACTGTCTCCATGGCCCAAATGCAGCATGCCATGCAACTATTATCTTGCATTCAAGGGTTGTGTTTCAGTCAGTAGAGAATTTAGCACATAAGAGGAAATAAAAAATCCTTGTGAGCAGAATGCTGCCACTCAAAGATCCTGCTATATTTCCTTTGCCAGCTCTATTTTTCTCTTCTACAATGCAGAGTGCCACAGGGTGGGTGAACACTTTGGCTTTTTGCACCGTGCTGGCCTGGTGGTGTCCGTCTCGGCCACACCCAGACAGAAGACTAGGATGTGGCATCATCTTTCAGGAGCCAAAGCTAGGTGTGTCAGCAAGGATGCCCCCAGATCAATCCAATGGATATCTCAGTGAGGGTAAGAAAGAATAGACTAGACTAGACTAGACTAGACTAGACTAGACTAGACCAGGTTGGAAGAGACCTTTGAGATCATCAAGTCCAACCTATCACCCAACACCATCTAATCAACTAAACCATGGCACCAAGAACCCCATCCAGTCTCTTCCTAAACACCTCCAGGGATGCTGACTCCACCACCTCCCTGGGCAGCACATTTCAATGGCCAGTTCCTTTTTCTGGGAAGAACTTTCTCCTCACTTTCAGCCTAAACTTCCCCTGGCACAGCTTGAGACTGTGTCCTCTTGTTGTGTTGGCGGTTGCCAGGGAGAAGAGACCAAGCCCCACCTGGCTACAACCTGCCTTCAGGTAGCTGTAGACAGCAATAAGGTCTCCCCTGAGCCTCCTCAAGGATCAGACAACCATGCTGGGTGGCTCCTAGATGCCATTAGATTCTCTACAATATCGATCACAGATCCCCAGGCTGCATCATCTGTCTTAACCTTGTCCCCCTTGACTGAAAATCATTTGCAGGACTTATTAAGGGCAAAGAAAATGTGTGTTGACTCTAGGAGAGACAACACAGAATAATTGCTCAGGACCTGCCATCTTAAATGTTTCTTATTCTGATTTTAATGCTCCTGCCTTTCTGGGGGGAAATTGTTACAAAGTGATTGTACACACCAGTAGCTGGAACTGAATATGATGCTCATTAAAGCCTAAATAAGGATGAAGAGGATGATCAGGACATATATAATTGATGGTGTTGCATTAAGTATTATAAAGCAATTCTAATTATAAAACATCCCAGGTCTCCTATCAATCATCCTTCTCTCGTTCACCTTTTCTGTTTTGATCTCCACACACATTACTCACACAGCCTACACCACGTCTCTTGCCACATCTACTATACAGTCCTGACAGTGCTTGCTGAGTGCACATCTTGTGAGAAAAGAAACTGCAGCACAAAATGCAGCACAGACTGTAATAAATAGCCCAGTTTGCTCAGTTCTGCAAGTCTTCTGACAGACACTCATCTTTGGAATTCCTAATGTATGTGGTTCCACTCCATTTGGCCGTTAATGAATGAGAAACTTCATCTCAAAATCAACCTTTGCCAATTAAATCTCAGTTGCTGTTCAGGAATGGGGGGTTATCTAGTTTTTGAGGTGTGACCTTTGTGTGTGATGGTGTACATGAAAATAAGCAGTCTTGCAATAGGAGTGATTGGCCATTGGAATGTGCTGCCCAGGGAGGTGGTGGAGATGTTTAGGAGATGTTCAGGAACATCTCCATCACTGGAGATGTTTAGGAAGAGACTGGATGAGGCACTTAGTGCCATGGTTTAGTTGATTAGATGGTGTTGGGTGATAGGTTGGACTTAATTATCTCAAAGGTCTCTTCCAACCTGGTTAATTCTATTCTATTCCATCCCATTCCATCCCATCCCATCCCATCCCATTCCATTCCATTCCATTCCATTCCATTCCATTTCCATTCCATTCCATTCCATTCTATCCTATCCTATCCTATCCTATCCTATCCTATCCTATCCTATCCTATCCTATCCTATCCTATTTTCTCTGATTTTGCATTCTCTTTTGTTCCAAAGCAGAAAAAAGAAACAAGAGTTCAGTAACTGAAACAACATAATAAAAGAAATTAATGTTCAGGAATTTTTTTATTAATTCACAATGAAAGTTTAACACTTTATATTTCAAAGTTCATAAAGCTGATTTTTGAAACAAAATGCAAAATTCCACGTGAGAACATGAAAAGGGGAAGTTCCTTGTTTCAGTTCTTGGTAAGCAGAGACCCTCTGGGCTTGTCTAGACAAGTCATGACAACTCTAATTGCTGGTGGTCTATGGGGCTAAAGCAGCCAAAATTTATGCCAAATGACCTCTACCTCTAAGATGAATAGAATAGAATAGAATAGAATAGAATAGAATAGAATAGAATAGAATAGAATAGAATTAACCAAGTTGGAAAATACCTTTGAGATCACCGAGTCCAACCTATCACCCAACACCATCTAATCAACTAAACCATGGCACCAAGTGCCTTATCCAGTCTCTTCTTAAACACCTGCAGTGATGGTGATTCCACCACCTCCCTGGACAGCTGTGCAGCAGCACTGTCTTAAACAAGTTCACCAACAGGTAAGGCATGGGCCATTTTCAGGCAAGCTTGATAACAAGTGAAAAATCTAAACTGTTCACTATGGTAACTGCTCAATAACCAGTGGGCTATGCACAGACTCGCCTCTGACCCCTTCTACTGGACAAGGTCTCATCTTCCATAACCAGTGACTGATTATGTAGCTATCCTATATCCAAATACAGGAAACAACTCATAACAGAAGCTTTAAGTAAACTGAGGGCCAGATTAAAGTCTTTGTGAACTGACACCTTTGAGTGTTTAAGAGATATCAGTGGACCTGTTCTTTCCGAATTAAATTAATACAATACAATACACCAGGTTGGAAGAGACCTTCAAGATCATCATGTCCAACCCATCAACCAATCCAACCACCTGAACAACTAAACCATGGCACCAAGCACCCCATCAAGTCTCCTCCTGAACACCTCCAATGATGGTGACTCCACCACCTCCCTGGGCAGCCCATTCCAATGGGCAATCACTCTCTCTTAATTTAATTAAATGAATCTAAATTAAATGCCTCTTGCTACGCAGTGCTGTCTCTGCAAGTATCTTCATTCTGCATTGCTGTCCGGGCTTCTTCTCATTGTGCTACCTTCTCAGTGTGAGGGCAAGAAATTTCTCTGCTTCTCTTTACAGAGTGGTAGTAATCCCAGAAGAGGGAATGATGAGAAATAGAGAGTAAGAGACATAGGAAGCTGCTATTGCATCCATGCTATCCTACTCACATACAACTGCACTTTAAATGTTGCTTATGCCTGACTTCTTCAGAGGAAAATAGAACCTGAGTCCAGCAAGGTAAGTTCTGAGTTTCAGGGAAACTGCCTATGAAATATTGGCTTACAGGACCATTCTTCATTCCTAATGGACCATCAGCTGGGCTAGGATATTATGAGACCAAGTCCATTCATGAGAATTTCAGTAAATGTCCTATTTTCCTCTGACTGTAAGTGTACCATTGAAATGTATTTTCTCTGACAAAAACAGTTTCCTGTCTGAACAGAACTAGGAGAAGGGAAAACCATTAATGAATAAGAATTAAGCATAACATCAATCATTAAATACATAGATAACTTCAGCTGCTGAGATAAGCAGCCCTTGTGCCAGCAGGATTCACAGTGGAGTTCTCCAATAGAGTTAAAGAGAGAGTTTCCCAAATGAGAGGAACCTTTGTGTGGGTGGAAAGAGCTGTCCAGGAGCCTGAAGCTCACATGACAGCAGGACCAAGAAATGGCAACCAAGACATAAAAAGAAGACCCTGGACTATGCCAGTGACCAAGAACACCACAACCAGGGTGGGCAGACAAGGCTTGGTGCAAGTTTGCATGTCAGTTCATTCTGGAAAGGGCCTAAAGCTCTGCCAGCTGTCTTGCAGACAGTGGGAAGGTTATATTTATGTATGCATACAGATACCTTTATTTTCTTGACAGAAAATAATTTCAACTGTATACTAGCCCACAGCTAGCTCCTTTTTTGAAGATGATTATCTATCTATGAGCACTGCTAATGCTTCTGGTTTTGAAAACTCAACTGTTCCTATTAGTACTTTTGTTAAACAGAACATGGAAACATAAATATGAGTGCTTTAGATTCCCTAACTTAAGTTGAGTTTGTGCATCCCAGGAAGGATCTGGTGAAGAGTCTAGAGCATGAGTTGTATGAGGAGTGAGTGAGGAACTGAGGTTTGTTTAGTCAGGAGACAAGGAGGCTGAGAGGAGACCCTATTGTTTTCTGCAACTACCTGAAAGGAGGTTGTAGCAAGGTGGGTGCCAGTCTCTTCTCCCAAGTAGGAAGCAATAGACCAAGAGGAAATGCCTCAGGTTGTGCCAGAGGAGGCTTAGATTGAATATTAAGAAAAATGTCTTCACCAAAATGGTTGTCAATTATTGGAACAGGCTGCTCAAGGAAGGTGGTGGGGTCACCATTCCTGGAGGTGTTTAAAGGATGTGTAGGTATGGTCCTGAGGCACATGGCTTAGCGGTGGACTTCGCAGCACCAGGTCAACAGCTGGACTCAACAATCTTAAAGGTCTTTTCCAAACTAAGCTATTGTATGATTCCATGATCCAGATCTGGATACCTTTTAACTCAAGTGAGAAATCCAAACACAGGATCCCTCCATTTTCTTTGCTTTCTGTGTGCTTTGACCACCTCCTGAAGGACACAGCACATAATTTCAACATGATACCACTTTATCACTTAAAATTGGTTTTCTCACGTTGGCTTACTGCAAAAACCTGACTAGCTTAATAGAACGAGTTTTAATGAGTTTACCTCAATTTAACACAGACATGCCTGTGCACAGCATTTCTGCATCTACATTCTTCATAAAATTGTAAAGAAATGTGGGGTCTGCTTAGCCATCTGTTGAAATTTGTTTAATTTAAATCGAACAAGCTGGTTTATATTAAAATTGTGAAGGACAGGAAAAAGGAATGAAGCCATCCAAAAGCTCGGTTCAGATATGCACACTACGTTCCAGTATTGCATGCTCAGAAGAATCCTCCTTCCTTGTTGCTCCCTGAATATGTTAATTTAATATCATAATAACAAATATTCCTATCAGCAGCTACTTTGGTCGTAACAAGCATACTAGATGATGTCCCTGCTTTGGTAGAGTTTTCCTTTGCACACTAGCACCTTCTATGGATTGCAGATACAGACTTTTGTAGCCTGAATGCTGTCTGAATCTCTTAAAAATTGTTGGTTTCACTGGAATCAACATCAATTCAACAAACAATTCAATTCAACAAACAATTCTTTACAATTCACAGCAACCAATATTCCTTAAACAGACTAAGTTTTTCTTTTAAGACACTTATGCATGTTTTTCTCCTCGTTATTCAAGCATTGCCGTCAGGCTGGTACCTTTGATGGGCAAAATGACCTGTCAGGGTGTCTTTCACCTGTGAGGTTTATTTGCTTCTGGAATGCTGTCCTTTGAGATTGCATTCAAACTAAACCTGCATTAATAATTTTGGGGACAAAAGGAAATGGGTGAGATCATCCAATGTCACTTCTTCTCAAAACAGAAACAACTTAATCCTTGGGGTTTTGTCCTTCTCTCACTATTCCCACAGGGAGAGAGGAGAAAAGGCCATTTACAAGGGACCAAACTATAGAACATTTCTGGTGTGAATGTTGGCCCATGCTGAAGGCAGTAGGAGTATCTACTACACAGAGACCCACAAGTCCCAGTTTTACATCCTGGCTTGCCAGGAACTTTTAATAAATTTGTGTCACCACCAAATACAAGTTTCTCATCACTTTCCCCCCCTCCTACATGAGTTTTCTCAAAGCACAGGTGCGGAGGAAGGCCTGCAGGTATAGCACCAGTGCATGGCAGGGCTCTCATCTCGCTGGGCTTCCTGGCTGTTCGTGCAATACAAATCAAACCGTGGGGGCAGACTGTGAGTGCCTCGATTTCAATACACGCCATTCAGAAACGGTGTAACTTATTCCAAATGTAAGTCCTTATGCAATCAAACATTCAAGTGATGGTTTCATCTTCTGGAAGAGTTTGAAGCTGGTGTTTTGTTTCTCATTAGCGGTAGGCAGATTAGGTTTATTTTACAACCTGGATTTCTGCCATTCTATTACTTTGTGTCTCTCTGGACCTGGCTCCAGAAATCTTTGTAAACTCCAAGTACCTGCTGCTACAGTTATAGATACTAACGAAATTTGGAATAGACACAGTGATAAATGTCAGGTGAAAGTGAAACCCAATCACATGTCCTCAGGGGTTCTTTATTACGAAATGCAATATTCCTCCAGCTAAATTAACCAGATAAAGCACCCTCCTCCAGTTCGGTTTCAATTGTGTTCGAAAGAGGAATTGTGGAAAGATTGGTTGGTTAGTATGTGAATATCACACCAACGCAGAATGGTAATGAGCACAAAGCGAAGCAACCTAGCTGGGGAAAACATTGTCTGAATGCAGAGGGGTGGCTGTGGATAAATACCATATGACTTTAGAAAGTTAGCAATCTTCCCTCCCTGCTGTAATCAGGTTAGAAAAATTAAACTGCAACTTGTGCTGCCAGTTAGTGACAGGCTGCGCCCTGGAAAGCACACGCGCTCACATTTCGTGCAGCCTGCAATGAGAAATCCCTGTTTATCCAGAGCCATTAAGCAGTGCTCCGTTGCTCCTGGTCATGGCAACGTGGCTTGCTATGAAAGCAGGAAAGAGAATCTGTAATTACATCTCTCCACTGTGTAATTTCACATTTCTTTCCATACCTCACAACATCTAAAGACCAAGTGATAAATCACAGTGGATTAATATGCTGACCAATGTGTGGTGTCGTTGAAACCCAAGTACATGATGTCAGCTCATTTTGCCCCCCTTTTATTGTTTTGTCTCTCAACTGAACTTTTCCTGAAGGAGGCAGAACATTTAGGACACACAGAATTAACAGAGCATTTAGTATTTCCATTTTGAAATTACCCTCCACAGCTCCACTTGCCTTTGTTTTATTATTTGAGGTTATCATGTCTTGCAACAAAAGGTAACTTTGCAGAGTCCCTATGAAAACAAACCCCCTTTTGGTTCTGTTGACATGAAACATTTCAAAACAGAAGGAAAAAAATCCTTTTGTTCTTTTTTATTTTTTTTCCTTCCCCCCTGGGAGAACTTTCAAATGTGTTCTAATTTGGAAGAAAGCCAAACATCAAAGTCCTAAAATCCTTTGCAAAGCCCAACAGCTATTGTCTGCGATTGCTGCACTGTTACTTGGGATTACATTCCCTCAGCCAGCATGGGCTCATCAGCTAGAACTAGTGTCTGGGTATAAGAGATCTGGCACTGGCTATGCTATTGATTTCCTTGGTGAGTGAATCTAGTCATTTGCCCTCTCTCTATTTCATGTTCCTTATCTACAGAAAAGAAATAAATGATACTGACCTTCTTTGTTAAATGTTTTGAGATGCGTAGAGAAGAAGGACAAGGCATTAATCTGCTCTCAACCTCTCCAGAGATTTTGAAGCACAAATGGAACACAGTCAAAGGGCCTCAGACAAGAGCAAAGTTTGCCAAAGGAGAGCATGGTCTTTGCAAAACAGAAACTGAAGGGATGGAAATAGTCAGAGCACATCAAAATAGAGGCAGACAATCCCAAGTCAAAAGGACTTCATGACATCCACAAATATTTTAAAAGTTTCAGGGAGGATTTCCAAAGGCCTCCTGGGCAATCTACTTGTTAAATAATAAACTAAGGTGAATATCATAGGAACTGCAAAATAGAAAAGCCAAGTATCTGAAAGACCTCCATGAGGCTAAGGTTCCTGCAGGCCAGAAACCTTTCTCTGGAGGTCAGGGAGGGAAAAAAAAAAACTTTCCCAGACAACACCCAGTCTTTTGGCAGACTGTGCTAGCAGGGAGGGTGTATCTCAGACCTCTTGTAAGGACCACCAAATGGTTCTGCATGCTGAGGTTTTGTCCCTGCCTGGGTGAGAATGCTAATGAGCATAGTATATGAAATAATGTTAGAAATAATAGCAATAGTAGTGGCATGAGTAGGAGTAGCAGTGGTAAGAGTAGCAGTAGTAAGAGTTTGAGCCCAGCAAGAGGATGAAGAGCCACTGAAGAAAAATCAAGTCACCCAGTACAAATATGCTCCCTATACCTATCATATCTATAGTTATGCATTAAGCATCTCATTCTGCAGGGAAAGTAACTAATAAGGGATGTCTAAGCTGCAGGGTAAAGAGGAATAGAATAGAATGGAATGGAATGGAATGGAATGGAATGGAATGGAATGGAATGGAATGGAATGGAATGGAATGGAATGGAATAGAATTAACCAGGTTGGAAAAGATCATCAAGTCCAACCCATCATCCAACACCATCTAATCAACTAAACCATGGCACCAAGCACCCCATCCAGTCTCTTCCTAAACACCTCCAGTGATGGTGACTCCACCACCTCCCTGGGCAGCACATTCCAATGGACAATCATTCTTTCCTTGAAGAACTACTTCCTAACATCCAGCCTAAACTTCCCCTGGCACAGATTGAGACTGTGTCCTCCTGTTCTGGTGCTGGTTGCCTGGGAGAAGAGACCAACCCCCACCTGGCTACAACCTCCCTTCAGGTAGTCGTCGAGAGCAAGAAGGTCTCCCCCGAGCCTCCTCTTCTCCAGGCTAAGCAACCCCAGCTCCCTCAGCCTCTCCTCACAGGGCTGTGCTCCAAACCCCTCCCAGCTTTGTTGCCCTTCTCTGGACATGTTCCAGCAACTCCACATCTTTCCTAAACTGAGGGGCCAGACTTACTGCTGTTTCTTGTATTGCAGAACTGGCAAGGAGGTCTCAACAAAATGATTAGCCATTGAGCTAAAAACAAGCCAGAAGCAGCTTTTCTCTCACTCTCTTAATCACAAAACTAAACATGAAACTCATTGCCACAGGATAATGTGGAGATAAGAGACAGAAATAGGTTTAAAAATGTACAGGTGTGGTAGGGGGATCTTCCTGAAGGATGAGTCCAGCAGGGACTATTAAAGTGGTTGGTCCAGGAGTAAGCTCTGGCTCAGGAAGTCCAAAGGGATGAAATCTCCAATAATTTCATTCTCCATTTTAAAAGTAATTTCTTAATCATCTGTTGCTGTCTGCTCTGCAACAGGCAATTTACATCTTCACTCTGATGCAGTATCTGAGCTGTCACTCAAACTTAAAGTGCAGAGCAGTTTGGATTATTTTCTGTTTTAAGAGAAAAAGGAAAAAAAAAAAAAGACTTTGTGAAACACTATGATCAACAAAAGAGAAAATCAGACTGAAAAAAGACCCAGGAGCTGTTCATGACAGACACTGGCACAGTATGTTATGTCTGTACAGTACCTATGAATAGCTTCTTTATTTTTGTAGTCACAGTAAGGTACACTATGTGTCATCTCTGAAATTTAATGAACCCGACATATCAGGAAATGAAAGTAAAAAGATAGACATTGAAAAGGTACCTTTAAAGTTGTTTCAGGCAATTAATCTCCTCCAGTAGGGAAATCAGCTTGTCTTAGTTTTTAGGTTCACTAAAAAAAAAGACCTTCAAGATCCAACCTATCAGCCAACACCATCTAATCAGCTAAACCATGGCACTAAGTGCCTCATCCAGTCTGATTTTAAACACTCTCGGTGATGGTGACTCCACCACTTCCCCGGGCAGCCCATTCCAATGGCCAATCACTCTTTCTGGGAAGAATCTCTTCCTAACATCCAGCCTAAACTGCAAAGTTGTTTTAGAATCATGGAATTGTTGTGGTTGGAGGGGACCTCAAGGATCATCTAGTTCCAACTGCCCTGCTGTGGGCAGGGACACCTCACGCTACATCAGGTTGCCCAGAGCCACATCCAGCCTGGCCTTCAAAACTCCCAGGTATAAGGCTTGTACCACCTCCCTGGGCAACCTGTTCCAGTGTCTCACCACCCTCATGGGGAAGATTTTCTTCCTAACATCCAATCTGAATCTACCCATTTCTATTTTTTTTTCCCATTCCCCCTAGTCCTATCATTACCTGACTCCTTAACATTCCTCACCTACCTCATTTCCCCTTTTTCCCCTCAAATCCCAGCATACCTGGGCTCCGTTGGAGTCTCCTCCCACCCCACATGTGGCCACTTGGCCAGTCCCCTTTTAATCCAGGAAAGGCAGAAGCCCCAAGCTGAGTCCCTCAGGGCTGAGGGATCCTCCTCTCGTCACTAGTGAGTGCCCCTGGTGCACACTGGGTGATGGTGGTTGTGACAACAAAGGCTGGGGTCCTGGTGGCCCCTGGTTGTTAGGAACAGGATTGATGACTATTCCAATATCATCCATGGGTGCTGGCTGGGCTGGGCTCCTGTGTGCCATCTTGGCTGGTGAAGGTCTTGCCCCTGGCTCTGGGATGGGTGCAAAAATGGCGGTGGTGGAGTAGGAGCTGTTCAGTCATATGATATTATGCTAATGACTCTATTTTTACCTGGAGGCCCCTTGAGTCTCCTCTCATGATTCAGTAAGTCTCTGCTTTTGTGCCTCATTTACAGACCACTTCTTCCCCCTCACTGCTTCTTTTTCAGGAATAAGGTAGGAAAGGAGGCAAAAAAAAGCAATAAAGCATATCTGGCAAATGCATTCCCTTATCAATCAACTCTGAACAGGAAGCCTTCAGGAAGAAGAGAGGTTGGAAAGTGCAAATCGCTTCTTACGAATCACAGACATGTTTCATGAAGAACAGACAGAAAAAGACTGCATCTTCTCCATTGTGGTTATGTTTCATGGTGGCAAATGCAGAAGAAAGCTCAAGCTGGCTTGGAAATCTCAGTCACACTTCTCTACAATCATAAAGATATATCCACAATGTTATCCTTATAATGTCTTGCATTAAAAGCTGACATGTTAGCATAGAGGTACAGGGAGCTGATATTTAATCTTTGGGCAGAGAAGAGAGTAGCTCTATGATGGCTGAAGCAGGATAGCTGGTTTTGTCTGTAAGCTAAGGGAAAAAGGCAGAGTTGTTCTTTTTTCACTATTTTTTTTTCTCTGTATTAATTTATGGTGTCCCTGCTTCACAGTATCACCAAGGTTGGAAGAGACCTCAAAGCTCATCGAGTCCAACCTGTCACCACAGACCTCATGACTAGACCATGGCACCAAGTGCCACGTCCAGTCCCCTCTTGAACACCTCCAGGGACGGTGACTCCACCACCTCCCTGGGCAGCACATCCCAATGGCTAACAGCTCTCTGTGAAGAACTTTCTCCTCTCCTCAAGCCTAAACTTGACAGAAACTCTCTGAATTCAAAGTCACACTCTTGCCTTTTTTTTTTGTCACTTTCTTGCTTATCATCTTTGTTATCTATCCTACCTGTGGGAATCTTTGTAGAGGGTGGGGACAATTAACACTCCTTCCTTCAAAGTCAAGGCCCTGACCCTGATTTGCTCAAGTCTTTATATCAACTGCATGATGATTCAGTACATAGTATCACCTCTGGTTATGTGCCAGCCATTGTACTCATACTGGGTTTAAATGGGTTTATTTGCCTTTTTTTCCCCTCCTCCTGGATTAATGGTAAATTGAGAGAGCTTATATAACCTACTAGTTTCATAGTTTCATAGTTTCAGTCAGGGTTGGAAGGGACCACAAGGATCATCTAGTTCCAACCCCCCTGCCATGGGCAGGGACACTCTACACTAGATGCATGTAACTACCTGCCCCCTCTATTCTGCCCTGGTGAGGAGTACTCATCTGGAGGCACTTGGTGCCATGGTTTAGTTGATTAGATGGTGTTGGGTGATGTAGGTTGGACTTGACCATCTCAAAGGTCTTTTCCAACCTGGTCAATTCCTTTCTTTTCACTTGGAGTACTGGGCTCCCCAGTTCGAGAACAGGGGTTGAGAGGGCAAAGCAATGGGCAACAAAGATGAGTAGAGAATTAGAATGTCTCCTTTATGAGGAAGGCTGAGGGACTTTGAGCTTTTTAGCCTAAAGAAGACTGAGGGGGGATCATATCAGTGTTCATTAAACACTTAACAGGGTGGGGCCAAATTTTCTTCAGTGGTGGCCAGTGACAGAACAAGAGCTTGTTTAATTCTGCCTACACTTTAGGTGGAGGTCTAAAAAAGGACAGGTAGAATACCTTAGGAAGACATTCAATACTTACAACATATTCCTAAATCTTTCTATGCCTTTGTCATATTTCAGGTGTTTTTTTCCTATTAAAATTAGCTCTTCAGCTATTTTGTCAAGTGGGTAAGTCAGTCAAGCACACCTCCCAGTATGGAGTGCAGATTTTGTAACAAAACATTGTCTACAGACATCCTACATCCTACACACTTACTGTTTAATGCAGGGCCTGTGGTGTTGCAGGTGATTTATGCTGATCTCCTGACTGCAAAGCCCTAAGAGTTAAAAGAGCGGGCAAGATTATCAGTGATTCAGCAATTACTGAGGAATTGATCCACATCAGTTGCAATTATCTAACCATAGACTATGTAATGGAAGCTTTTCATCTCCAAATCTCCCTTTTGACCCCTCTCTTGATGAGCCCCTGGCGTTTTAGCCAAGCTGCCATGTCAGAGCCCAGCTACGGCCCAAGGAGCAGCAAGTCACCTGGGTTTCAAGGCAAGCACTGAATCAGCAAAAGCAGTAAACCAGTCTTTGGAAATGCTGTCTCTGGAAAGGAACATTTCTCCCTTGTCACTGCCTCTTTCACATGATACCAGTTTCAGAGATGAATACCAGAGGTGCTCAGTGGTGTGATTCTACCAGCTGTGGAAGAATGCCCAAATATATCATTGCCTGGTTTTTGATGAGCTACTCTGTTTGTTGTTATGCCACAAAGCAGACCTGACTGCATTTTTTCTTTAGTACTTAAAAAAAATGTATTGGTTTTAGAGTTCATCTAAACTTGTAGTCTGACTTAAAGATCTGTCATCTCTCAGAGAAAGACAGTTTCTGTACTCCCCCCCGGCCTTTCAAATTCAGCCAAAGTAATCGAAAAGCACTCACTGAATGGTCCATGAGTGAGGACCAATTCTGAGTCGTAGGTCAGAGAGATTTGAGTGCATTTGGAAGCACTTCAGTGAACCAAGCTTTCACAGAGTTCTCCTTGGAAGCAATGACAGATTAATGAGTGATGGGTATTTTTAACAGGAATATTGAAAAAAAAAAGAACTTTTTGTACACTTCCAAATCAAGCATGTCATACTGTTAATTGAAGAGATCCTACATCTATAAAACTGAAGTAAAATTATCCAGAACTACTGTTTCCGTGGGCTGAACATCCTCTATGTATCCACATCGTCTTACTCCAGTTGGGTTGTGATAGTGATTTGGTACAGTCCGATTGCTATCAAGGAGACAAAATCAATGGCATTCACTCTTTACTCCCAGATGTAAAGAGTGGGTGATTTCTGCACAGCAGGTATCTCACAGCTCCTTTCAAGGTTCTGTATTCCACAGTGGCCATTCCCAGGCTTTCTATGCTGATGACTTGTTAGTTACAATCAGAAGTATTGAAGTGTTAGGGTTTCACAGAGATCAAGGGTATTGCCTCAAGCAAAGCCATATATGCAGTGGGCTCTTAAAGAAAGCTGTCTTCCATGAAAGGTAAAAAAGGGATGAAGTGCATTATTCAAGGTCATCCTGAAGGACAATTATGATGCTAGAGAGACTGGCTCCTGGATGAAAGACACGCTCTTTCCTTAGGGTCATAGGTTTCCCAGTGCTCTCTTATGAGGCACCTCTACATCACATAATAAAAGGCATTCCTAGTCTGGGTGCTTCTATGGTGATAAAACTGTTCTGTTCTGTTAGCAAAATAAACCTCCCTCCACGCAGGAAAAGGTAATCTCTTCTTCTGTAAACACAGCTCTTCTATTATCTTTAAGGCTGTTTGTTCTGCCCTACCCTGTCTCTAGCTCCCACCCTTATGTAGCCCTCAGTGGCCACAACAAGGATGCTAGTGGAAAATCATCCCATACTCTGAGTCTCTTTAGATAAGAGAGAGAAGATAGTAGGCAGCTTTTGTCTATTAGATTCTGCATAGGGAAGTGTGACCACAGAGAGTTCTTTATCTTAGCATAATGAGGTAAAATAATTCAGCACTTAAAAAGTGTGAAGGTAAAAAAAAACAAACAAAACCAAAACCCAACTAGATATAAGGTCAAGGAAAAGCAATTTCCAATGTTATTTACCTGGAAAAATAGTTCTTGCATGCTAGGGACTTTTGTAATGAGGAATGAATGCTATCTTATGTTGTACATTAATATTTTAGACAGTCATTAGTTCAGGGATAAACTGTGTGTGCTATACAAAATATTATATTAGATTGTTACCATCTGGCTTCACAATCTCCACACTACTGGAAATCATAAGGATTTACTCCAAAAGTTAGTGTCCTGAAGAGAAAAGGAGTCAGTACACCTGCTTTGGAGACCCAGGCAATGTAGCAGAATGCTTCAATGTTGCCTTATTACAGATTGAGGGGGAAGAATTTAAACCTAGTCTCTAGGCCCTGACTGAAGTGGGCATCAACTTCACTGTGAACAAACACAAAATTACATGGGCATGGTGATGCCCACACTGTGCCTGCTGCAGATATGAAAAGCAGCGTGTAGTGAAGGCACCATATGCCCAGAATTATGCCCCAAACACTGTAAAGCTTGTCCCAACATGTTTGGTCACATTCCCCCTTCTACCCAACTTTCCAGAGTAGGTACTCAGCCCAGAGCTGAGGGAGACAAAGAGCAGGGCACCAGCCAGGTGGCATAAACAACCCCAGCTTGCCTTCTAAGGGGTAAACAACTCCATGCATCCAGTGCATGGGATGCTCGTGCTCCTGCCAACTAAGGGCATAATTCTAGCTTCACACTTTCCATAGGATAAAGCTGGTTGTTTATGAGGTTGCCCACTGGCCTAATCCAGCCTCAAGAAAGCTACAAGTATTACACCAAGTTGTAAACAAGTTACCCTCTCTCTTTGCCCAAGCTTTGTAAATTCTTTGTGCTTAAGCCTTGCTGCTAAGCTCGAGAGCAGTTGCTCTCACTTCTACCAAGCATACTAGCAGCCACAGCAGTATGGAGGGAAGCCAGCAATGGGGAAGGCCACCAAGCCTCAGTACCTGGCGATCTGCAAAGGTGGGTCCATCACGGAAGCTGCAGACAGCCAGCACCGTATGGACAGTCCCACTGGATCGGAAGAGAGCCCGCTGTGTCTTCAAGAGGACCCTGATATGCATCCCTTCTTCACCAAGAAAAAATCATACTCCTGGCCAAACAACAGTGATTTTGCTCTTATAGATGCTCCTACCTCGATACAAGGGGGTCCTTCACCTAATCCTTAAGGTACAATTCAGCCACATTACTCCTGCTCCTCTGCTCATGCTCTCACAGCACTGTGTTCTGCCCAAGCCTGTATCTCCTCAGTGCAGTTTGTGTCTTTTCTGCCTCGAGCTCTTTGTATCTCTCACACCTGCAGAAGGACAGGTATCTTCCACAGAATCTGAGACCCTTCTTAACATGTGTTGCATGTTGTCCTCATTCCTATGAAGAGAGAGACCCAGGGAGTACATTTCCTTCATCTGTCCCATCCCTGGTGTCTGTGCCTGGCACTCCTGTGACATCCTGGTGTGTTCAAAAAGAGAATGATCTGTGAATTGAAAATTTCCATTGAAAACCAATAGAAATATATAATTGAATTTGGTATAAGTTATTATAGATTTGCATGTATTGTTTGATGAATACAATTATAGATATAGCACAAGCCCTATGAGGAAAGGCTGAGGGAGCTGGTGTTGTTTAGCCTGAAGAAGAGGAGGCTCAGAGGAGACCTTATTGCTCTCTACAACTACCTGAAGGGAGGTTGTAGCCAGGTGGGGGTTGGTCTCTCCTCCCAGGCAACCAGCAGCAGAACAAGAGGACACAGTCTCAAGCTGTACCAGGGGAAGTTTAGGCTGGAGGTGAGGAGAAAGTTCTTCCCAGAAAGAGTAATGGGCCATTGGAATGTGCTGCCCAGGGAGGTGGTGGAGTCACTGTCCCATGGTTTAGTAGTCATGAGATGTTGGGTGACAGGTTGGACTTGATGATCTCCGAGGTCTTTTCCAACCTTATTGATTCTATGATTCTATGAATACATAAATAATTGTTATAGGCCATTATAATATAATGCATTATGATTATAGGTCCAGTGCAGCTTGAAGTCTTATGATTTGTGGGGGGAATAGGAGATAGAAGTTGAATAAATTGCAGATTAAAAGGGAAGTAACAAATGGACTGCAATGGCTTGGAGAGCATGGGAGTTTTAATTTTTATAGGGATGTTTACTGTGTCTACATTAATAAAAACCACAGCTGCCTAAGCAAAACTTTTTTTTTCAGCTGACAGAGCACACAGCATTTATTTTTCTCTTTTTGCTAAAGAAAGGAGAGGCATTTTATGAATTAGTGCACTGCAATACTAAGTTTTATATTATCTATAAACTAAGGTAGTAAAAAAAAGTCACATCATTTTAACCTTGGAATGCAATGGGGAATGTGGTGGATGTGTAAAAATTTAATGCCCTCCAGTGTCTGGTTAACTGGTCAGTGCTGATGAGTGGGAGTTTGCATCTGTCTTGTAGCATATTTTCAATGCAATTTCTTCCAGAGGGTTCTCTGAAGTTTGGGCTGGATTTCCAAAGCAGCTGAGGTCACGCAACTAGTCTGCTGGTGAGACGAACAGATCCTGACTGAAGTGTTTTTGGCAGCCTTGAAGGTCAAGTAAATACTGAGCACTTCTCACATATCAAAGAGGATTTTTTTTTTCACTGTGCTGTTCATTTTGCAACCAGTTTCAGTTTAGGGGGCAAAACAGCATTTTTGCGTGGCGGTTGGCAGGCTTTGCCTTTCTCTCTCAGATCACAGGACCTGGGGTTGCTCAGATGCGTACGGTAGCCGTCTAAATAAACTTGGTGTCACGAGTAGCAGTCGCATGATAAGCATATAAGATAATATTGTCCTTGCTGTACAAAGAATTATGGCTTTTACAGGACTTTACTTCACTGCTGCATTCTGGAGAGGGGATAAATTATTCATAGAAAACTCCATTAAAACACATGCTAATGCAATCTCCTGCTTCAGTCAGTGACAGTTCTGGGTGAAAAGCTGAACTGGTCTGAATGAACCCCAAATTTCTCCATCCTTTCCTTGTTTTGGATCAAAGCAAATATGCAAAGGGAACACAGCCTCTCTGAATAGAATAAACAAGGAAGTTTCATAAGGATGGGTTTGATGAAAATCAGGCAGATGTTTTACTCTTTTAAACTGTTTTTCTAGTACATAAAGCCAAGTCAACACTAGTCGAGCTGGTTGCTTTGGATATGCAGCTCCTTGCCATTTTACAAGGAGATCCATTTTCCCCTGACTTCCTCCTTGTGCTTGTATAAAACATTGCCATGTCTTCTCTCTGGCCATAACAATCCTGACAACGAAGACGAGGCAGTAGAAGTCCACACTGTGTTTGCGTGTGTCTGTGTGTAGTGCTGCCAAATCCCATGGGACGAGAGCTGCCGTATGAATGTAAATATAAGTCATGGTCTCCTTTGAAATGATGACCCTGTGCTACTGGGTTTTTTGACAGGATAAGCAGCATGAATACCAAAGGCTAGGGACAAGAAAGAAAAAAAGAAGGCATGATAAATCCTGTCCCTTCCTAATGAAAACCTAGCCTGTCTTCACATGTGTAGGGACTCTGTCTTCACCTAGTAGGGACTTACAGTTTAATCCTGTCTTCAAAGTGAAAAAATAAATACAAGGTGAAGTTGAGATTAGAATAAACTTTCAAAAGCATCTCAGGGCTTGGAGTTTTGATTTGCAGTTTCAGAAACTAAATATGCACCTCTGAGTGTAACTCTTAGACAAGAAAACTTGACTATTTATTCCTTAGATCTAGCATTTTTGCTAGCCATTTTTTCCCTGCTGGCTCATTTCCATAGGCAAAAAGTCCATCTGCTGATTTCTTTGGAACTTTGTGCACTAACAAACATTGCCTCTCGTACTCTGTTTTATCAGTTTCCCTATGGCAGGGCTTACATGATGGGGTGCTTGGTGCCATGGTTTAGTTGTTTAGGTGGGCTGGATTGGTTGATGGGTTGGATGCAATGATCTTGAAGGTCTCTTCCAACCTGGTGTATTGTATTGTATTGTATTGTATTGTACATTTCTAATCCAATGCTTTACAGGAGACACATAAGCCAGGTGTTGCTTGTCTGTTGAATTTCATAGTATTTTATCCAAATACTAAATAAATTCTCACATATAACAACTCTACATGCAAAGAATCTCTATTTACCTTCTCCCTTCTTATACTATATGGAGAATAGTTTGTATAACTACTGAAAGTTGTTAGCCATTGGAATGTGCTGCCCAGGGAGGTGGTGGAGACACTGTCCCTGGAGGTGTACAAGACGGGATTGGGCATGGCACTTGTTGCCATGGTCTGGTAATCATGAGGTCTTGGGTGACAGGCTGGACTTGATGATCTTTGAGGTCTTTTCCAACCTTGCTGATTCTATGCTTCTTGATATTAAACTTTCCTTTTTACCCATATAAATAGCAGCTACATCACAACTGTCTAAACGTGAGTTTTGGACATCATCAAGCCTCACAGGTGCCAGAGTAACATTAAGGTAGCTGGAATGAACTGGTGCTGCTAAACCTTGCACTAGCAATTTTAGAGTTCACAAATTCATAGGTCTCTTTAGGGTCAAGTTACAAAAGAAGGTGCTCCTACTCTGCTCAGTAGTAGGTCAAATTGTCATAAAAAGCTTGCACTGCTTCTCTCATGTTTTCTGGGCTGATTCATTGTATTTCTTCCTGACTCCCTTCTTTATGCCCCACTGGTTACTGGACCTGAACAAGTCATTCCCACTGGTTGAGAACAAAGAGTTCCCTATACTCATGAGTGATCTGGAAATTTGCCATTCTCATTTTGTACCACTAGCTTGGCAAGCTGGTTTGATGACACAAGCTATTTCTAGCATAATTTTTCTGGTTGTCTTTCCCCAAAGGAAAAAAAAATCACTTTTATTAGAGGCCAAAAATGGTAGACACCACTGGGATCTCAGATATTTATTTATTTATTTATTTATTTTGTGATTGCAGACTGAACTAGCAGTGCCAAGACTTTAAAGGGTTTCACAGGAAAATGTTACTCTGGTTCTGCAGGGAAGACAAGAGTCTTTTTTTAGCTGTTGACTCTTTCATTCAAATTTGGTTTTTAATAATCACAGCAGCAGGGACAACTTCCACTAGATGGGTTGTTCAGGCTCATCAAAGAACTGCTGATATCTTTCTACACTCCATTCTTAAGAAGCAGAGTGAATCTCATATCCATTTACTGTAACCCAGCATAAAGAATGGGAAGAAGTCAGGCTGGCCTAAAAAAAGCTTAACAGTAAGTCAGCAATGATATAATTCAAATCTGTTGCAGCATAAGGGTGACTATATTGTTTCAGGGACAGCTTGCAGGTTGCATCTGTGCCAGGGGAGATTTAGGCCAGAGGTTAGGAAGCAGAAAGAGAGATTGGCCATTGGAATGGGCTGCCCAGGGAAGTGGTGGAGTCACCATCACTGGAGGTGTTTAGGGAGAGACTGGATGTGGCACTTGGTGGCATGGTTTAGCTGATCAGATAGTGTTGGGTGATAGGTTGGACTTGATGATCTCAAAGGTCTCTTCCAATCTGGTCTGTTTTATTCTGTTCTATTCTGTTCTATTCTCCAACATCCACTAAATTTAGGGAAGCCTCGGGGAAACCTTTGCTCAAAGCAGCAGGGTTAAGTCAGCAGTCATTGCACTACAGAGATGGAATTAGCCTGTAAAGCAGAGGATGTATTCAAAATGTTACAAATTATGGTGCTGATGTAAGAACATGGAAACCAGGTCCCATTTCTCTGCTGCCAGACAGCAGAACTCTGCAAGTCAAAGAAGGGTGCAAGAAGAGACCAAGACCATCATGATGCCTATCCAGGCCTGTGTCCCAAACTTTCTGTTTTCTGCAGCTTAAACTTTCATCTGTCTGCATATTTCCATAAGTGTTTATGTTAAGGAATATAAGCTGCACCAAGGGAGGTTTAGGCTGGATGTTAGGAAAAAGTTCTTCATAGAGATTAGCCATTGGAATGTGCTGCCCAGGGAGGTGGTGGAGTCACCATCACTGGAGGTGTTCAGGAAGAGACTGGATGAGGCACTTGGTGCCATGGTTTAGTTGATTAGATGGTGTTGGGCGATAGGTTGGACTTGATGATCTCAAAGGTCTCTTCCAACCTGATTAATTCTCTCCTAGGCTAGTCTATTTATCAGTAGTTTTATAACTATATGGGAAGCCAATGATCAAACACAGACATCTCTATTTTGAGAGGAGAGTCCTGTGCAATGAACATTCAAAAGCATAATGGTTCTTGACTTCATGAAGATATGGCAGAACATGCTGTCTAAACACTTTGCAGCCTTTGGGGTTTTTGCTTTCGTTTTTCTTCTCCTTTTCTCTGCCACAAAAACAAATATCTCACTTTTCCACATAAATTTTCACTTTTTTTTTAATGAAGCAAAATTACCAGAAACTAATATAAAAAAAGGTAGATAAGTAAGTAAAGAAATAACCCAAACTGAAACATCATGTAACATCTTTCATCAGAGATATAGTATGCTCTACTATATTTTTGTTTCCTTACTACACATGTGTACTGACTACAGCCCCTACATGACAGCTCTTTCTCAAGGGCAGCACAGAAGACACACTGAACTTTTCTATGAATGGGCAATAGAACATTTTCTTCAAGGTAACTTAAACTACTGAAACAAGTATGAACAGTTAATTACAGGTTTTACAGTTGGTGAACATGTAAAGTAGCTCT